>CM054113.1:110633955-111233955 GCA_028673005.1 Tanypteryx hageni | reverse complement strand
TCACCAAATATCACAATTCATTTGCAACCATTAGATTTTGGTGTCATACACTGCTTGAAACAGTGGTACAGGAAGGTGTTGATATGCAAGGCAGTGGCAATGATGGATTCTAATAAAGGTGCAGTAAAAATATCAGCTTGGAATGACATTAAAGCCGACACTATAAAGAATTGCTTTAAAATAGCTGGGTTCTTCAGTGAGGCCTTTTTTGAAGTTGAATACCATAATGACCTTCAAGTGAATTATATTGAAGAATGGAAGCACTTGAACATGAATGAAGTGACATTTGATGAGTTTGTGGCCTTAGACAATAATGGTGCTACATATGGTGTCTTATCAGTTAATGAAATTTATGATTTGCAACATGACATTGTTGATGAATGTGTTGAAAGTGGTGATGATGAAGATAATAATGTACTACAAAGTGAACCACCAAGTTTTAATCAAGCACTGGGGACATTTCTTATTCTCAATGGAACAGATCACCTTCTTCAAGGGACAGATGAGCTTGAAAGTGAACTTGATGCTATTCGGTCAAAAAAAATCCAGAAAAAATATCAGACTTTTTCTAAACAAACTAAAATCTGTCACTTATATCTGAAGTGTTTTTATGTATATTTTTACTTTCTCATATACGTAGTATATAGAGAAAGCATTGTAATCGTGGAAAATTCAGTTTCGAGATTTTGATGGAAATACACGTTTTAGGTGTCCCTGAGTCCATAAAAGTGGTTTTGCCATACCATCTGTCAGTCTCTGTCAGTTGGTCTGTTTGCAGTTCTAGGACCCAAACGCATACATAAAATCAAATGATATTTTATATATATGCAATATATCATCTTTTGCAGACTTTTTGATAGAAATATTGCACAAAAAAATAGGGTAGTTTATTCTTGGAGAGTTTTAGAAAAATTTGATTTACTCAAAAATGGCTCCAAGGAATTTGATTGAAATCAATCCAATTGTAGAGCTTGATGTCACAAATAATACTACGTAAGCCATATATCTCTAAAAATCACTATATGGCATCCAATGACATTACTAAGCTAAGCTTCATTACCTAAGCACTAGGACGTCACGTCATCGCCTCGATCCACTCAAAATCTTACTACAGCCTAGACTGTTCAACTAAATTGAAGCCTGATGTCACAAATAATACTAACTACTACTAACTACTAAAAAAATTACTATATATCATTCAGTGGCATTAAAATATATGCTAAACTATGGTTAACTTTAATTTATAAGCATTTTTCTTTTATAAGCCTACACAGTCGACCAAATGTATGTATGTTTGTGCAATTCCCAGATTTCTTTTTAATTTTTTCTTCAAATATCTTCCTGATTATGAATGGCTCTGATTTATTTTAATACATACGTTTTTGTGTTGTGCAGTGATTGCAAAATATTATGTAATGTTTAATATATCTTCTGTTCATAATATATCAACTATAAAAACTATGATATTTGCATATAATTATCTCCATTTTCCATTCCTTATGTTTTCCGCATTTAAAGTCAATTTAACTTGGCCCGCTAAGAAATGTTAGATCGAGAGTTCACTGTAATTTGTATTTAAGAATGTATATACTGAAATTCTGTGATTCACTTAGGAAGAACACTGTCATGTTCATGTCCACCCCTGTAGAACTTTCTGTTTAGGTGATACAGTAAGTCCCCGACTTACACGGTTAATTTGTTCCAAAAATTTCCATGTAAGTCAATGACCATATAGGTCAAAAAATGCTTGAATACCTTTAAGGGATGCCCTATTCTCATACCAACCCTTATAAAATTTTCGAACATCATGTAAACTTTCGTACTTTTAAACTTTTATAAACATACTAAAATCCATAAATTGCAATATTTACAATAAATACTAATGAGAAGAGTATTTGATTCAAAAGATTGGTTGGTTGATTGAATACTGGGGGCGACAGCTGTAGATAACTGCACAGGCATACGGCACCTGCCATTCGCTATGAAAGCACACAGAGAATGTGATGGACTAAAATAAAAATCACGAAAATATGTTAGACGAGTGAATTTTAAATTGTATATGAATACAAAATTCATGCTTTTGTTTTTTTAAATACAGCAAATCACAGACTTAGATGGTAAATTCGTTCTGAAAATTTCTATGTAAGTTTAAAAGCTTGTAAGTTGAACAATTTTTAAACCAATACCTTTTTTGAAGCAATGCAGTTAGCTGTGCGGTACTAGTGGCAATGTAAAGAGAGCTTTAGTGAAAATGTACGGCAAACGCCATCTTTTGAACGATAGTTCAATAAATCTTTTGTCTCTGTTTTACGTATGTACTTGTCCGGTGATGTTTGCATAATAGCTTTTTTCTTCTCATCATAAATAATTTTATAGCATGCAATTGCATCATTAACTGCTCTAGACACCTTTGTGAACCATTCGATGTTTGAGTCCTGAGCTTCAAAACCGGCCAATGCTTTCTCTATCATATGAAATCATTCCGCCATCTGTTTAGTCTGAAATCTTTTTGGTGGCTCAGCCTCTTGTTCTTCCTCTGAAACTTCGCCTTTCTTTCAATGGTCTTCGAGCTTCATCAAATCTTCGTTGCTCAATTCCTTTGCATCACATTGTAATAATTCATGAAAATCATTTGCCTCAACATTTAATTCTAACGTCCTGCCCATTTCTACGAGGTTACTGATTATATCTTGCTCTTCAAATCCCCTGAATTAGCTTTTTCCAAACAGCATTCATGATAGATAAAGTAATTTCACTCCAGGCAACACTGATGTCCGTAACAGCTTTATAAATATCATATTCTTACCAGAACTGCCTCAATGATATTCCATTCTCCCCTCCAGTAGTTTTCACTGCTTGCCTGAATGTGCTTCGCAGATAATATTTTTTTAAAGTCTGTATGACACCTTGATGTAACATAGATGTTGTGTTTGGTGGCAAGTTCATCACCTTGATGTTTTCATGATATTAAATAGAATTAACTCCTTGACCATAAAATTCAAAATTAGAGATACACAATGAAAAAGGGGGGAGGAGGAAAGGCAGGAAAAGGCAAAAGACAATAAAAATTATAAACTTACAGGTTTAGGGGTTGTTACTCCACGCCAGGGACCTGATGTCACTCACACATTCACTCACTCAATCGCACAAGCACTAATCTTAAAGGTGGAAAAGGAAACGGGACCAGGTTTGCGAGAAATTACTCTGCGCTCTCCTCCCCCCCTTTTTCATTGTGTGTCTCTAATTTTGAATTTTACGATCAAGGAGTTAATTCTATTTAACATCAATTTCGCCATAGTCTCCATCTCAACTTATGTTTTCATGATAGTTGAACAGAGTAGCTGGGTGGCCTGGGGGATTGTCAATCAACAATAATATCTTAAATGGTATGTTATTTTCCTTGCAATTGTTTTTGACCTTGTAGACAAAATGGTCAGAAAACCAGTCTTGGAAAATTAGTTGAGTGCCTTTGGATTAGATTTCCGTAGAACAGGCAGCGGAGCTTTAGGAATGTTTTTGAGGGCCCTAGGATTTTCACTATGATAAACTAACAGTGGTTTTATTTTGCAGTCCCCAGCAACATTTCCTCCTGGTAGGAGAGTTAGCCTGTCCTTTGATACCTTGAATCCTGGCATAGTTTTTCTTCTTTCGCAATGTGAGAACGATCTGGCATTTTTTTTTTTTCAGTATAATCCAGTTTCGTCCACATTAAAAATCTGTTATGGTTGGTAATCCTCATTTTTGATGACTTCTGCCAAAATCTTAGAGAACTCTGTGGCTGCTATTGTGTCTGCACTAGCAGCCTCACCAGTCACTTTGATATTTTGCAGTTTAGCACGAACCTTAAACTTATTAAACCACCCAGAACTTGCGTTGAATGTATCACCACTCTTGCCATGCTTATCTTTTAGTTCTTCAAAAAGACTCTAGGCTTTTTCCTGTATGAGCCTAAGGCTTAATGGCATTCATCGTTGGTATTGATCTTCAATCCAAAAACTCAGTAATTTTTCCGTTTTTTCTATTAATATGCCTCTTTTCTTCGTAATAATAGTAGATTTCATTGGCACAGAACTTATTACATGCTGCTTAATTCAATCTTTATCTTTTATAATTGTTCTAATTGTTGACCCATTCACTTCATAAGCACGGGCAATGTCAACAAACTTTTCACCTTTGTCATGTCTTTTAATAATTTCTACTTTGGTTTCAATAGTTATAGTGTGCCTCTTCTTGCCAATACTCCTAATATTTTCACCACACATGTTTCTCAGCCATAATGAGTGTTTATAGTTCATTTATCAAGTTTGTTTGAATACAGTTATGAGATAACTTTCACGCACTTGATATGACCTATCTGCTGCGTTTTCTGCATTGTACGAGTAATGCCAACTTTTGAGTGTGTGGCAGTTCAACTACCCTGATTAAGCGTACTGATAAGTTACATCGTGAATCCGTGTAGGTTAGAGACTTACTTTAGTTAGCTTCTTTACCTAAGTGCAAGATGAAATCCGTTTTAGTTCTGTAGTAATAGTCATTCTCATATTTTGGCGTTCAAGAATGCACTTGTCCTCATATATTCAGAGGTGAAATTAGCATACATGTGCGAGAATTCTTATTCTCATTTCTGATACCTTTATTAAAGCTACAGAGTCAGCTGTGTGGCAATAGCGGCAATTAAAGTCCAATTTAAGCCCTGTAAACAGGGATTTTGCATCTTTCACGGCAATAAAATACTTGCTATGCCTCTATTGAGCAGCTGTTCAAGTAACGTGATCTGCTCAGCTGCTCAACAAGTTTGACATTCATTTCAATGGATAGCTAAAGCTAAAAAAGTAGTGTTCATAAAAATAAAATGTTAAGAAAAGGATATTATATTCAGTACAGTACATGCACACATACAAACATAAAAACGTAATTAATTACAGGAACTAATCCACAATCACTTATTTATTCTATACAGAGAACATGCTGATTAAATTAAAATTAAAATGATGGCACAAAGTAATTTTATCCTTCAGCATATTCTTCCTGTTGAGTATTACAACAGATGGCATTTAGATTCTATCAGTCAGTACTTTCATTGTCAGTAGTTTTCACTGACACTAATTTTGAGTGCTTTTTATTTTCTGTGGTGTTGTTTGGGATATAAAATAACAGTAGTTTTGTCTGCATTCCTCATTTAGACAAATGGCTTAATGCATTATTCAATTATTCTTCAGTATAATATGCCAATGTTGTTTCTTGGTGAACCTGGTGGTCTAACCTAGTGGTTCTCAGGCAGATTCGTCAGGCGACCCCTCCATCCAGATGTTCGGTCCCTGCCACCCCCCAAGAATATTCGAGAAGCAAAAGAAAACACTCCAGTTTTCTCTGTACAAGGGAGAGGGATGGCGATGATAAGAAAATTAATAATAAGAGTTTTTTATTTTGTGTTCTTTATAAATACAAGGTTAGCACTATACATTATTTTATTTGCAACTATGTATGTGTATTAAAAACTTTTTTCAGGCAATATGTGATGTATAATAGTTTAATTTTTTAAGTACTAATCACTATTGAAATATGATTTATTGTTTGTTTTTATTACATAAAAATAACTAATTTGTTAAAAAAGTTTTTGTATGCTGATAAGCTACGTAATTTTCTTAATTTTTGAACAAAACATGTCAATAAATTAAAACCTGCAGGACTCTTAAAACCAGAATAAAATCACTTGCCTTAGCAAATAGTGCTTGCAGCCCCCCTAAAATCCTCTTGCGACTCCCTTAGGGGTTTCCAACCCACAGTTTGAGAAACACTGGTCTAATCAACACATTACTTGAAATGTTAGTACTTTGAAGGCCTTCATCCTTATAGTCCTCATGTCCCTTGTTTTCTGCACACAAATGCCACTTTTTTCTCTTCTAATTCTCATGCCCAATTTGTAATACGTACCTCTTTTCTTATATTTTAGGGTAAAAATTTAGAAATTTTTGAGCAAAATACTGCATGTACTTAATTTGCGGCCTTTATTTTTACTATTTAATAAATTTGCTGCTCTACGTGATACTGAATGTGGGCAAGGACTATTATTGAGCTCATGCCGCATGAGTAATTGTATTGTCTGACGTACAATTTCTGAGTTAATTTAAAAAAATAGAATAGAATTTCACCTGTCAGAACTGAACTGAATGCCATCAACCTCATTTCTACTATCTGAATATAAGACCTCTTGATTTTTCAGATTCTAAAATATCTTATATTCAGGTAAATATATTTTTAATTTATTTGCCATTTCAATACAAACATTTTGTGGACTGAAAATCTTCTGCCAGCCCCCTATTTGTGTGTACAAACTAAGAGTATGAGGAAATGAAAATGAGGAGAATGCACAAATCAGTGCTCCATATTTTGAAAGGGAAGTTATACAGTTGACCCCCTTGCTGTTCCTCATAAGAGTAGGCTAATGCTATCACCGGATTTCCTTTCTCCCTTCCATGTGTCCAGTGTAGGAGGCAATGGAGAACCACCACACCTTGTGTGTATATTTCCTGGTCAATTAAACCGATCTAACAATAAGAGTTGAAAACCATTTATTATTATTATTATTCATTACATTTAACCTCAAACTATATGAATCATGGCGATTTATGTAAAATCAGATTTTCATTGTTTCTTTCAGAATTATTTGAGATTGGTCCTAGACCAGTTGCTATGTCTCTAGGATGTATGGCAAACTGGGGTGGAAACTTTGCTGTTGGAATGGGATTTCCTACATTGCAACAATTGATGGGTCCATGGGCTTTTGCTCCATTTGCAATATCTATGATTGCACTTGGATACTTTCTCAATGCTAACTTACCCGAGACTAAAGGGCTGGACCCAGTCAAAGTGTCCCTCATTTTCTCTCAGCCTCGCTGTCCCCATTGTAAGCAACTCCTTCTACCTTCTCACAACATCTCAGAACCTGAGAGAGAGGCTATTCTTCCAATGAAGAAAGAAATTTCAACTGTGTTTGAAGATGATGCAGTGATAAAATTGTAAATTGATTGGCATGGCTTTGAACTTTCATTCTTTTTTCTTTCTAAATATTTGTTAGCATTAACAGATTAAAGAAAGTTTTTTATGATGACATCAAAATCAGCATATTTGGCTGAATTGATCAGGAAACTACCATTGTTATATTTTTTATGTTTCATAGTAGATTTGATGAGAGGGCCTAAAGCAGTATTTCTCAACCAGTGGACCTTGGCAGGAATTGAGGATGGCCGTGAAAATTTTGAAAAATTTAAGATTGGTTAACAATATTTTAAAACTGCCGCAATAGTGATAACTTCATATTTTGTAAAAAGCAAACAATAATGAAACTTTTCATAAGTTATTTTGTGCATTTTTAAACAACCTACTACATTTAGTCAATAATATAGAATTTTCTCCTGTCTATATATACATGTGGGCTGTAGAAAATTTCTTGTGGCTCGTGTTATCAAAAAGGTTGAGAGATCCTGGCCTAAAGAGTCAACTTGTGAAAGATATATTAAGTAAATTATTGATTTTTTAAGGAAATTGCTGCTTCAGTTATAGCTATAAGCTTAGGATACTTGCTATATCATAATGGAATTTCATGCATGAGAATTTCTCTTTGCAGAATTTCTTATAGAAATTTTGTTTTCATTTAATATAAAATGTGTTGAGTAATTTCCTATACAAATTTGAAAACTAGGGAGGAGTTACTGCAAAAACCTCATTTCCCAAGAAACTAAGTTATGGATTATAATTGTTCAAATGTGAGTTTCTTTTAAATGTTACATTACTATATTATTAATCATGAATTAGTACTAAGCCAAGCTATGACATTTTACCAAAGTAAAAATTTAAAGGCTCTTTTGTATATGAAGAAAAAATAATTATTAGTCATTCAAAAAACCAATTATAATATTTTGTCAGTAAGTAAATTCCATATGTCTATATAGTAGAATGCAATCCTCACCCAAAAGTGATAAAATTATGTTAAGTTGATTTTGAAATTTACCATTCTATTAAAAGAAAAAGTTAAGTCCTGCTTAATACTACCATCTGTAATGTGAAAGCGATGAAAGATTTCATTTTGTTATAGCCATCCATATTTGCACACAGTTATGCCAGTTTTAGAAGATTGTTTGATGATGCATTTATCAGTCTGTTGACTCAGTTAAGTTAATATTGAAGTTATTAAAAAGAAACAAAAAAGTTACCATGAACCATTCTATAGTACACCCACAACACTTTTGCTTTCCTTACTCACTCAGTCAAACTGTTTATAAGTTTAATTTCCATAATCTCCAATCATAAACTATTTCAGTATCATACAGTTAGCCTTATAAAGTTAGTTTTTTCAATTGAGTAAAAATATACTTTCATTCAATAATCTTATCTCGCATGTCATTTGGCTCAAACTATATTATTTTAATTATTATACTAGCTGGAGTACCCGGCATTACCCGGGACCATTTTAAGCCACCGCCAAGTGTATAAAATGCTGGGAATATACTTCAATCACCACTCAAGTTTTATCTATCAGCATTGCTTCAGAAGTTTAATGTTTTGCAATTGAAGTCTTGCAAAGTGTGCTCAGACCCTTTCTCCAGTAGAATTTTTACAGTGGACATTTTCCATTTTACCGCACAATGGAGCCTAATCTCGTAGTTGCGAGAGTAATTGCTAGATGTAGATACCATGAGGAATATCATGCATCCACAAATTTTTTTATCGCTATATAACATATGTTACTCGCAGAGTTAAATTATATACCTATGCGAAGTTTCATGACAATATCTTTCAAGGTGTGGATTTGTATAGCAGACAAACAAATAAACAGGATTTCAGATTTATATAGTAGATTATGTTGCAGTGCCTCTGCTATTTATATAAGCAACTTCTCCTTCAGGACACCAAACTTGCTGTTCATTCTTGCAAAATGTCTTCCTCAATTACTTGTAAAAATAAAATAAAAATCCCTGAGGCTACATTGCATAAAAATCTCTGAAGGCACAGAAATGGATATGGTTTATAAAGGTAGCTTCTGTAAAAACTACATTGTGGTAGTTAGTTAACATAGTTGACTTCCTGAAATAAATGCCAAGAGGGTCTGCTGCCAAAGTCACTGAGTGAGCCTGTGTGAAAAATTAATGAGTAGTGTGGCACAAGGCAGATTCCCTAGTATTTTATAATTAAATTTTGATACCCTATTTGTGTTTGTATGTTGTAGGTTAGCTAAACAAAATTCTCATGTGATAATATGTGCTTCCAAATGTACATTTCTCAGGGCTGGCGTGATGGGGTATGCAGAGTATGCTACACATAGGGGCCTCCACCAAATGGGGGCCGAAATTGCGCTTGCCATATCATTCATTGTCCTCGGTAACTGTTATAACATATTTACATTTATTGGATACTTATAAGTAGGCTACGGTTAAGACTCGAATTCTAATACAAAATCAGCATCCATGCTATCCTTTGATTTCAAGCTGCCCCAAAAACTGATTATAAAAGGTGACAAGTGGGCTGTCTTGTTCCCGCACCACCAAGTTTGTGTTTCAACACACTATATGAGGCTTTTCTTCCCTCCCTGCACCTTCTTTCCCATCTCTTTATTTCCCCATGCAGCCATAAACCATGGAAACTTGAGGAATGGGGGCTCTGAGTGTGTGAAAAACATATAGTGTGGGAGGGTATAAAAAAAGTTTCTCTTCTCTGTGGTTCATAGATTATAGCAGTTTGGTTTGTTCAAAAATAATGCTATTCTGACTGCATCTCATCTTGTTGGAGAAAGATCGATCTGCTTCTGTACCCTAGATTTATCGTTTGTTAGAGGTTATTTATTACAGTGGAATATTTACGCAATGGTAAATATTACGTACCATGTACTACCAGATGGTATACATTTTTAGATAGACAATTATAAGAGGAGTTTTTATAAATATCACTTTCTGCCATTGATTGAAATGTTTTATTTCGCTCGTATTATGCAACTTCAAGAATGACAAAGGATCAATTTTGACGTATTTATCTGTATATTTTCATTTAATTTCCCTTTATAAATCCTCATGCACTGTTTAATAATTTACCCCCACCCACTCATTCTCAACTCCCCATACTATCATCCTCTCCCACCCCTATCTCCCTTTCTGTCTGTCTCCAGCCATCTCTCCCCCCTCCCCTCCATTCTCTTGCTTCCTTTCTGTCACTTCTCTTACTCCCTTCTTATCCCTCCTTCAACAGACCACCCTTGTCTCTACCATTCTATGTCTCTCCTCCCCCTTCTCCCCTCCCCACCTCTTCTTATTTCCACATTTGCCATTTGATTTCGTAACCTTTTTCTTGTTAAAATTTCTTTCGATTGGAATACGGTCTAATATTAGGAGAAATTATTTATTTTAGTTTTCTTAGAATCGATGGTTTCTCGGTTACTTTCTCAGTAGGATAGATTTATCATCATATTTTGTATATTTTGATTTTATTACATTTTGGTTTTATCTCAATTTGGCAACTGCGATAATTGTTTTGTTTTCTTTTTATTTCATGTTCATTCTACAAATGCTTAATTGCCATATATTTAAATAAAACCTCAACGTTACAGCCTGTAAATAAGTACAAGCATGAGTAGTCCCATTTTTGTGTTCCCGATAAATATGTGTGTCTGCTCACAACGACACAGTGAAAAGGTGCTTATTAATTTACGCTTTAAAAGTTTTAACCTGGCATTAAATTTCTAAAATTTCGTTCTTGTATACCTCAAAAATCTAAGGTGCGCGCTATACATATAGTATACAAAAAAGTAAGGATTTTTTGGGAAAAAGTAGGGGGCATGTTGTACACGAGAGCACGCGATACACGAGTATATACAGTAAATGACATGTTACCTGACACCACCCCCTCACTAACTCACGCCACGTGATGGCATCAGTTGGAAAAATTACTTGCAGAAAAGTGAAGGGGGCCCCCAAAATCGGATTTGCATAGGGGCTCCCAAAGTGATCACGCTGGCCCTGACATTTCTATATAAATTATTGAAGAAAACCAAACGTTTAAGTATATTTGGAAAATGATACTATAAAAGTCTCTATAAAAATTTAATTTTTATTATATTGTAAATAAAAGTTAAATATGTTGCAAATAAAGTTGTAAGTATTGAACTGTTTCATTTAAAGATTTTCATTTTTTTAAATGTTAAACCTGTGATGTGTAGTCATTCCATTGTTGTTATTTCATCAATTTTAGAAGTACAGGCAAACCCCGATTTAGCACCACCACCATCACTGATATTAGCATTACAGCAGGTAAATTGATGTATGTATATGCTTGCTCATAATTGATTCACAACAATTCATGGGCATGTGGGGGTGGCACTATATAGCTACTAGAGAATCGGCAGAAGTAAATTAAGGGAGCTAAAAAAAGTGTCAGCAACTAGTACTCTTCATTCAAAAAATATGCCAGCAATGGGAAAAACTAAGATTCAGAATAAAGAAGAGAATTCTGATGCAGCATATCCTTTACAGGTATTTTAAGTGAATCTATTTCATTGAATGTCTCAGAAAAAGTTGGAATGGATCTCTTAGTTTCATTTTACATTTGTAATACATTGGTTGAAGAAGATATCACCATGAGACCAGGCACCAGTACCAAATAGCAGACCAATCCACGGACGATGAAACTCTGGAATAGGGCAGTTTTCAGGTAAATCTCTGTGATGTTGAGGACCTCATATGTTAGTCAATGTCTAATGTTAAAGATGGGCACAAATGGAACAAATATGCAGTTTTAGGATTAGGATAGAAATACATTTTGAAGTCCTTGGAGTATGTTTTCGCTATTTTCTCAATGTCTATGTGTTGGTGCCCTAACTCAAAAACTAATAACCAGATCAGCACAAAATTTTATATTTAACATTTTTATTAGTAATTAAAGGTCTGAAAAGGTTTTGGCTGAAACTGGTTACCAGAAGTGGGTTTACTCTTGTAATTTTTCAGTTTTCTCCAAATATCTACTTTTGTTGGTAGCAATGCTTATCAGTGCCGGTACTAGGGTGGGGCAAGCGGGGCATCTGCCCCAGGTGCAACTAAGGGTACAAAAAAATCAAAATAGTAACTAAACAAATGATAATTTATTGAATGGGGGAGCACATATTTAGTAGTTTGCCCCGGGTGCTAAAATTTCTAGTTATGGTGCTGATTCCTATGCTGCCAAGAGTAATTTTAATTGCGATCAAAATTTTTCTAATGCCATCTAGCATCATATTTTGTAAACAAATTTTCTTCTAAATATTGACCGGTAATTGTATTTGCTCATTGATATTTTGTTATCCACAGCAACAAATGACAATTTTGTTTAACTATTGTTTTTTCAATGTGAAAAATGATTTAAAGTATTTTTCACTGGGAAAATTATTCAGTGTTTAAAAATTATTCACAAGTGTAATTGCTGATAATTATTATCAAGATCAACCTAAAAGTAATATTGCAATCATATTCATTACTCTGGATGAATGTAGGATATGTTATGAGTTGTGGTGGATGGATTATTTTGCTTTCCCATTAAATTTAAGTTGTTGAGGTTTAACCGCGAATAAGATAATAAATGAAATACTCTTCCATTGTGTTTGTTCTATCATATCATTGTTCACACCTTCAGAATTTGGTTATCACGAATAGTATCAAAGCCAGAGCAGTGCTCAGCAATGGGTGGGCTGCATCAAACTGTTGCAGTAAATCAGGATATTCAGAAAAAATAATCTTTTATCATTCTCAAGCTAAGATCACAGAGGCAGAGCGCTGCTTTTCAACATTGAAAAGAATAAAAACTTTTTTAAGAAGCACTATGAATTCGGAAAGACTAAATGCGCTTGCAGTACTTTCAATGTAGAAAAATTTCCTCAATTGTCATCCAGAGATCAAGGAGAAAATTATTGAACTTATTGCGCAAATTAAAACAAGAAGAATGGATTTCATTTTTAAATGAATAGATCAAGCTTGAAATGTAACAATTTAAGTTAAAGTAAGTAAAAAATGTTTGGTTTTTTTTGTTAAGATTTTATCAAGTTCCTGAATAAATTTTCTTTTTATACATGTTTTTTTCCTTTTACAGAATTTTAAAACAAAGGCTAAAAATTTTCTGGAGCAGCACCCCCACTAATTTTAGCTACGAGCCGCCACTGTTGATCAGGCAAAATCAAAATCAAGCCAAACGTACAGGGTCGGTGCAGTGCACGTATGATGACAGCATGTGATTTTTATAGGGTCGGTGCCCTGCACGTATGACGACATTGAGGGGTTAACAGTTCAAAAACTCGTTTAGAGAGTGATACAAATGTTATATATTTTCGTGAAATTTAATTTAATTTTTTTTTATTATTATTTTTTTATTTTAAAATTTATTTTTTATCCACAGTTCTATTGCGGAAAAATTTGAGAAACATCAAAAAGTATTTATATTAAATGAAGAACGAACAGAAAATAAGAATCGAGAGAGAATGGCAAAATGAGGAACAAACAAGAACAAAGATACCGTGAAGATGAACAAAAATGTTAAAAGCAGTAACAAACAAAGAGCAAAGAGAAAAAGAATAGTCAAATGTTGATAGAGTGTGACAAACCATTTAGTTGCAATGCCTTACAACAAATAAGGTAAGTGAAGGTAATATGGCCATGTAGGTATTATGGCCACTTTTTTGCTACGCCACTAGTTTCTATGAATTTCAACAGATAGTGGTATTGTGACATCAAGGTTATCGTCCCTGCCATGATTAGTGTTAAATCCACTAGGTGCGCTGCACTGCTTGCTGTTGAACGCTATTTCAGTATCAGTGCAACTAAGGACAGCATGCAATGAAGAAGAGCATTAAATAGAATGCCCACAGCAGTAACTAGAGCTGCAGAAACTATAGAAGCAGAAACAAAGAAGATCCTCTGATAGGCTCGCAACTGCAAAAGAAAGAAGGCATTTATGGGAAAATAAGGAAAATTCTGCATTCTCTTACAACCATACTATGAATTACAAATCATATCCAGCAGTTAATATAGGATCAATGTCTGAAGTATGCTCTTACTGCAATGCATTGAAATGGAAAGGAGAAACTTGAGGTATGTGTTGTAACAATGGAAGAATACATGTGAATGAGATAAATACTCTTCTTGAGCCACTTTTGATTCTACTATCAGGAAGTAGCTCTGATAAAATACATTTTCGAAACAATTAAAAAAAATTCAAATGGTCATCTATAACAGTAATGCAAGCAAAGTTAGTAATTAGAAAATAGAAGCAATTAACAGAAGTTACAAAAAAGGCGTTAAATTACAAAGTGAAAAGACTAGACCTCTTAGAGCAGTTGGAAATTGTAATCCATGATGTTACAGACAATTTTTCACTTACTAATGAATTTGTTTTATCCATTCAGTCTCCGTTCTTCTCTTTACTGCTTTCCTAATTAATTAATTTATTGCCTTTTTACTTTGTAATTTAACGCCTTTTTTGTAACTTCTGTTAATTGCTTCCATTTTCTAATTACTAATTTTGCTCGCATTACTGTTATAAATAACCTTTTGAATTGTGTCATTCACTTTGTAGTTGTAGTAGTTTTAGTATTTTTAGGTGAGAAAATAAATAGCCCCATTTTATAAAATGAAAAGGAATTAAAATTGTTTTAGTTCTTTGTAATTTTGGTAATTATTATTTCTGTTCAAAATATATTTTGTCAGAGAGGAGAAGGGAAATAACTAAGGTCAGTTTCGAGTGATTTGTAAAATGAAACTTCGATTTTTATTACAGATTTTGGTGTGTTTTGGCTAGTAAAGTAATATTATTCTAATGATTCTTTAAAATAGCAAATATAAAAACAAAATTTCTCTATGTTTCTGCCCGGGATCGAACCGGGGACCTTCTGCATGTTAGGCAGATGTGATAACCACTACACCACAGAAACTTGATTTGATTGTTGTAGAAAAGTTGTTTTTAATGCAGAATGGATGTCATCGCCGACATTAGACTATCTGACCACCATCAGCTAGCTGAGATTTTTCTACTTGTTGCAACATAGGCAATGGTTATGTGATAGGCTCCTGAATCTCATTGCTAAATCTAATTACGCTTCTATTTTAGAAAATGTGAATTGCACGATCTGCACTCATCATATAAAATAGGAGCTCATGATCAGTATTAAGCATTTATGATTCTAGGATAGAGAGGGGGAGAGGGAGCGATAGATAAATGTTCTTTATTAGGGCCAGATTGAGACTAGGAAGTATATTTTTCTGGAGAGGGGTAGAGAGAGGGAGAGATAGTGAGGAAGGGAGAGATAGCGAGGAAGAGAGATAAGGGGAGAGGAGGGAGAGAGGAGATAGAAAGATATTTTATTCTTTGTCTTATGTCTTGATTAGGGCGAGATTGAAACTGGGAAGTCTGTTTTTCCAGAGGAGAGAGGGGAAGAGGGAGAGAGAATGGGAGAGAGGAAGAGAGAAAAGGAAGAAGAATGGGAAGTGCCCTAAATTTAATACTTAATCCACACACCTGTCATAATTGACGAGCAGTTATGCCTATTAGCTTCGGTCTGTCCATCTGCTTGTTGAACAGATTTCCATTAAAATTGATATTAAGGACTTACATTCAAAAACTAAGAAAATCACATAAATGAATCACGTAAACCAATCAGGGTTACCACTTTACTGGTGACAAAAATGAACTTTCCGTCATATCTCGTCAAGTATTGGTAATATCAAAATAGTTTTCAAATAAAACTTGTAGAACTAGTAGAATATTTATTTCCCTATACATTTTTATCGTAGGAGTAGAGGTTATCAAGAAAATCAAACAAGAAAGTCTTAATTCGAGTTGAACTTAACAAGGAGTCCATACGCGCGATTTCAACGAGATTGTGGCAGGCTGTTCTTTGCATCATAACTTGAAATATTACAACGTGAGAAGGTGCGCCTCTCAAGGGTTTGCAAATAATGTGGAAAACAGTGCGCAAGGCGCAATATGAGCCTATAAGCTTCTTTCAGCAAATGCCGACAGCATTGTGGTAAGCGACTCTGACTCACATGCAGGGTATGATGGGTTTGTGTCTACATGCTGACAAAATTGTTTTATTTTGTTTTTGTTTATTATTTTTTTATTTTGTTTTTATTATAAATATTTAATTATATATATAAAAATGTTTTCATTGTGGATGATAGCAGAAATGGTTACTTATCGTATTTTGTTGACTATTTGTGAGCAACTGATACTTTTGCAATAACAAATGCAATTTAACAATATTTTATAAAATACTTGAACAAAAATTCATAAAGTATCATGGAAAAGGAATTTTGTGGTCAAAAAAGGGAATTTGGATTGAATTTTGAAGATTGTTTTATTAAACATATCATAAATTGACGAAAATTGTAATACATAAAATTATATTTCATTACTGCCCTGCTATAGGCTGTCTACCTATCCAGGAAATTCCATTATAGTCTGTTTAACATAAGAACGCTGAAAAGAGCAGCAAGAGATGGAGTATGGCCTGTATAAACTCACCACATACATACATACACATAACATTTACTCTTCAGATATTCCAGAAGGGACGCATGGTGCACAATTCTTCGGATGATAATTGTCAAAAACACAAACAAAACACTGAATCTTCTTACACCAAGAACACGTGAGAAATGCAACCCTGCCACATTCACAACTTTAAAAAAATATATTGGCAGGGAAGCAAACATCATTTACTTTCAAGAAAATATCTCTCTTGTCGATGACCTTCGATGCATACCAGGCATATCAATACATATTTTGGAAAACTGGTGCACTCAATTGATGGTGCAGCAATGAGTGCATTTTTATTGCATCCTCACGTGAACTTATTTGGCATTTTTGCTGTAGCAAGTACGAGCAGTTTTGAATGTGTATGATGAAATTCTTTACTTTCCTATAAAAGTAAACATCACACAGCTTTTCATGGCCATTGAGATTGATAGATCCAAGAGTGGACTATCATCCCCTCACCCTTGGATGTCCCCATTGCCCTCCCCAGATTAGGTCCATAGTACAAGGGAAAGAAAGATTATGAATTATTATTATTAGAATTATGATTATTAGAATTAAAGGGTGGTGAGAAATAGCGGGTTCAAGAGCTTGGGAGGGGCGATCGCCCCATCCCACTTGGGTAGCTTCTAGATGTAATTCCGATGTTTAGCTTTTTTCTGTTTGACTCATTAGTTCCTAATATTAGAATTAAATTTACGTTACCATTTATAAGCGATATTTATAATTAAATGCCAGTCAAGTACGGTATCGTTCATTGAGATAAACGCTATTTTAGTTAAATTATGAAATTCTCTTCGCCACAGAGGGAACTTAAAATAGAGATGTACAAAATCCCGTTAGCCGATTTTCGCTTTGGGGTTAGGATAAAGAAAGTATTATAAACAAACCGCAAGAGACTTGACCCAAAGGTTGTTGCACTCCATGTCCTTGTGTCCATCGGGGTGGGGAGGATTGGGAGCAAGGAAGAGAGGGATATTTCTTTTCGCCATTCTCCACCCTCTCCCGAATCAACGGGGGCCCTAAAGACCGTCCGATTTTGCCGTCCCTTCTTCTTACCGTCCTAAAGCAGCCGCCCTACCGCTTTGCCTAATTCCACGTGTTACCTCGCGATTCACCAAAGTGGTGAGTGGCAGTAGGTGAAATGAACCTAACAATCTTCTCCTGTTATGATCTCGTATTGTCCTCGAAAATACGAGCCTAGATAACGCTGTTCTAAAATCGATCTCACGCATTTTATCGCCATGACCGTGTGGACATCTTATTCATACGCTCTGAATAGTTTGAAGCTAATAATTTTAATACGTTTTTCGATCTCGAGGGGACCTCACTACTCGACACAACGAGTGTTTACCGAAAGTTTCAATTAAAGCTTCGCTACAAAAGGAATAAAAGCAATTACGATTCCAGTCAATTGAAGGTAGATTGAAATCGCCCCCAATTATAATGGCTCTATCTTTATTTGTCGAACTTAGCATCTTCACTTGCTCCCCGAGATAACAAATAGTATCTGCAATTGCATTATGAGGTCCATAAAAGCTCATTCATTTACGATTGCAGAGCCGCTTCCTTTCGCACTACACCACGCACTTTCAGCTTTGTCTTCGCTAATCTGTATTGGATAACTTCCGTATTTATTGCTAACCGTTATAAAGACTCCAACTATCTCGCCTTACGGTCCCCGTTCGCGGAACACCATCATCGCTCGACATAATGAGAGGGGTGGAGGAAGGAGAGGGAGGGGGGAAGGGAGGGGGAGAAGGAAGGGGTAGATGGAGAGTGAGATGGGGGAGGGGGCGCAGGGTATGGGAAATA
The DNA here is from genome assembly GCA_028673005.1 of Tanypteryx hageni. Taxonomy (NCBI): domain Eukaryota; kingdom Metazoa; phylum Arthropoda; class Insecta; order Odonata; family Petaluridae; genus Tanypteryx; species Tanypteryx hageni. The sequence goes on along the minus strand of CM054113.1, from coordinate 111,215,598 downwards.
TACGGGGGGATGGGAAGTTCAAGGAAGAGCTTCGAAAAACCGGCATTGAGCGAGTCAATGCTAGGGGGAAGAAAATGAAGCTGCCCGTTTTTACAAATCGCTCGTTTGCATCGCACCCATGGCTATGCACAAAGCCCCGATAATATTTCTGACGATATTCTATTTATTATTGTCCTATTATAAAATTTTCACAAGCATGTACTAAACTGCTTCTGCTGGAAAAAATTATTCCAGTGAAAGGAAAAGAATAAAAAAATAGAATGAAATCAATTTATGCTCCCCCGAGTCTCGGGGGTAGTTTACAGGTGCAATAAAATGGGCGCTGCATTCAAAATTATTCGGAATGAGCCTTGCTTTCTCCCGCTCCAAAATTCGGCGAGGGGTAAAAAAAACAACTATTTTCAAAGGAATTTCTCGAAAATTAATTTTCGCCATGTTGTTCAATGAATAAGCAAAATGGTGATTGCAAACAAATGACGGGTAATTTAAAAATAGACACTTCTCCCTCCCTTTCTTCTTGAAGCGTTTTTTCCCCAAAGAAACGTAAGTCGTCTTTCAGCATGCATGATCCGCGACCATCTGTTTCCAACGCCGATCAAACAAGCCGCCTGACGTCATCCCATTCCGATCTGAGTCCACACATGGCAAACCTTTTTTTTTACAAATCGGAGATGATATAAATACGTCACCCGAGGAGGATTCCCGTAGAAATCGGTTAGAATCTGACGCGGCATCTCATCCAAATCGGACATTTCCCACAATGCATTGGTTCAAGTTCGTGGCCGCCACTCTCTTCGCCCTCATACCCCAGGCATTGCTGGAATCGACCTGCGATACGCACGACGCCGAAGAACAGATTCAGACCATAACCGTGAAGCTTAGGAGGAAGGCGAGCGGAGAGTGGGTGACGTCATTCTCAGCCTCCAAGGACATCTTGAACGCCACCCAAGGACTGGACGTGGACGTGGGTCACAGGGTGGTCAGGTGCGGTTCGAAGCAGACGGTGCATGTCACAGGGGTCATAAGAGGTAAACGTTGTGTGCAGGTACATTACCGTCAAACAAAAAAGTATTCGGAATTAACTTACGGAACTTGGTTGTCAAGAAAATATCTGTTACTCTTTTGTATAAAGGAAATATGTACAGAGTCCCCGACTTACGTAAGGGTTCGATTCCGCAAACCCTTACCTGTAGAATTTTACGTATGTCGGAATAACCCTATGTATGTACGTTTGTCATATTATATACTTTGATGGTAGGTACTCTACAGGTCTACTGTACTCAAGCGTAATCGTGCGTCTCTTCTTCGTAGCATATTTAGAATCACTTTTGCGCTTATCAGTCATAATTACGCGGGCCAAAGTTACGTATTTTGCGAAAAACTCGAGCTGCGCACAATCAACACAAGAGATGACGCTGCGGATCACACGCTATGCGAGGAAGGCGACCGCGATACGCAACGATATGCAACGAAATTTAAGATTTGGTATTAAATACCGTCATTAAACTTTTCTAGCCAATTAATATTACGCATAGTTTGATGAATTAAAAATAAATTTACGTCATTCAATATTTGACCTTTAAGCCTGAAACATTTTGCCTTGTAAGCAAATTTCCGCAAGGGGTCTGTATTTCGAATTTTAGCGAACTTTCTAAGAAAGAAGAGAGGTAGATGAAAGTGTGATAGAAGTAATACAGTAGGTACATATAAAATAAGTCATCAAAAAGGAGACTAACCGAGTTCACACTACATAACTGGATGCCCGTATGCATTCAAATTCTTCAATTATGATTTTGGAAAATTGTGTTTGAGCCATATTTATTATTATTATTATTTTATACCTCAAGATTTTCATTGAATTTGAATCAACCAAACAATCCAAAATTATTTAAAATACCTCACTTTTGTTCAGTAGTTGTAATATCTACGTTTACGTTCTTTTCTTCGTTGTTGATAACCCATTCCCTTTCGCTTACAAAATCTTTCATGCACGCCTAAGGAAATTAAATGCATTTTTGTAAATAAATACTGATAAATACAGTAGATCTTATTTACTTCAGTAACCAATTAGATTGTTTACGTTGACAACAATTAGGTAGCTATGCATGAATTTTTCAAAGTTCAAAGCGAAGTACAACTGTCTTTTTTGATTTTCTTGATAACAGCTACTCTTAAGATAAAAATGTATAGAAAAATAAATTATTATTTATATTTAAAATTTTATTTGAAAACTATTTTGATATGACTAATACTTGACGAGATATGACGGAAAGTTAATTTTTTGCCACCAGTAAAGTGGTACCCTGACTGGCAAACGTGATTCATTTTCTTATTGTCTTTGACTTAAGTCCTTAATATCAAATTTCATGGAAATACGTTCGGCAGAAGCCGAGAACGAACATGCAGACGGACAGACAGACAGACGAACAGAACGAAGCTAATAGGCGCTCATGCTGGAAGCGAAACGCGCCTGTCATTTATCTCCAATAGCTATAACAAGGTTATGGTTTCAGCGTCGATTCACCGAAAGTAGATTCTAAAAATATTTTCTTTCTTAAACCACCATGTGCGCTTATGATATGCCTGTGCTTACGTGTGATATTATTCCATTTTCAGAGGCGCCAGCTGAAGAAGACACTAATGTGGCGGGTGGAGGAGTAACCAACTGCTCAGTTGTCAATGACACAGGGTGAGTTAAAAAGATTTCATTAAACAGGTTTTATCCATATCTATGCCTCAAGCACACAGAAATTATACAAAACCTGATCCAACACGCAACAAAGGAGCAACGTTTATTTTATATGCATCCAATAGGTCTACAAGCCCACAAGTGCGACCTCGCGCATTTTAATATCAGATGTAAACTACGTTACCATGTCATTGGACTGTCTCCTTAATATTTAAGCCATGAAAATCTTCTCAATCTTTGCCAAAGAATATCTCGACATTTTATTATCCCGAAACATCACCAAATTATACCCGAGTATTTTATGCAATTATATGGGGCGATCGAAATGTCACGCGCAACCCATGAAGCTGACGTTTTTTATCAGTTGAGCACAAGGTATTAAAAATTTAAACATCGCACACTAATCAAGTATTGCTCGAAGCAACAGAGTGTATAGCGCGTAATCGTTCCACTCATTACTCCCCCTTTCTGGCGTCAATTGTTTTAGAACAGTCGAAGCGAGAGGATGTCTTATTTACAAGGGCAACGCGCTCATCATTGGTTATTACTTAAATGTTGTTTTTACGTAGACTGCCGGAATGCGTTTTGGCAAACATTTCCAGAATCTTCTGTTCAAGGCCGGCTTGATGGCGATGCCAACGATGTGACTGCACAGGGCTCCGCGCTCTCTTAAAAATATTGTTTTATTTATATAGTACATAGAATTTTTTTAATCGGAAAAAATATGGAACACATTCATAGTGAGAGAGGTTGCTTTAGTTATTAAATTTACTGTTAAAAATTTCTCACGCACACTTGGCACCGGACCCCGCGATTGAAAATGCCGTTATTACAATAAAAAAATACAGAAATCTCTCTCGATTTAACGGAGTAATTGGGGGAAAGGTATGTCCGTTAATGCCGATTGTCCGTGAAATCCGAAAGACTACTGTCACCCAAGGTGTTATATAAAATGTGTTCTACCGAATGTGTACAATATAACTGCGCGTGTCCTTCGCCGACCGCGATCGAGAGCAGACTGCGGCTGACTGATGACGCATTACTCGTGACATGACGATTAGGAATTTCGATTTCTCGACATTTTTTCATTTCTCGTCTTTTAGATTATTTTAGTTCTGGAGATTCGGGAAATATATACTGTCATTCTCGAGAATTCTCGACTGAGGTCAAGCGACTTTAGAAAATCTTAGGGATTCCCCGCTCCAATTTTTTTGAGATTACACCATAGCAAATATTTAATTTTCAGAATCTCATAGTGAGACAACGTCGTTAAAAAAAATCACAATTGATGGCAGATCCCTACTGTCAAAGAAATTGCGTCTATAAACGCTCTTCCCACTGAGAAAATAATTCTTTATCGAAGCGCGTCTGTAGACGCTCTCCCCGCTGCGCGAAAGACTACGGTTCGCATCTATAGACGCTCTCCCCGCTTAAGGGGTTCAAGGCCGGCCCGATCAATCAAACTTAACCTCAAACTTTGAGCTTGCGCTAAGTTTGATCGTACTCAATTCGAGACGAGAATTCTTGATCCCAATCTCTAATGACGGTGTCCGTTGCTTCCGAAGTCCGTTAAATCAAGGTTTTACTGTACCTACGTTTTAGCAGGGGACAGTATTCTGCTTCGTGTAAGCGAGTATTTTATATCAACGAGGTTTTGCTTCACGCGTGTGTATTTTCTTGTTTGTTGCAGAGTTCCTGAGGTATCCAAAGATAAACTTTTCTTCCACTCAAAGGCAGGAAAGAGCATCGCTATCATAAACAATGGAAGGACAGCATACAGGAAAGAGTAAGTTTTCGAACCATGCAAAATGCTACACACGATCTCTTTAAATGACGCTTGTTTTTTAACCTCTCTCTTCATTTCCTTTTCTTTAATAAGGCCAATCACCGAGTGTTGTTACGGCGGCATCTTCTCCAATCGGCCTCTCAAAGACGACGAACTCTTTGAGGTCTCGGTGGATGAGCTCAACTCCAAATGGCCCGGCTCTTCCTTCATACTGGCTCTCACGACTGCAACCCCAGAAAGCTTGGAATTTCCCTCTTGGACCGGCGGCATTGAGTGAGTTACCACTCAAGTCAATACATGGATATTCGTACATCATTATAAATGGCCGCTTCTTACGGAGGATATCTATAATAATATAGCTCACTCACTCACTGACACAAAACTCTTAAGGCACTTCTAGAAGGGCTAGAAATATGAAATTTGGCATGTTGGTAGGTCTAGTGGCACAACCGACAAAAAAAATCGAAAATCACAAACAAGTTTGTATTTAAGGGGTCTTTTTAACCCCAATGTTCCATTTCAATATCCCATAAGAAAATCATGGGATTCATTGCAAGACTTTCTAAAAAGGCATTTTAAAATAATTTAAAATTGGGATACGATTTCGGCAAAAGAACAGTTGTCTATCTGAAAGAACATTTCTTAATTTTTGAAGGCAGAATTCTAATACGTACTGAGTTACCGTAAATATCTGCTTTTAATCGGAAACAAGTAGGGATGGACACGAGTTTCCCGTGTTACAGAAGTGCTTTTCGTCAAATTCGCCGTAGTATAATCGTATGGCACCTAAATGTGCGAAGAGTCACGTGATGTAGGGAAAGGTGGCTGTGGAGGGGGAAAGCTTAACGGGAAGGTGGCTGTGGAGAATGACTGATTACCCTATGCGTATATACCCTCACCCCCGCGTAGCTCGCTTTCGAGAATGGACTCTTCCATTCTGAATTCGTGTTTGTGCGCAGGTGTCATAAGCTTTCAATAGATCTGTACACCGCTCCCCGGTTATAACGCGGGTATTCGGGGTGGGGCTCTGACCCGTGTTATAAGACAACCGCGCTATAACCGATGACTACAATAATTCTCTAATTTATTAATTCTCTAATCGACTAATAACTCAATCTAATCTAACTTCGTTGTGCGCGCAATATTTTTGAACGACAAAAATGGAAATCGGCGTGAAACGAAGTGAGCAGCAAAGAAGAAGCTTTGTGGGACATATTTAAGTTGTAAGCGGCCGCGAACACATGCAGGCTAGAGGGAAAGTGACTGATCACACAAAGCGCTTAATACTGTCAATCTAAATTAATTACAGAGTATAGTTCCGTCTGTAAAACTCGCTCAAAAATGTGAAGATTCACGAATACACAAAAACAGTCGCCAAAAAAGACAACTGGCACAGATAAGTTCTCACATCACGGATCCACCTATTCCGTTGGCAGTGACAAACCTTACACAAGTATTCAACGCTCTATGCTAAATGGAGTGACTAAAACACACATTTCGCAACATGCATATTTTTCTCAGCATTTCTTTCCATGAAACGGGGAGGAAGAAAGACCCATGGTATAGCTGACGGCGTTATGACCATGAAGCGGTGTATTATTTTATTGAGTATTCTATGTACCAAATTTGTTTGAAATCTGTTCACCCAAGTGAATTTTTAGTGCTTTTCGTCAATGCTGAAAAGCACTATTATCTTCGTGATGTCCGTCCGTCCGTACGCATATATCAGGGAATAATTGGCTTAACCGATTTCAACCATATTTGGTACATGGAATACTCACATAAATTTATGACCAAGATGGCATATTCTGACCGGACCCATTCAGCAGGGGTGCCACAATTGCAAAGTTGAACTTTTCGGTAATTGTGAATTTGGAAGGAATTGGCCTAACCGATTTCAACGAAATTTTGTATTTTTCTTATGCCGAGGCATATAGTGTTATATAGTATATTAACAATTTAAAATAGTATGACATTCATTGTGTAATGTAAAGTCATGGCCATTTTACCTCTCTCAGCACTCAGCTTTAATGCCTACATAAATTATCCATCATGGAGAAGACAATGATAAAACTTATCCTTAAAAATGCATTCCCAGTTTGAAAAATAATTTATTTATGAAGGTAAGATTTAATCTTTATAGCTTACTTTAGCTGTTTTTATGATAAGTTCTATATTTCACTTTTTAAACTTTTAACATATTTTCAATAAATGACAATAATTCTAAAGTGAAAAATTCCCTAACTAAAAAACTGCATCACTGATTTATACACAAGGGGGGGGCACAAGGGCACAAAAACCATTGCCAACAATCAGTGGCGCATTTGGAAATTTCCCACCTGTAGGCTAAATTATTTTCCTTTTGGGTTTTTTTCCCTAAAAGCATTGATCATGCATATGGCTTGTCTGTCCATATGTATGTATGTATGTATGTATGCAGGTCATAATAGTTTAATTAATCAAAAGTCTGTGTAATATTAATTTTTTATTTCTGCCCTAAAATCCAATTTTTATTGCCATCTCAAAATCTCGCCATTGCCTACTTTGGACTTACTTCAAATCTGCTTCTGCCAACAGTATTGTCTGGAATAAACTGTGATTTCAATTTGCTTTTCAGCGCACCCACTTGGTTCATGGAATATGATGGTGTGTATAAAAAGAGCCTTTTGAAGGCTAATTATGGCTTTGATCTTCGGAATCTAAAGGTTAGTTAACTGCAATAATTTTCTGAAAGAGATCCTCTTAACAGTAGATACCAACATGTACGTACATTGAAAATTGAAGACAGCATGCATGCCTGTGTGAATACAAATTCTACAAGTTCTTTCATTTAAAAGGAATTTACACATTTGTTTTTGGAAATATTTGTTATTATTTATTAAAGTCATATTTTTTAATATTTCTGATACATATAAAAATAAATCTGCTTCTCAGGTTGGGGATCGTGTTGGAATAATGAGGAAGGGGAATGGACAGTTGCATTTTACCTATAATGGTGTTGACAAGGGTGTTGCTGCAACTGATATTTCAACAAATGTCTATGGGGTAGTTGAGATACGTGGATATGTATCGAAGATCAGCTTGGTTGGATAATAATAAAAAACAACACCCAAATGCAACAAACAGTAACTAGCAAGGCCAGCAATATAAGCAAAAACAGCATGTCGCTTTGATGCAGAGATCTGTAGACATCTACTTTATATATAGGAATAATATATTTGGTTTTCATAATATTATGTTTTTAATGTATCTATGAAAATCATCATCCTTTCTATAACAGATATTGACTTATTAAATAATTAATCAAGCATATCATTGAAAAGAAAAAAATATTTTGATAATGTAAATAGAGATTTAATGCCACCCTGGATTTCAATATGAGTTAGTTAACAACAGTTTTCTGCTTTATAGGACTGAGTTTAACACTTTGCATTAACAGCAAGTTGTGTTGGGTAATTTGCGCTTCCCTGCAGATATGGATTGGTATGGACAGCATGTGCAAAGGTGCAGGTAAAGAGCAGGTATAAATATCAGTCAGTTTCCTATGAAAGATACCAATCTGATGTAGAGATGTAGAGCACACCCTCATGGCCATGACTCAATGGAAGCAGATTGGAGAAAAAAATTCCTTTATATTGCTGAATTCTCAATTTGGGAAATTCCTTCTAAAACTTATTATTTAGAAAATGTAGAAATTCAGCACATTCATACAATTTCAGTTTTTCTTCATCCCCTTCTAACAAGTTTTAAAATGCTAAAAACTGAAAAAAACTTGAAATCTATGAACAATTAAAAACATTAAAAAAGATAAGGGGCATGAAATGTAATCTGTGATACCATCTACAAGTATGCTAGGAGAGCAACTGATAAAAAACTATAAAATGCCTGACACTTTAGTTCAATACATGGAAACAGAAACTGTAACAGATGATTTTAATTCAAACGAATTGACTGCATATACTGATTTAAAAAATGCTGATGACATTTTTAATAATTCTGATTTGCTGAAATGGTGGGAGGAGCAAATAAATTATTTTCTAAATTTGAGCATTTTAGCAAAACATATTTTTGCAATACCAGCGACCAGTTCTCCATGAGAGAGATGTTTTTGTTTGGCAGAACTTGTAAGTGAAAGAAGAAAATTTATATCCTACAAAAGTGAATGGCATTTTATTTTTAAATAGCCATTTTAAATGCAGTACTCATTAATAATGTTTTCTTTCATCAACTGGAATATTTTGTGCAATAAATGTTACTTTTAGGAAAATTAAATTATAAATAATTTAAAAATTGTTGTTGTTGTTCATTTATATATTGCATTTCATTTAAATTTCATAAAAATTGTGAATCAGAAATATTAAATTTTTATTTTATCATGAATTCTTGCACCTGCTTTGTATGTCTCAAGTTGGACCAAACAATTGAAAAATGCAGGTCGGTTTGGACAATGTGGGTACTGGTAGGTTCGGGCAAGTAGAATATAGAATAATAGTCTGCAGGTCGGATATGCACAACACAAGAATAAACACTGACATGCGATTAAAACACAACAAACCAGACATTTTTATATACGACAAAAGAAAATGTATGATTACTGTCATTGAAGTAGGTATAACTTCACAGGAATGGCTCAATGAGGTAGAATCTGAAAAATATAAAAAATATGATCTTTTAGCAAAGGAGCTCTTACTCTTATACAAATGTAAAACTATATGTGTTGACATGCAACAGTATTGTAACATAATATCACGACTCCTATAAAAGGACACTTGGCATAGACATGAACATCGAGGCGTACATCCTATCGATTGTCTTGAAAAGAACCCTTCAGACCCTTCAGACTGAAAGGGGCTTCGAGAATCGCAAAAGAGAGGACAGACAGACAAACGACTTTATTAGGGCGAAATTTAGACTATGTAGTCTCCGCATTCAAACGCCTTGTGTTTAATGTCTAAAACTGAATAGGAGCAAATGACAACAATCCAATCTCAATAAAATATATTATTATTGTTCAAGAATGAAATTAAAATTAAAATCATCTGTACTTATAAGTTCTTATTTTGAATTATTGCAAGAAAACCGGAAGTTCACAATTGTTATTCGACTTTAGATATTAATTAATTCAATTTGAATGCAATATAATTATGTACCTTATTTCGAATCACAGGCAAGCTTACTCACTAATATTCTTGTTTATTTACTTAAAGAATAATCTACCCGTTTCTCAATTACATTTTGAAAAGAACATGTTTCAACCGTTTTTCTTTCATTTGATAATATGGCACAGGCATTTGGAAATATTTCTCCAAGTTATTTCTTATTATGTAACGCACGTATGTAACTTTTTAACATATCTTGGAGGATCTGAGCAGATTTCATCAGAGACATCATTAGAATATTCATAGTGGAATTCTTTTACACTCTTTACTAAATCTGTAGCACTAGCACTTTTAATCTTTAGCAAAAAATCATATTTGTCAATTATCTTAGGGAGATTATCAAAACGTTCTAACTGACTTATTACAGTGTTGACTAACGTTAAGTAAAATGAGACTTTAAAGTTTTCCTCTGCATTAGTTGTGATTTATACTCACAAGTTTCATCAAAATGACTTTTATTTTTCCTAATGTGAGTACCTGTAAATTCTGTACTTATTCCCTCAGATTTTGACAATTCCAATATACTTATCATTGAATTTGCTCCTTTTTTCACAGAACTTCTCTTTTAGCACTTGAATTAGAGTTTGTGCACAGTCCAATGTCGCTTCAGATGATTGCATATATTCATTAAACTTATTCACATCATTGAGAATATCATACCATACAGTTATAGAAATAATAAAGGGTAGTTTCTGAACCTGCTTTAGTAAACTATTGGCTTCTGATACAGTTGCATTATCCTTTGCTGAATGCATTAGTTCTTCTAAAGCCTGGTACGTTTCTTTTAACTGATTCTATTCTTGCTTCCCATCGAGTGTCACTTAATGGCTTTAATGTTATTCTTAAATGTGTACATAATATGTCCCACCGAATGGTTGATGCAGAAAATATTGCATATAAACGGATTGTACCAAAGAAAAGTTTGCACAACTTGCAGCTGCATCACACAGTAAAAGATTAAAAGAATGACCTACACATAGAATGTATACTGCTTTAGGATTAATGTTCAATATTCGGGCTTGAACGCCTTTGTATTGCCCCTTCACATCCGAACCATTATCATAGCATTTCCCTCTGCTATTGTTAATGTCTACATTATACTTCTCTAAAGTCTTTAACAGCACCAGTGCGATCTAAAGCTTCAAAAAACCCTATAAAGTTTTCAAGAATTTTTACCTCACTGGAGTTCTTATCAATATGAATCAATATATCAAATCAATATTTGTGTGAAACATCTGGTTTGCAAACTGTAATATTTCGCAATTCTAACATTGCTTAAAATTGTTTTCAATACTTCTTCGCTAAGGTCTTGTAAAAATCTATTTTCAGATCTATTAGAAAGATGATGCTGAAAGCGTGCTTTACTTTATCAAATATTAGATAAACAGTCTGCCAGAAAGACATCATATTTTGCCAGTAGTTCAATTATTAGACTATTAGACCCAAGATGATCATCACTTCCCCTGAATGCTAAATTTCTACTGCATTGAAATAATAGAGAAATTATTCGTTCATACAACAATATTAACTTTTATTTTTATTTGTTTATCAATTTTAAAGCACTACTATCTGTTGTTTCTTCTAAATCTAATCTTTTGTGCAGTTCTTGCCACTGACGGTAACCGTTTATATAGCTAATTCCAAGCTAATTTAAGTGCAATATTAAGTTTTTTCCAATTGTTATTAATCTGTTATTTTGAATATTAACATTGTTGGAACTTTTAAACAGCATGCAACAGAAGCAATAAACGCTGTCTGTGCTAACTGAATAAAGTAACCATTTTCGTTGCATTGTTTCCCCGTTTTTTAAAGTCTGTTTATAGTAACAAGCGGAGAATCTCCTGTTACTAGCATCATTTGCTGTGGTCCAACTTTATCCTTAAGTCATCGCATATGACTTTTGGCCACGTGGCTAGATCATCACTAATTATTGTTTTATCACGATAACCTGTATTGCCATCATCGGATATGAGTTCATCACAATTTTGCGATTTTGCTGTAATCGTAGAGGTATCGGGAACGGCGGATGCAAAATCCGCAAGTAAATTGTTAGCATCCACTTCCCCTTGTGTACCATTCTGCCCATCTTCTGTTTTATCAGTCTCTCCTTTTTTCCCCTCTTTTACCTGTTTTTTTTAGTTTCCTCTTGGTTGTTCCCGAAAGGTATGTTCGTTTTTGAGGCATACTGGTCATACTGCTAAATCCGATTAAAAAAATAATATAATTAATTATTAATAAGTTTAAAACTGGGGATAAAAGTAATTACTCGCGCGCACAAAATATTACCACACAATCTAGCTATATATTGTAATTTAATGCTCTCTAACAAATAACATTACGTTGATGATCTGCAATCACATAAATAACTAAAAATAGGTCACCGTAACATGTTAACAAAACGTTATTCCATTCGTAATTAATAAACCCAGAAATTTAAGTGTGAAAATTCGCGATTATAGTAATGGGAATAATGAACACCTCAATTTCTCAGGCGCCAAACATTAATGCAGTTCTACCTCACACACATCTCGACTGTAATATCTGACTTCCGAGCGAAGTGTCCAACACAAACTGATCGTATAGCTCATTGTTTAGAAACCTTTTGGAAAGCAAAAGCACCAGAAATAACGATCTATTAAACTCACATTATTGAACCAACTGACCTTTCCTAAACAAATTTATTCATCACTTCAATGCAATACAATAGTTTCATAAAAATGAAAATATTTTTCAATGCTATACCAATATAACAAGTACCTTAATCGCCCTTAAATTCTTAGTCCATGGAACGAAGAGTTCAAAAGGGTCCCCTTCACATAAGCACTTACTTACTTATCTCGTTAAATGGCATCCGTCAAGCTATTATTTTTACATGTAGGAAAAACGAAAATCGCTGCAGAGGTGAAATCTTTAGAATTAATAGAATAATTTTAATGGTGAAATATCCGTCTGAAAAATTAATGTTTTTTCAAGTTGAGATGAAATGCTTGCAGCATGCAAGCACCTTCTACTAGTATGTTATATCCTCCTCCTCTGTAAGAGTCGTCGATATATAATAGATGATAGGAGGATACTAATGTTTAGGCACTTCCAGATGAGCTGTATATTCGAAATTTTTTTCAAAGGTAGGATTTTGTGCAAAACCGACTAGAAAAAACGAAAATCTTGAAAAAGTGCAACAATGCGGCCGCTAAAAATTCGCAATTTTTTAAACAAATTTTCAAGGTTTATATATTTCCGAATGTGGCACGGAGTTGAAATTTTTTTAATAAGTAGAATTCTTTAAAAAAAACGAAATAGGGACTATACAAATTTTGATATTTTAATTTGTTTGGCAGTTAAAAATTCTTAAAGTTTAAACAAATAGATAGCTGTTTAGGTACTATGGGATGAGCTAGGAAGCTAAAATTTTCAAATTATTTACAAAGTACTGAATTTACACAAATTTACATTTCAATTTTACTATATATGATTTGCTGCGGCCGTTAAAAATTATTTAAATTTAAACAATTAGAAAAATATTATTTTACGGAATGAATTTTTCTTAATATTATTAATCAGAATGCCCTCAAATTAATTACTAACAACTCCTCCCATAACAATATTACAATAAAAAAGTCACTTTGCAAAGAAAGCAAACTTAAAAAGGTCTATCCAAGCAAGTTGGTGAAGCGGCAAATTGCCACCAGAAACAGTCCGAGGAAACAGTGCCTCGACGCTGTTATCATTGGCTGTGGCTCGGTGCAGATGTTTCATTCAGACAGCGCACCGGTGCGAGTGTGGCACATTTAGCGAAAAACGCCCATCTCGCGAAAAACGCACTTCTCGTGCAAAACGTACATCTCGTGCAAAACGCACACCTCGCGCAAAACGCACATCTCGCGCAAAACGCACATCCGCGCCAAGAGCACATCTCGCGCAAAACGCACATCTCGCGCAAAACGCACATCTCGAACAAAACGTACATCTCGCGCAAAACGTACATCTCGCTCAGAACGTACATCCCGCGCAAAACGTACATCTCGCGCAAAGAGCACATCTCGCGCAAAACGCACATAACGCTCAAAGCGCACATCCCTCACAAAACGAACATCTCGCGCAAAACGTACATCTCGCGCAGAACGTACATCCCGCGCAAAACGTACATCTCGCGCAAAGAGCACATTACACGAAACACGCACATCTCGTGCAAAGAGCACAGCTCGCGAAAAACGCACAGCTCGCGAAAAACGCACATCTCGCGCAAAACGCACATCCGCGCCAAGAGCAAATCTCGCGCAAAATGCATATCTCGCGCAAAACGCACATATTGCGCAAAACGCACATCTCGCGCAAAACGAATATCCCGCGCTAAGGGCACATCTCGCGAAAAACGCACATATCACGAAACACGCACATCTCGTGCAAAAAGCACATCTTGCGCAAAACGCCCATCTCGCGAGAAACGCACATCCCCCGCCAAGAGCACATCTCGCGCAAAACGCACATCCCCCGCCAAGAGCACATCTCGCGCAAAACGCACATCCCCCGCCAAGAGCACATCTCGCGCAAAACATACATCTCGCGCAAAGGGCATATCTCGCGTAAAAGGCACATTTCGCGCAAAACGCTTATTTCGCGAAAAACGCACATCTCACGCAAAACGTACATCTCGCCCATGGAGCAAATCTCTCACAAAACTCACATCCCGCGCAAAACGCACGAGTCGCTTAAAACGCACATGTCGCTCAAAATGCACATCTAGCGAAATACGCTCATCTATCGAAAAACGTACATATAACGCAAAACGCACATCACGCGCAAAGCGCTCATCCCTCACAAAACGAACATCTCGCGATAAACAGACATCTAGCGCAAAACGCACAACTCGCTCAAAACGCACATCTCGCGCAAAACGCACATCATGTACAAAACGTACATCTCGCGCAAAACGCCCATCTCGAGAAAAACGCACTTTAGTGCAAAACGTACATCTCGTGCAAAACGCACACCTCGCGCAAAACGCATATCACGCGCAAAACCCACAACTCGCGCAAAACGAACATATCACGAAAAATGCACATCCCGCGCAAAACGAATATCGCGCAACACGCAAATCTCGCGCAAAACGCACATCTCGCGCGAAACGCACATCTCCTACAAAACGTACATCTCGCGCAAAACGCACATCCCGCGCAAAACCCACAACTCGCGCATAATGCACATCTAGCGAATAACGCCCATCTCGCGCAAAACTCACATCTCGCGCAAAACGCGCATCTCGCGCAAAACGCACATCTCGCGCAAAACGCACATCTCGTACAAAACGTACATCTCTCGCAAAACGTACATCTCGCGCAAATAGCACATCTCGCGCAAAACGCACATCTCGCTCAAAACGCACATCTCGCGCAAAACGCACATCCCGCACAAAAACGAACATCTCGCGCGAAACGCACATCTCGTACAAAACGTACATCTCGCTCAAAAAGTACATCTCGCGCAAAGAGCACATCTCGCGCAAAACGCACATCTCGCGCAAAACGCACATCTCCCGCAAAACGCCTATCTCGCGAAAAACGCACATCCCCCGCCAAGAGCACATGTCGCGCAAAACGCACATCTCCCGCCAAGAGCACATCTTTTGAAAAACGCACATCCCCCGCCAAGAGCACATCTCGCGCAAAACGCACATCTCGCGCAAAACGAACATCTCGCGCGAAACGCACATCTCCTACAAAACGTACATCTCGCGCAAAAGGTACATCTCGCGCAAAGAGCACATCTCGCGAGAAAAGCACATCTCGCGCAAAGAGCACATCTCGAACAAAACGTACATCTCGCGAAAAGAGCACATCCTGCGCAAAAGGCGCATCTCGCGCAAAACGCCCATCTCACGCAAAACGCACATACCACGCGAAGAGCACATCTCGCGCAAATGCAAATCTCGCGCAAAACGCACATCCAGCGCAAAACGCACATCTCGCACAAAACGCACATCACGCGCAAAACGTACATCTCGTGAAAAGAGCACATGTCTCACAAAAGGCACATCTCACGGAAAACGCCCATCTCGCGCATGGAGCAAATCTCTCATAAAAATCACATACGCAAATTTAGCGAAAAACGCCGATCTCGCGTAAAACTCACATCTCGAGCAAAACGTACATCTAGCGCAAAGAGCACATCTCGCTCAAAGAGCAAATCTCACGCAAAACGCACATATCACGAAAAGCGCTTATCTCGCGCTAAGAGCACATATCGCGCAAACAGTACATCTAGCGCAAAACGCACATCTCGCGCAAAACGCACATCTCGGGCAAAACGCTCATCTCGCGCAAAACGTACATCTCGCGCAAAACGTACATCTAGCGCAAAGAGCACATCTCTCGCAAAACGATCAAAATATCAAGCAAAACGAACATCACACGCAAATCGCAAATCTCTCACAAAACGCATAACTCACGCAAAACGCACATCTCGCGCATGGAGAAAATCTCTCACAAAACTCACATCCCGCGTAATACGCACAATTCGCGCAAAACTCACATCACGCTCAAAATGCACATCTAGTGAAAAACGCCCATCTCTCGCAAAACGTACATATCACGCAAAACGCACATCACGAGCAAAGCGCACATCTCGTACAAAACGTACATCTCGCGCAAAACGTACATCTCGCGCAAAACGCACATCTCGCGAAAAACGCACATATCGTTAAAAACGTAAATCTCGTTAAAAACGTACATCTCTTGCAAAACAAACATCACGCGCAAAGAGTAAATCTCTGGCAATACGCACATATCACGCAAAACGCATACCTATCTGAAAGAGCACATACCTCACAAAACGCACATCTCGCGCAAAACGCACATCCCGCGCCAATAGCACATCTCGCGCAAAACGCGCATCTTGCGCAAAATGCATGTCCCGCGCCAATAGCACATCTCGCGCATAACGCGCATCTCGCGCAAAACGCACATCTCGCGCAAAACGCACATCTCGCGCAAAACGCTCATCTCGCGCAAAACGCACATCTCGCGCAAAACGCGCATCTCGCGCAAATCGCACATCTCGCGCAAAACGCACATCTCGCGCAAAACGCCCATTTCGCGCAAAACGCACATACCACGCGAAGAGCACATCTCCCGCAAAACGGACAACTCGCGCAAAACGCTCATCTCGCGCAGAACGCACATCTCGCGCAAAACGCACATCTCGCGAAAAACGCACATATCGTTAAAAACGTAAATCTCGTTAAAAACGTACATCTCTTGCAAAACAAACATCTCGCGCAAAGAGTAAATCTCTGGCAATACGCACATATCACGCAAAACGCATACCTATCTGAAAGAGCACATCCCTCACAAAACGCACATCCCGCGCAAAATGCACATCTCCCGCCAGGAGCAAATCTCGCGCAAAACGCGCATCTCGCGCAAAACGCGCATCTCGCGCAAAACGCGCATCTCGCGCAAAACGCACATCTCGCGCAAAACGCACATCTCGCGCAAAACGCACATCTCGCGCAAAACGCACATCTCGCGCAAAATGAACATCTCGCGCGAAACGCACATCTCGTACAAAACGTACATCTCGCGCAAAACGTACATCTCGCGCAAAACGCGCATCTCGCGCAAAACGCGCATCTCGCGCAAAACTTACTTCTCGCGCAAAACGCAAATCTCGCGCAAAACGCACATCTCGCGCAAAACTTACTTCTCGCGCAAAACGCACATCTCGCGCAAAACGCACATCTCGCGCAAAATGAACATCTCGCGCGAAACGCACATCTCGTACAAAACGTACATCTCGCGCAAAACGTACATCTCGCGCAAAACGCGCATCTCGCGCAAAACGCGCATCTCGCGCAAAACTTACTTCTCGCGCAAAACGCAAATCTCGCGCAAAACGCACATCTCGCGCAAAACTTACTTCTCGCGCAAAACGCACATCTCGCGCAAAACGCACATCTCGCGCAAAACGCACATCTCGCGCAAAACGCAGATCTCGTACAAAACGTACATTTCGCGCAAAACGTACATCTCGCGCAAAGACAACATATCGCGCAAAACGCACACCTCGCGCAAAACGCACATCTCGCGCAAAACGCACATCTCGCGCAGAACGCACATCTCGCGCAGAACGCACATCTCGCGCAGAACGCACATTTCGGGCAAAAAGCACATCTCGAACAAAACGTACATCTCGCGCAAAACGTACATCTCGCGAAAAGAGCACATCTCGCGCAAAACGCGCATCTCGCGCAAAACGCACATCCCGCGAAAAACGCACATATCCTTAAACGTAAATCTCGTTAAAAACATACATCTCTTGCAAAACAAACATCTCGCGCAAAGAGTAAATCTCTGGCAAAACGCACATATCACGCAAAACGCACATCCCGCGCCAATAGCACATCTCGCGCAAAACGCGCATCTTGCGCAAAACGCACGTCCCGCGCAAAACGAACATCTCGCGCGAAACGCACATCTCGTAAAAAACGTACATCTCGCGCAAAACGTACATCTCGCGCAAAGAGCACATCTCGCGCAAAATGCACATATAGCGAAAAACGCACATCTCTCGAAAACGTACATATCACGCAAAACGCACATCACGCGCAAAGAGCACATCCCTCACAAAACGAACATCCCGCGGCAAGAGCACATCTCGAGCAAAATGCACATCTCGCGTAAAACGCACAACTCGCACAAAACGCACATCTCGCGAAAATCGCACATATCGTTAAAAACGTAAATCTCGTTAAAAACGTTCATCTCTTGCAGAACAAACATCTCGCGCAAAGAGTAAATCTCTGGCAAAACGCATATATCACGCAAAACGCTTACCTATCTGAAAGAGCACATCCCTCACAAAACGCACATCCCGCGCAAAATGCACATCCCCCGCCAGGAGCAAATCTCGCGCAAAACGCGCATCTTGCACAAAACGCACGTCCCGCGCCAATATCACATTTCGCGCAAAATCCACATGTCGTACAAAACGTACATCTCGCGCAAAACGTACATCCCGCGCAAAGAGCACATCTCGCGCATAACGAACATCTCGCGCTAAACGCACATCTCGTACAAAACGTACATCTCGCGCAAAACGTACATCTCGCGCAAAGAGCACATCTCGCGCAAAGAGCACATCTCGCGCAAAACGCACATCTCGCGCAAAACGAACATCTCGCGCAAAACGCCCATCTCGCGCAAAACGCACATACCACGCGAATAGAACATCCCGCGCAAAATGCACATCCCCCGCCAGGAGCACATCTCGCGCAAAACCCACATCTCGTACAAAACGTACATCTCGCGCAAAACGTACATCCCGCGCAAAACGTACATCTCGCGCAAAGAGCACATCTCGAGCAAAACGCGCATCTTGCGCAAAACGCACGTCCCGCGCAAATAGCACATCTCGCGCAAAACGCGCATCTCGCGCAAAACGCACATCTCGCGCAAAACTTACTTCTCGCGCAAAACGCACATCTCGCGCAAAACGCACATCTCGCGCAAAACGCACATCTCGTACAAAACGTACATCTCGCGCAAAGAGCACATATCGCGCAAAACGCACACCTCGCGTAAAACGCACATCTCGCGCAAAACGCACATCTCGCGCAAAACGCACATCTCGTACAAAACGTACATCTCGCGCAAAACGCACATCTCGCGCAAAACGCACATCTCGCGCAAAACTTACTTCTCGCGCAAAACGCAAATCTCGCGCAAAACGCAAATCTCGCGCAAAACGCACATCACGCGCAAAACTTACTTCTCGCGCAAAACGCACATCTCGCGCAAAACGCGCATCTTGCGCAAAACGCACGTCCCGCGCCAATAGCACATCTCGCGCAAAACGCGCATCTCGCGCAAAACGCACATCTCGCGCAAAACATACTTCTCGCGCAAAACGCACATCTCGCAAAAACGCACATCTCGCGCAGAACGCACATCTCGCGCAAAACGCACATCTAGCGGAAAACGCACATCTCGCGCAAAACTTACTTTTCGCGCAAAACGTACATCTCGCGCAAAGAGCACATCTCGCGCATAACGAACATCTCGCGCTAAACGCACATCTCGTACAAAACGTACATCTCGCGCAAAACGTTCATCTCGCACAAAGAGCACATCTGGCGCAAAACGCACATCTCGCGCAAAACGAACATCTCGCGCGAAACGCACATCTCGTACAAAACGTACATCTCGCGCAAAGAGCACATTTCGCGCAAAATGCACATCTCGCGCAAAACGCACATCTCGCGCAAAACGCCCATCTCGCGCAAAACGCACATACCACGCGAAGAGAACAACCCGCGCAAAATGCACATCCCCCGCCAGGAGCACATCTCGCGCAAAACCCACATCTCGTACAAAACGTACATCTCGCGCAAAACGTACATCCCGCGCAAAACGTACATCTCGCGCAAAGAGCACATCTCGCGCAAAACGCGCATCTTGCGCAAAACGCACGTCCCGCGCCAATAGCACATCTCGCGCAAAACGCGCATCTCGCGCAAAACGCCCAACTCGCGCAAAACGCACATACCACGCGAAGAGAACATCCCGCGCAAAATGTACATCCCCCGCCAGGAGCACATGTCGCGCAAAACCCACATCTCGTAGAAACCGTACATCTCGTAGAAACCGTACATCTCGCACAAAACGTACATCCCGCGCAAAACGTACATCTCGCGCAAAACGCGCATCTTGCGCAAAACGCACGTCCCGCGCCAATAGCACATCTCGCGCAAAACGCGCATCTCGCACATAACGCACATCTCGCGCAAAACTTACTTCTCGCGCAAAACGCACATCTCGCGCAAAGAGCACATATCGCGCAAAACGCACATCTCGCGCAGTACGCACATCTCGGGCAAAAAGCACATCTCGAACCAAACGTACATCTCGCGCAAAACGTACATCTCGCGAAAAGAGCACATCTCGCGCAAAACGCGCATCTCGCGCAAAACGCACATCTCGCGCAAAACTCACATCTCGCGCAAAACGCACATCTCGCGTAATACGCACATCTCGCGCAAAACGCACATCTCACGCAAAGAGCACATATCGCGCAAAACACACATCTCGCGCAGAACGCACATCTCGGGCAAAAAGCACATCTCGAACAAAACGTACATCTCGCGCAAAACGTACATCTCGCGCAAAGAGCACATCTCGCGCAAAACGTACACCTCGCGCAAAACGCACATCTCGCGCAAAACGCACATCTCGCGCAAAACGCACATCTCGCGCAGAACGCACATCTCGCGCAAAACGCAAATCTCGAACAAAACGCACATCTCGCGCAAAACGCACATCTCGCGCAGAACGCACGTCTTGGGAAAAAAGCACATCTCGAACAAAACGTACATCTCGCGCAAAACGTACATCTCGCGCAAAACGCACATCTCGCGCAGAACGCACATCTCGCGCAAAACGCAAATCTCGAACAAAACGCACATCTCGCGCAAAACGCACATCTCGCGCAGAACGTACATCTCGGGCAAAAAGCACATCTCGAACAAAACGTACATCTCGCGCAAAGAGCACATCTCGCGCAAAACGCACATACCACGCGAAGAGCACATCCCGCGCAAAATGCACATCCCCCGCCAGGAGCACATCTCGCGCAAAACCCACATCTCGTACAAAACGTACATCTCGCGCAAAACGTACATCCCGCGCAAAACGTACATCTCGCGCAAAGAGCACATCTCGCGCAGAACGCACATCTCGCGCAAAACGCAAATCTCGAACAAAACGCACATCTTGCGCAAAACGCACATCTCGCGCAGAACGTACATCTCGGGCAAAAAGCACATCTCGAACAAAACGTACATCTCGCGCAAAGAGCACATCTCGCGCAAAACGCACATACCACGCCAGGAGCACATCTCGCGCAAAACCCACATCTCGCGAAAAACGTACATCTCGCGCAAAGAGCACATCTCGCGCAAAACGCACATCTCGTACAAAACGTACATCTCGCGCAAAACGCACATCTCGCGCAAAACGCACATTTCGCGAAAAACGCACATCTCGCGCAAAACGCACATCTCGCGCAAAACGCACATCTCGCGCGAAACGAACATCTCGCGCGAAACGCACATCTCGTACAAAACGCGCATCTCCCGCAAAACGCACATCTCGGGCAAAACACACATCTCGCGCAAAACGCACATCTCGCGAAAAACGCACATCTCGCGCAAAACGCGCATCTCGCGCAAAACGCGCATCTCGCGCAAAGAGCACATCTCGCGCAAAACGCACATCTCGCGCAAAACGAACATCTCGCGCGAAACGCACATCTCGTACAAAACGCGCATCTCGCGCAAAACGCGCATCTCGCGCAAAGAGCACATCTCGCGAAAAACGCACATCTCGCGCAGTACGCACATCTCGGGCAAAAAGCACATCTCGAACCAAACGTACATCTCGCGCAAAACGTACATCTCGCGAAAAGAGCACATCTCGCGCAAAACGCGCATCTCGCGCAAAACGCACATCTCGCGCAAAACTCACATCTCGCGCAAAACGCACATCTCGCGTAATACGCACATCTCGCGCAAAACGCACATCTCACGCAAAGAGCACATATCGCGCAAAACACACATCTCGCGCAGAACGCACATCTCGGGCAAAAAGCACATCTCGAACAAAACGTACATCTCGCGCAAAACGTACATCTCGCGCAAAGAGCACATCTCGCGCAAAACGTACACCTCGCGCAAAACGCACATCTCGCGCAAAACGCACATCTCGCGCAAAACGCACATCTCGCGCAGAACGCACATCTCGCGCAAAACGCAAATCTCGAACAAAACGCACATCTCGCGCAAAACGCACATCTCGCGCAGAACGCACGTCTTGGGAAAAAAGCACATCTCGAACAAAACGTACATCTCGCGCAAAACGTACATCTCGCGCAAAACGCACATCTCGCGCAGAACGCACATCTCGCGCAAAACGCAAATCTCGAACAAAACGCACATCTCGCGCAAAACGCACATCTCGCGCAGAACGTACATCTCGGGCAAAAAGCACATCTCGAACAAAACGTACATCTCGCGCAAAGAGCACATCTCGCGCAAAACGCACATACCACGCGAAGAGCACATCCCGCGCAAAATGCACATCCCCCGCCAGGAGCACATCTCGCGCAAAACCCACATCTCGTACAAAACGTACATCTCGCGCAAAACGTACATCCCGCGCAAAACGTACATCTCGCGCAAAGAGCACATCTCGCGCAGAACGCACATCTCGCGCAAAACGCAAATCTCGAACAAAACGCACATCTTGCGCAAAACGCACATCTCGCGCAGAACGTACATCTCGGGCAAAAAGCACATCTCGAACAAAACGTACATCTCGCGCAAAGAGCACATCTCGCGCAAAACGCACATACCACGCCAGGAGCACATCTCGCGCAAAACCCACATCTCGCGAAAAACGTACATCTCGCGCAAAGAGCACATCTCGCGCAAAACGCACATCTCGTACAAAACGTACATCTCGCGCAAAACGCACATCTCGCGCAAAACGCACATTTCGCGAAAAACGCACATCTCGCGCAAAACGCACATCTCGCGCAAAACGCACATCTCGCGCGAAACGAACATCTCGCGCGAAACGCACATCTCGTACAAAACGCGCATCTCCCGCAAAACGCACATCTCGGGCAAAACACACATCTCGCGCAAAACGCACATCTCGCGAAAAACGCACATCTCGCGCAAAACGCGCATCTCGCGCAAAACGCGCATCTCGCGCAAAGAGCACATCTCGCGCAAAACGCACATCTCGCGCAAAACGAACATCTCGCGCGAAACGCACATCTCGTACAAAACGCGCATCTCGCGCAAAACGCGCATCTCGCGCAAAGAGCACATCTCGCGAAAAACGCACATCTCGCGCAAAACGTACATCTCACGCAAAGGGCACATCTCGCGCAAAACGCGCATCTCCCGCAAAACGCACATCTCGGGCAAAACACACATCTCGGGCAAAACACACATTTCGCGCAAAACGCACATCTCGCGCAAAACGAACATCTCGTGCGAAACACACATCTCGTACAAAACGTACATCTCGCGTAAAACGTACATCTCGCGCAAAGAGCACATCTCGCGCAAAACGCACATACCACGCGAAGAGCACATCCCGCGCAAAATGCACATCCCCCGCCAGGAGCACATCTCGCGCAAAACCCACATCTCGTACAAAACGTACATCTCGCGCAAAACGTACATCCCGCGCAAAACGTACATCTCGCGCAAAGAGCACATCTCGCGCAAAACGCACATCTCGCGCAAAACGCACATCTCGCGCAGAACGCACATCTCGGGCAAAAAGCACATCTCGAACAAAACGTACATCTCGCGCAAAACTCACATCTCGCGCAAAACGCACATCTCGCGCAATACGCACATCTCGCGCAAAACGCACATCTCACGCAAAGAGCACATATCGCGCAAAACGCACATCTCGCGCAGAACGCACATCTCGGGCAAAAAGCACATCTCGAACAAAACGTACATCTCGCGCAAAACGTACATCTCGCGAAAAGAGCACATCTCGCGCAAAACGCACATCTCGCGCAAAACGTATATCTGGCGCAAATCGAACAACCCGCGCTAAGAGCACATCTCGCCCAAAACTCACATCTCGCGCAAAACGCACATCTCGCGCAATAAGCACATCTCGCGCAAATGCACATCTCGCGCAAAACGTACATCTCGCGCAGAACGCACATCTCGCGCAAAAACGTACATCTAGCGCAAAACTTACATCTAGCGCAAAGAGCACATCTCTCGCAAAACGCACATCTCGCGCAAAACGAACATCTCGCGCGAAACGCACATCCCGTACAAAACGTACATCTAGCGCAAAACGTACATCTAGCGCAAAGAGCACATCTCGCGCAAAACGCACATCTCTTGCAAAACACACATCTCGCGCAAAACGCACATCTCGCGCAAAACGTATATCTGGCGCAATACATACATCTCGCGCAAATCGCACATCTCTCGCAAAACGCACATCTCGCGCAAAACGAACATCTCGCGCGAAACGCACATCCCGTACAAAACGTACATCTAGCGCAAAACGTACATCTAGCGCAAAGAGCACATCTCGCGCAAAACGCACATCTCTTGCAAAACACACATCTCGCGCAAAACGCACATCTCGCGCAAAACGCACATCTCGCGCAAAACGAACATCTCGTGCGAAACACACATCTCGTACAAAATGTACAACTCGCGCAAAGAGCACATCTCGCGCAAAGAGCACATCTCGCGCAAAACGCGCATCTCCCGCAAAACGCACATCTCGGGCAAAACACACATCTCGCGCAAAACGCACATCTCGTACAAAACGTACATCTCTCGCAAAACGTACATCTCGCGCAAAGAGCACATCTCGCGCAAAACGCACATCTCGCGCAAAACGTATATCTGGCGCAAATCGAACATCCCGCGCTAAGAGCACATCTCGCCAAAAACGCACATCTCGCGCAAAACGTACATCTCGCGCAAAGAGCACATCTCGCGCAAAACGCACATCTCGCGCAAAACGCACATCTCGCGCAAAACGCACATCTCGCGCAGAACGCACATCTCGCGCAAAACGCACATCTCGCGAAAAACGTACATCCCGCGCTAAGAGCACATCTCGCCCAAAACGCACATCTCGCGCAAAACGTACATCTCGCGCAAAGAGCACATCTCGCGCAAAACGCACATCTCGCGCAAAACGCACATCTCGCGCAAAAAGCACATCTCGCGCAAAACGCACATGTCGCGAAAAACGTACATCTCGTGCAAAGAGCACGTCTCACAAAATGCACATCTCACGCAAAACGCCCATCTCGCGCTTGGAGCAAATCTCTCATAAACCTCAGATACCGCGCAAAAAGCAAATCTCTCACAAAACGCACATATCAAGAAAAACGCACATCACGCGCATGAAGAAAATCACTCATAAAACGCACATCTCGCGCAAAACGCACATCTCGTGCGAAACGCACATCTCGTACAAAACGTACATCTCGCGCAAAACGCACATCTTGCGCAAAACGCACATCTCGCGAAAAACGCACATCTCGCGCAAAACGTACATCTCGCGCAAAACGCGCATCTCCCGCAAAACGCACATCTCGGGCAAAACACACATCTCGCGCAAAACGCGCATCTCGCGCAAAGAGCACATCTCGCGAAAAACGCACATCTCGCGCAAAACGAACATCTCGCGCGAAACGCACATCTCGGACAAAACGTACATCTCGCGCAAAACGTACATCTCACGCAAAGAGCACATCTCGGGCAAAACACACATCTCGGGCAAAACACACATTTCGCGCAAAACGCACATCTCGCGCAAAACGAACATCTCGTGCGAAACACACATCTCGTACAAAACGTACATCTCGCGCAAAACGTACATCTCGCGCAAAGAGCACATCTCCCGCAAAACGCACATCTCGCGCAAAACGAACATCTCGCGCGATACGCACATCTCGTACAAAACGTACATCTCGAGCAAAACGTATATCTCGCACAAAGAGCACATCTCGCGCAAAACGCGCATCTCGCGCAAAGAGCACATCTCGCGCAAAACGCGCATCTCCCGCAAAACGAACATCTCGCGCAAAACGCACATCTCGCGCAATACGCACATCTCGCGCAAAACGCACATCTCGCGCAAAACGCACATCTCGCGTAATACGCACATCTCGCGCAAATTCACATCACGCGCAAAACGTACATCTCGCGCAGAACGCACATTTCGCGCAAAACGTACATCTAGCGCAAAACGTACATCTAGCGCAAAGAGCACATCTCGCGCAAAACGCACATCTCTTGCAAAACACACATCTCGCGCAAAACGCACATCTCGCGCAAAACGCACATCTCGCGCAAAACGAACATCTCGCGCGAAACGCACATCCCGTACAAAACTTACATCTAGCGCAAAACGTACATCTCGCGCAAAACGCACATCTCTCGCAAAACGCACATCTCGCGCAAAACGAACATCTCGCGCGAAACGCACATCCCGTACAAAACGTACATCTAGCGCAAAACGTACATCTCGCGCAAAACGCACATCTCGCGCAAAACGAACATCTCGTGCGAAACACACATCTCGTACAAAATGTACAACTCGCGAAAAAAGTACATCTCGCGCAAAGAGTACATCTCGCGCAAAACGCGCATCTCCCGCAAAACGCACATCTCGGGCAAAACACACATCTCGGGCAAAACACACATCTCGCGCAAATCGCACATCTCGTACAAAACGTACATCTCTCGCAAAACGTACATCTCGCGCAAAACGTATATCTGGCGCAAATCGAACATCCCACGCTAAGAGCACATCTCGCCCAAAACGCACATCTCGCGCAAAACGTACATCTCGCGCAAAGAGCACATCTCGCGCAAAACGCACATCTCGCGCAAAACGCACATCTCGCGCAAAACGCACATCTCGCGCAAAACGCACATCTCGCGCAGAACGCACATCTCGCGCAAAACGCACATCTCGCGAAAAACGTACATCCCGCGCTAAGAGCACATGTCGCCCAAAACGCACATCTCGTGCGAAACACACATCTCGTACAAAATGTACAACTCGCGAAAAAAGTACATCTCGCGCAAAGAGTACATCTCGCGCAAAACGCGCATCTCCCGCAAAGAGCACATCTCGCGCAAAACGCACATCATGCGCAAAACGCACATCTCGCGCAAAACGCACATCTCGAGCAAAACGCACATCTCGCGCAATACGCACATCTCGCGCAAAACGCACATCTCGCGAAAAACGTATATCTGGCGCAAAGAGCACATCTCGCGAAAAACGCACATCTCGCGCAAAACGAACATCTCGCGCGAAACGTACATCTCTCGCAAAACGCACATCTCGCGCAAAACGAACATCTCGCGCGAAACGCACATCCCGTACAAAACGTACATCTAGCGCAAAACGTACATCTAGCGCAAAGAGTACATCTAGCGCAAAGAGCACATCTCGCGCAAAACGCACATCTCTTGCAAAACACACATCTCGCGCAAAACGCACATCTCGCGCAAAACGAACATCTCGTGCGAAACACACATCTCGTACAAAATGTACAACTCGCGAAAAAAGTACATCTCGCGCAAAGAGCACATCTCGCGCAAAACGCGCATCTCCCGCAAAACGCACATCTCGGGCAAAACACACATCTCGCGCAAAACGCACATCTCGTACAAAACGTACATCTCTCGCAATACGAACATCTCGCGCAAAGAGCACATCTCGCGCAAAACGCACATCTCGCGCAAAACGTATATCTGGCGCAAATCGAACATCCCGCGCTAAGAGCACATCTCGCCCAAAACGCACATCTCGCGCAAAACGTACATCTCGCGCAAAGAGCACATCTCGCGCAAAACGTATATCTGGCGCAAATCGAACAACCCGCGCTAAGAGCACATCTCGCCCAAAACTCACATCTCGCGCAAAACGCACATCTCGCGCAATACGCACATCTCGCCCAAAACGTACATCTCGCGCAAAGAGCACATCTCGCGCAAAGCGCACATCTCGCGCAAAACGCACATCTCGCGCGAAACGAACATCACGCGCAGAACGCACATCTCGCGCAAAACGCACATCTCGCGAAAAACGTACATCCCGCGCTAAGAGCACATGTCGCCCAAAACGCACATCTCGTGCGAAACACACATCTCGCACAAAATGTACAACTCGCGAAAAAAGTACATCTCGCGCAAAGAGTACATCTCGCGCAAAACGCGCATCTCCCGCAAAGAGCACATCTCGCGCAAAACGCAAATCTTGCGCAAAACGCACATCTCGCGCAAAACGCACATCTCGCGCAAAACGCACATCTCGCGCAATACGCACATCTCGCGCAAAACGCACATCTCGCGCAAAACCTATATCTGGCGCAAAGAGCACATCTCGCGAAAAACGTACATCTCGCGCAAAACGAACATCTCGCGCGAAACGTACATCTCTCGCAAAACGAACATCTCGCGCGAAACGCACATCCCGTACAAAACGTACATCTAGCGCAAAACGTACATCTAGCGCAAAGAGCACATCTCGCGCAAAACGCAAATCTCTTGCAAAACACACATCTCGCGCAAAACGCACATCTCGCGCAAAACGAACATCTCGTGCGAAACACACATCTCGTACAAAATGTACAACTCGCGAAAAAAGTACATCTCGCGCAAAGAGCACATCTCGCGCAAAACGCGCATCTCCCGCAAAACGCACATCTCGGGCAAAACACACATCTCGCGCAAAACGCACATCTCGTACAAAACGTACATCTCTCGCAATACGAACATCTCGCGCAAAGAGCACATCTCGCGCAAAACGCACATCTCGCGCAAAACGTATATCTGGCGCAAATCGAACATCCCGCGCTAAGAGCACATCTCGCCCAAAACGCACATCTCGCGCAAAACGTACATCTCGCGCAAAGATCACATCTCGCGCAAAACGTATATCTGGCGCAAATCGAACAACCCGCGCTAAGAGCACATCTCGCCCAAAACTCACATCTCGCGCAAAACGCACATCTCGCGCAATACGCACATCTCGCGCAAAACGTACATCTCGCGCAAAGAGCACATCTCGCGCAAAGCGCACATCTCTCGCAAAACGCACATCTCGCGCAAAACGCACATCTCGCGCAAAACGAACATCTCGCGCGAAACGCACATCCCGTACAAAACGTACATCTAGCGCAAAACGTACATCTAGCGCAAAGAGCACATCTCGCGCAAAACGCACATCTCTTGCAAAACACACATCTCGTACAAAATGTACAACTCGCGAAAAAAGTACATATCGCGCAAAGAGCACATCTCGCGCAAAAAGCGCATCTCCCGCAAAACGCACATCTCGGGCAAAACACACATCTCGCGCAAAACGCACATCTCGTACAAAACGTACATCTCTCGCAAAACGTTCATCTCGCGCAAAGAGCACATCTCGCGCAAAACGCACATCTCGCGCAAAACGTATATCTGGCGCAAATCGAACATCCCGCGCTAAGAGCACATCTCGCCCAAAACGTACATCTCGCGCAAAACGTACATCTCGCGCAGAACGCACATCTCGCGCAAAACGCACATCTCGCGCAAAACGTACATCTCCTGCAAAGAGCACGTCTCACAAAATGCACATCTCACGCAAAACGGCCATCTCGCGCTTGGAGCAAATCTCTCATAAACTTCAGATACCGCGCAAAAAGCAAATCTCTCACAAAACGCACATATCAAAAAAAACGCACATCTCGCGCAAAACGCACATCTCGCGCTTGGAGCAAATCTCTCATAAACCTCAGATACCGCGCAAAAAGCAAATCTCTCACAAAACGCACATATCAAGGAAAACGCTCATCACGCGCATGAAGAAAATCACTCATAAAACGCACATCACGCGCAAAACGCCCATTTCGCGCAAATCGAACATCCCGTGCGAAACGCACATCTCGTACAAAACGTACAATTCGCGCAAAACGCACATCTCGCGAAAAACGCACATCTCGCGCAAAACGCGCATCTCGCGCAAAGAGCACATCTCGCGAAAAACGCACATCTCGCGCAAAACCAACATCTCGCGCGAAACGCACATCTCGTACAAAACGTACATCTCGCGCAAAACGTACATCTCGCGCAAAGAGCACATCTCGCGCAAAACGCGCATCTCCCGCAAAACGCACATCTCGCGCAAAACGAACATCTCGCGCGATACGCACATCTCGTACAAAACGTACATCTCGAGCAAAACGTATATCTCGCACAAAGACCACATCTCGCGCAAAACGTGCATCTCGCGCAAAGAGCACATCTCGCGCAAAACGCGCATCTCCCGCAAAACGAACATCTCGCGCGAAACGCACATCTCGCGCAAAACTTACATCTCGCGCAAAACGTACATCTCGCGCAAAGAGCACATCTCGCGCAAATCGCACATCTCGCGCAATACGCACATCTCGCGCAAAACGAACATCTCGCGCGAAACGCACATCCCGTACAAAACGTACATCTAGCGCAAAACGTACATCTAGCGCAAAGAGCACATCTCGCGCAAAACGCACATCTCGCCCAAAACGCACATCTCGCGCAAAACGTACATCTCGCGCAGAACGCACATCTCGCGCAAAACGCACATCTCGCGCAAAACGTACATCTCCTGCAAAGAGCACGTCTCACAAAATGCACATCTCACGCAAAACGCCCATCTCGCGTTTGGAGCAAATCTCTCAAAAACTTCAGATACCGCGCAAAAAGCAAATCTCTCACAAAACGCACATATCAAGGAAAACGCTCATCACGCGCATGAAGAAAATCACTCATAAAACGCACATCTCGCGCAAAACGCACATGTCGCGCAAAACGAACATCCCGTGCGAAGCGCACATCTCGTACAAAACGTACAATTCGCGCAAAACGCACATCACGCGCAAAAGCACATCTCGCGCTAAACGCTCATCTCGCGCTAAACGCACATCTCGCGCATAACGCACATCTCGTAAAAAACGTACATCTCGCGCAAAAAGTATATCTGGCGCAAATCGAACATCCCGCGCTAAGAGCACATCTCGCCCAAAACTCACATCTCGCGCAAAACGCACATCTCGCGCAATACGCACATCTCGCGCAAAACGCACATCTCGCGCAAAACTCACATCTCGCGCAAAACGCACATCTCGCGCAGAACGCACATCTCGCGCAAAACGCACATCTCGCGAAAAACGTACATCCCGCGCTAAGAGCACATCTCGCCCAAAACGCACATCTCGCGCAAAACGTACATCCCGCGCAAAGAGCACATCTCGTGCAAAACGCACATCTCGCGCAAAACGCACATCTCGCGCAAAACGTACATCTAGCGCAAAGAGCACATCTCGCGCAAAACGCACATCTCTTGCAAAACACACATCTCGCGCAAAACGCACATCTCGCGCAAAACGTATATCTGGCGCAATACATACATCTCGCGCAAATCGCACATCTCTCGCAAATCGCACATCTCTCGCAAAACGCACATCTCGCGCAAAACGAACATCTCGCGCGAAACGCACATCCCGTACAAAACGTACATCTAGCGCAAAACGTACATCTAGCGCAAAGAGCACATCTCGCGCAAAACGCACATCTCTTGCAAAACACACATCTCGCGCAAAACGCACATCTCGCGCAAAACGAACATCTCGTGCGAAACACACATCTCGTACAAAATGTACAACTCGCGAAAAAAGTACATCTCGCGCAAAGAGCACATCTCGCGCAAAACGCGCATCTCCCGCAAAACGCACATCTCGGGCAAAACACACATCTCGCGCAAAACGCACATCTCGTACAAAACGTACATCTCTCGCAAAACGTACATCTCGCGCAAAGAGCACATCTCGCGCAAAACGCACCTCTCGCGCAAAACGTATATCTGGCGCAAATCGAACATCCCGCGCTAAGAGCACATCTCGCCCAAAACGCACATCTCGCGCAAAACGTACATCTCGCGCAAAGAGCACATCTCGCGCAAAACGCACATCTCGCGCAAAACGCACATCTCGCGCAAAACGCACATCTCGCGCAGAACGCACATCTCGCGCAAAACGCACATCTCGCGAAAAACGTACATCCCGCGCTAAGAGCACATCTCGCCCAAAACGCACATCTCGCGCAAAACGTACATCTCGCGCAAAGAGCACATCTCGCGCAAAACGCACATCTCGCGCAAAACGCACATCTCGCGCAAAACGCACATCTCGCGCAAAACGCACATCTCGCGCAGAACGCACATCTCGCGCAAAACGCACATCTCGCGAAAAACGTACATCTCGTGCAAAGAGCACGTCTCACAAAATGCACATCTCACGCAAAACGCCCATCTCGCGCTTGGAACAAATCTCTCATAAACCGCGCAAAAAGCAAATCTCTCACAAAACTCACATATCAAGAAAAACGCACATCACGCGCATGAAGAAAATCACTCATAAAACGCACATCTCGCGCAAAACGCACATCTCGTGCGAAACGCACATCTCGTACAAAACGTACATCTCGCGCAAAACGCACATCTCGCGCAAAACGCACATCTCGCGCGAAACGCACATCTCGCGCAAAGAGCACATCTCGCGCAAAGCGCACATCTCTCGCAAAACGCACATCTCGCGCAAAACTTACATCTCGCGCAAAACGCACATCTCGCGCAAAACGCACATCTCGCGCAGAACGCACATCTCTCGCAGAACGCACATCTCGCGCAAAAGGCACATCTCGCGAAAAACGTACATCCCGCGCTAAGAGCACATCTCGCGCAAAACGCACATCTCGCGCAAAACGCACATCTCGCGCAAAACGCACATCTCGCGCAGAACGCATATCTCGCGCAAAACGCACATCTCGCGAAAAACGTACATCTCGTGCAAAGAGCACGTCTCACAAAATGCACATCTCACGCAAAACGCCCATCTCGCGCTTGGAGCAAATCTCTCATAAACCTCAGATACCGCGCAAAAAGCAAATCTCTCACAAAACGCACATATCAAGAAAAACGCACATCACGCGCATGAAGAAAATCACTCATAAAACGCACATCTCGCGCAAAACGCACATCTCGTGCGAAACGCACATCTCGTACAAAACGTACATCTCGCGCAAAACGCACATCTCGCGCAAAACGCACATCTCGCGAAAAAAGCACATCTCGTGCAAAACGTACATCTCGCGCAAAACGCACATCTCGCGCGAAACTAACATCTCGCGCGAAACGCACATCTCGCGAAAAACGCACATCTCGCGCAAAACGCGCATCTCGCGCAAAGAGCACATCTCGGGCAAAACACACATCTCGCGCAAAACGCACATCTCGCGAAAAACGCACATCTCGCGCAAAACGCGCATCTCGCGCAAAGAGCACATCTCGCGAAAAACGCACATCTCGCGCAAAACCAACATCTCGCGCGAAACGCACATCTCGTACAAAACGTACATCTCGCGCAAAACGTACATCTCGCGCGATACGCACATCTCGTACAAAACGTACATCTCGAGCAAAACGTATATCTCGCACAAAGACCACATCTCGCGCAAAACGTGCATCTCCCGCAAAACGCACATCTCGCGCAAAACGTGCATCTCCCGCAAAACGCACATCTCGGGCAAAACACACATCTCGCGCAAAACGCACATCTCGTACAAAACGTACATCTCTCGCAAAACGTACATCTCGCGCAAAGAGCACATCTCTCGCAAAACGCACATCTCGCGCAAAACGAACATCTCGCGCGAAACGCACATCCCGTACAAAACGTACATCTAGCGCAAAACGTACATCTAGCGCAAAGAGCACATCTCGCGCAAAACGCACATCTCTTGCAAAACACACATCTCGCGCAAAACGCACATCTCGCGCAAAACGCGCATCTCCCGCAAAACGCACATCTCGGGCAAAACACACATCTCGCGCAAAACGCACATCTCGTACAAAACGTACATCTCTCGCAAAACGTACATCTCGCGCAAAGAGCACATCTCGCGCAAAACGCACATCTCGCGCAAAACGTATATCTGGCGCAAATCGAACATCCCGCGCTAAGAGCACATCTCGCCCAAAACGCACATCTCGCGCAAAACGTACATCTCGCGCAAAGAGCACATCTCGCGCAAAACGCACATCTCGCGCAAAACGCACATCTCGCGCAAAACGCACATCTCGCGCAGAACGCACATCTCGCGCAAAACGCACATCTCGCGAAAAACGTACATCCCGCGCTATGAGCACATCTCGCCCAAAACGCACATCTCGCGCAAAACGTACATCTCGCGCAAAGAGCACATCTCGCGCAAAACGCACATCTCGCGCAAAACGCACATCTCGCGCAAAACGCACATCTCGCGCAGAACGCACATCTCGCGCAAAACGCACATCTCGCGAAAAACGTACATCTCGTGCAAAGAGCACGTCTCACAAAATGCACATCTCACGCAAAACGCCAATCTCGCGCTTGGAGCAAATCTCTCATAAACCTCAGATACCGCGCAAAAAGCAAATCTCTCACAAAACGCACATATCAAGAAAAACGCACTTCACGCGCATGAAGAAAATCACTCATAAAACGCACATCTCGTGCAAAACGTACATCTCGCGAAAAACGCACATCTCGCGCGAAACGAACATCTCGCGCGAAACGCACATCTCGTACAAAACGTGCATCTCGCGCAAAACGTACATCTCGCACAAAGAGCACATCTCGCGCAAAACGCGCATCTCCCGCAAAACGCACATCTCGGGCAAAACACACATCTCGCGCAAAACGCACATCTCGCGAAAAACGCACATCTCGCGCAAAACGCGCATCTCGCGC
This sequence comes from Tanypteryx hageni, assembly GCA_028673005.1. Taxonomy (NCBI): domain Eukaryota; kingdom Metazoa; phylum Arthropoda; class Insecta; order Odonata; family Petaluridae; genus Tanypteryx; species Tanypteryx hageni. The sequence continues at coordinate 111,180,572 of CM054113.1, read as the reverse complement.
AAAGAGCACATCTCGCGAAAAACGCACATCTCGCGCAAAACCAACATCTCGCGCGAAACGCACATCTCGTACAAAACGTACATCTCGCGCAAAACGTACATCTCGCGCAAAGAGCACATCTCGCGCAAAACGCGCATCTCCCGCAAAACGCACATCTCGCGCAAAACGAACATCTCGCGCGATACGCACATCTCGTACAAAACGTACATCTCGAGCAAAACGTGTATCTCGCACAAAGACCACATCTCGCGCAAAACGTGCATCTCCCGCAAAACGCACATCTCGCGCAAAACGTGCATCTCCCGCAAAACGCACATCTCGGGCAAAACACACATCTCGCGCAAAACGCACATCTCGCGCAAAACGCACATCTCGCGCAAAACGCACATCTCGCGCAAAACGCACATCTCGCGCAAAACGCACATCTCGCGCAAAACGCGCATCTCGCGCAAAGAGCACATCTCGCGCAAAACGCGCATCTCCCGCAAAACGAACATCTCGCGCGAAACGCACATCTCGCGCAAAACTTACATCTCGCGCAAAACGTACATCTCGCGCAAAGAGCACATCTCGCGCAAATCGCACATCTCGCGCAATACGCACATCTCGCGCAAAACGAACATCTCGCGCGAAACGCACATCCCGTACAAAACGTACATCTAGCGCAAAACGTACATCTAGCGCAAAGAGCACATCTCGCGCAAAACGCACATCTCGCCCAAAACGCACATCTCGCGCAAAACGTACATCTCGCGCAGAACGCACATCTCGCGCAAAACGCACATCTCGCGCAAAACGTACATCTCCTGCAAAGAGCACGTCTCACAAAATGCACATCTCACGCAAAACGCCCATCTCGCGTTTGGAGCAAATCTCTCAAAAACTTCAGATACCGCGCAAAAAGCAAATCTCTCACAAAACGCACATATCAAGGAAAACGCTCATCACGCGCATGAAGAAAATCACTCATAAAACGCACATCTCGCGCAAAACGCACATGTCGCGCAAAACGAACATCCCGTGCGAAGCGCACATCTCGTACAAAACGTACAATTCGCGCAAAACGCACATCACGCGCAAAAGCACATCTCGCGCTAAACGCTCATCTCGCGCTAAACGCACATCTCGCGCATAACGCACATCTCGTAAAAAACGTACATCTCGCGCAAAAAGTATATCTGGCGCAAATCGAACATCCCGCGCTAAGAGCACATCTCGCCCAAAACTCACATCTCGCGCAAAACGCACATCTCGCGCAATACGCACATCTCGCGCAAAACGCACATCTCGCGCAAAACTCACATCTCGCGCAAAACGCACATCTCGCGCAATACGCACATCTCGCGCAAAACGCACATCTCACGCAAAACGTACATCTCGCGCAATACATACATCTCGCGCAAAGAGCACATTTCTCGCAAAACGCACATATCAAGCAAAACGAACATCTCACGCAAATCGCCCATCTCGCGCATGCAGCAAATCTATCATAAAACTCACATCCCGCGCAAAACGCACAACTAGGGCAAAACGCCCATCTCGCGCAAAATGCATAATAGCGAAAAAAGCATATCTCTCGAAAACGTACATATCACGCAAAACCCACATCACGCGCAAAGAGCACATATCTCACAAAACGAACATCCCGCGCCAAGAGCACATCTCGCGCAAAATGCACATCTCGCGCAAAATGCACATCTCGCGCAAAACGCACAACTCGAAGAAAACGCACATCTCGCGCAAGAGTAAATCTCTCGCAAAACGCACAAATCACGCAAAACGCATATCTATCAAAAAGAGCACATCCCTCACAAAACGCACATCTCGCGCAAAACGCACATCCCGCGCCAATAGCACATCTCGCGCAAAACGCGCATCTCGCGCAAAACGCACATCTCGCTCAAAACACACATTTCGGGCAAAACACACATTTCGCGCAAAACGCACATCTCGGGCAAAACGAACATCTCGTGCGAAACACACATCTCGTACAAAACGTACATCTCGCGCAAAACGTACATCTCGCGCAAAGAGCACAACTCGCGCAAAACGCGCATCTCCCGCAAAACGCACATCTCGCGCAAAACGAACATCTCGCGCGAAACGCACATCTCGTACAAAACGTACATCTCGAGCAAAACGTATATCTCGCACAAAGAGCACATCTCGCGCAAAACGTGCATCTCCCGCAAAACGCACATCTCGTACAAAACGTACATCTCGCGCAAAACGTACATCTCGCGCAAAGAGCACATCTCGCGCAAAACGCGCATCTCCCGCAAAACGCACATCTCGCGCAAAACGAACATCTCACGCGATACGCACATCTCGTACAAAACGTACATCTCGAGCAAAACGTATATCTCGCACAAAGACCACATCTCGCGCAAAACGTGCATCTCCCGCAAAACGCACATCTCGCGCAAAACGTGCATCTCCCGCAAAACGCACATCTCGGGCAAAACACACATCTCGCGCAAAACGCACATCTCGCGCAAAAGGCACATCTCGCGCAAAACGCACATCTCGCGCAAAACGCGCATCTCGCGCAAAGAGCACATCTCGCGAAAAACGCGCATCTCCCGCAAAACGAACATCTCGCGCGAAACGCACATCTCGCGCAAAACTTACATCTCGCGCAAAACGTACATCTCGCGCAAAGAGCACATCTCGCGCAAATCGCACATCTCGCGCAATACGCACATCTCGCGCAAAACGAACATCTCGCGCGAAACGCACATCCCGTACAAAACGTACATCTAGCGCAAAACGTATATCTGGCGCAAATCGAACATCCCGCGCTAAGAGCACATCTCGCCCAAAACTCACATCTCGCGCAAAACGCACATCTCGCGCAATACGCACATCTCGCGCAAAACGCACATCTCGCGCAAAACGTACATCTCCTGCAAAGAGCACGTCTCACAAAATGCACATCTCACGCAAAACGCCCATCTCGCGCTTGGAGCAAATCTCTCAAAAACTTCAGATACCGCGCAAAAAGCAAATCTCTCACAAAACGCACATATCAAGAAAAACGCACATATCAAGAAAAACGCACATATCAAGAAAAACGCACATCTCGCGCAAAACGCACATCTCGCGCTTGGAGCAAATCTCTCATAAACCTCAGATACCGCGCAAAAAGCAAATCTCTCACAAAACGCACATATCAAGGAAAACGCTCATCACGCGCATGAAGAAAATCACTCATAAAACGCACATCTCGCGCAAAACGCACATCTCGCGCGAAACGAACATCACGCGCGAAACGCACATCTCGTACAAAACGTACATCTCGCGCAAAGAGCACATCACGCGCAAAAGCACATCTCGCGCTAAACGCTCATCTCGCGCAAAACGCACATCTCGCGCAAAACGCACATCTCGCGCAAAACGCACATCTCACGCAAAACGTACATCTCGCGCAATACATACATCTCGCGCAAAGAGCACATTTCTCGCAAAACGCACATATCAAGCAAAACGAACATCTCACGCAAATCGCCCATCTCGCGCATGCAGCAAATCTATCATAAAACTCACATCCCGCGCAAAACGCACAACTAGGGCAAAACGCCCATCTCGCGCAAAATGCATAATAGCGAAAAAAGCATATCTCTCGAAAACGTACATATCACGCAAAACCCACATCACGCGCAAAGAGCACATACCTCACAAAACGAACATCCCGCGCCAAGAGCACATCTCGCGCAAAATGCACATCTCGCGCAAAATGCACATCTCGCGCAAAACGCACAACTCGAAGAAAACGCACATCTCGCGCAAGAGTAAATCTCTGGCAAAACGCACAAATCACGCAAAACGCATATCTATCAAAAAGAGCACATCCCTCACAAAACGCACATCTCGCGCAAAACGCGCATCTCGCGCAAAACGCACATCTCGCGCAAAACGCGCATCTCGCGCAAAACGCACATCTCGCTCAAAACACACATTTCGGGCAAAACACACATTTCGCGCAAAACGCACATCTAGCGCAAAACGAACATCTCGTGCGAAACACACATCTCGTACAAAACGTACATCTCGCGCAAAACGTACATCTCGCGCAAAGAGCACAACTCGCGCAAAACGCGCATCTCCCGCAAAACGCACATCTCGCGCAAAACGAACATCTCGGGCAAAACACACATCTCGCGCAAAACGCACATCTCGCGCAAAACGCACATCTCGCGCAAAACGCACATCTCGCGCAAAACGCGCATCTCGCGCAAAGAGCACATCTCGCGCAAAACGCGCATCTCCCGCAAAACGAACATCTCGCGCGTAACGCATATCTCGTACAAAACTTACATCTCGCGCAAAACGTACATCTCGCGCAAAGAGCACATCTCGCGTAAAACGCACATCTCTCGCAAAACGCACATCTCGCGCAAAACGAACATCTCGCGTGAAACGCACATCTCGTACAAAACGTACATCTCGCGCAAAACGCACATCTCGTACAAAACGTACATCTCGCGAAAAGAGCACATCTCGCGCAAAAGCACATCTCGCGCTAAACGCTCATCTCGCGCTAAACGCACATCTCGCGCATAACGCACATCTCGTAAAAAACGTACATCTCGCGCAAAACGTATATCTGGCGCAAATCGAACATCCCGCGCTAAGAGCACATCTCGCCCAAAACTCACATCTCGCGCAAAACGCACATCTCGCGCAATACGCACATCTCGCGCAAAACGCACATCTCGCGCAAAACTCACATCTCGCGCAAAACGCACATCTCGCGCAAAACGCACATCTCACGCAAAACGTACATCTCGCGCAATACATACATCTCGCGCAAAGAGCACATCTCTCGCAAAACGCACATATCAAGAAAACGAACATTTCACGCAAATCGCCCATCTCGTACAAAACGTACAACTCGCGAAAAAAGTACTTCTCGCGCAAAGAGCACATCTCGCGCAAAACGCGCATCTCCCGCAAAACGCACATCTCGGGCAAAACACACATCTCGCGCAAAACGCACATCTCGTACAAAACGTACATCTCTCGCAAAACGTACATCTCGCGCAAAGAGCACATCTCGCGCAAAGAGCACATCTCGCGCAAAGAGCACATCTCGCGTAAAACGCACATCTCGCGCAAAACGCCCATCTCGCGCAAAACGCACATCTCGTACAAAACGTACATCTCTCGCAAAACGTACATCTCGCGCAAAGAGCACATCTCGCGCAATTCGCACATCTCGCGCAAAACGTATATCTGGCGCAAATCGAACATCCCGCGCTAAGAGCACATCTCGCCTAAAACGCACATCTCGCGCAAAACGTACATCTCGCGCAAAGAGCACATCTCGCGCAAAACGCACATCTCGCGCAAAACGCACATCTCGCGCAAAACGCACATCTCGCGCAGAACGCACATCTCGCGCAAAACGTACATCTCGCGAAAAACGTACATCCCGCGCTAAGAGCACATCTCGCCCAAAACGCACATCTCGCGCAAAACGTACATCTTGCGCAAAGAGCACATCTCGCGCAAAACGCACATCTCGCGCAAAACGCACATCTCGCGCAAAACGCACATCTCGCGCAAAACGCACATCTCGCGCAGAACGCACATCTCGCGCAAAACGCACATCTCGCGAAAAACGTACATCTCATGCAAAGAGCACGTCTCACAAAATGCACATCTCACGCAAAACGCCCATCTCGCGCTTGGAACAAATCTCTCATAAACCTCAGATACCGCGCAAAAAGCAAATCTCTCACAAAACTCACATATCAAGAAAAACGCACATCACGCGCATGAAGAAAATCACTCATAAAACGCACATCTCGCGCAAAACGCACATCTCGTGCGAAACGCACATCTCGTACAAAACGTACATCTCGCGCAAAACGCACATCTCGCGCAAAACGCACATCTCGCGAAAAACTTACTTCTCGCGCAAAACGCACATCTCGCGCAAAACGCACATCTCGCGCAAAACGTACATCACGCGCAAAGAGCACATCTCGCGCAAAATGCACATATAGCGAAAAACGCACATCTCTCGAATACGTACATATCACGCAAAACGCACATCACGCGCAAAGAGCACATCCCTCACAAAACGAACATCCCGCGGCAAGAGCACATCTCGAGCAAAATGCACATCTCGCGCAAAACGCACAACTCGCACAAAACGCACATCTCACGCAGAACGCACATCTCGCGCAAAACGCACATCTCGCGAAAATCGCACATATCGTTAAAATCGTAAATCTCGTTAAAAACGTACATCTCTTGCAAAACAAACATCTCGCGCAAAGAGTAAATCTCTGGCAAAACGCACATATCACCAAAACGCTTACCTATCTGAAAGAGCACATCCCTTACAAAACGCACATCCCGCGCAAAATGCACATCCCCCGCCTGGAGCAAATCTCGCGCAAAACGCGCATCTTGCGCAAAACGCACGTCCCGCGCCAATGGCACATCTCGCGCAAAACTTACTTCTCGCGCAAAACGCACATCTCGCGCAAAACGCACATCTCGCGCAAAACGCACATCTCGCGCAAAACGCACATCTCGCGCAGAACGCACATCTCGCGCAAAACGCACATCTCGCGAAAAACGTACATCCCGCGCTAAGAGCACATCTCGTCCAAAACGCACATCTCGCGCAAAACGTACATCCCGCGCAAAGAGCACATCTCGCGCAAAACGCACATCTCGCGCAAAACGCACATCTCGCGCAAAACGTACATCTAGCGCAAAGAGCACATCTCGCGCAAAACGCACATCTCTTGCAAAACACACATCTCGCGCAAAACGCACATCTCGCGCAAAACGTATATCTGGCGCAATACATACATCTCGCGCAAATCGCAAATCTCTCGCAAATCGCACATCTCTCGCAAAACGCACATCTCGCGCAAAACGAACATCTCGCGCGAAACGCACATCCCGTACAAAACGTACATCTAGCGCAAAACGTACATCTAGCGCAAAGAGCACATCTCGCGCAAAACGCACATCTCTTGCAAAACACACATCTCGCGCAAAACGCACATCTCGCGCAAAACGAACATCTCGTGCGAAACACACATCTCGTACAAAATGTACAACTCGCGAAAAAAGTACATCTCGCGCAAAGAGCACATCTCGCGCAAAACGCGCATCTCCCGCAAAACGCACATCTCGGGCAAAACACACATCTCGCGCAAAACGCACATCTCGTACAAAACGTACATCTCTCGCAAAACGTACATCTCGCGCAAAGAGCACATCTCGCGCAAAACGCACATCTCGCGCAAAACGTATATCTGGCGCAAATCGAACATCCCGCGCTAAGAGCACATCTCGCCCAAAACGCACATCTCGCGCAAAACGTACATCTCGCGCAAAGAGCACATCTCGCGCAAAACGCACATCTCGCGCAAAACGCACATCTCGCGCAAAACGCACATCTCGCGCAGAACGCACATCTCGCGCAAAACGCACATCTCGCGAAAAACGTACATCCCGCGCTAAGAGCACATCTCGCCCAAAACGCACATCTCGCGCAAAACGTACATCTCGTGCAAAGAGCACATCTCGCGCAAAACGCACATTTCGCGCAAAACGCACATCTCGCGCAAAACGCACATCTCGCGCAAAACGCACATCTCGCGCAGAACGCACATCTCGCGCAAAACGCACATCTCGCGAAAAACGTACATCTCGTGCAAAGAGCACGTCTCACAAAATGCACATCTCACGCAAAACGCCCATCTCGCGCTTGGAACAAATCTCTCATAAACCTCAGATACCGCGCAAAAAGCAAATCTCTCACAAAACTCACATATCAAGAAAAACGCACATCACGCGCATGAAGAAAATCACTCATAAAACGCACATCTCGCGCAAAACGCACATCTCGTGCGAAACGCACATCTCGTACAAAACGTACATCTCGCGCAAAACGCACATCTCGCGCAAAACGCACATCTCGCGAAAAACGCACATCTCGCGCAAAACGTACATCTCGCGCAAAACGCACATCTCGCGCGAAACGCGCATCTCGCGCAAAGAGCACATCTCGCGCAAAACGCGCATCTCCCGCAAAACGAACATCTCGCGCGAAACGCACATCTCGCGCAAAGAGCACATCTCGCGCAAAGCGCACATCTCTCGCAAAACGCACATCTCGCGCAAAACTTACATCTCGCGCAAAATGCACATCTCGCGCAAAACGCACATCTCGCGCAGAACGCACATCTCGCGCAGAACGCACATCTCGCGAAAAACGCACATCTCGTGCAAAACGTGCATCTCGCGCAAAACGCACATCTCGCGCGAAACTAACATCTCGCGCGAAACGCACATCTCGTACAAAACGTGCATCTCGCGCAAAACGTACATCTCGCACAAAGAGCACATCTCGCGCAAAACGCGCATCTCCCGCAAAACGCACATTTCGGGCAAAACACACATCTCGCGCAAAACGCACATCTCGCGAAAAACGCACATCTCGCGCAAAACGCGCATCTCGCGCAAAGAGCACATCTCGCGAAAAACGCACATCTCGCGCAAAACCAACATCTCGCGCGAAACGCACATCTCGTACAAAACGTACATCTCGCGCAAAACGTACATCTCGCGCGATACGCACATCTCGTACAAAACGTACATCTCGAGCAAAACGTATATCTCGCACAAAGACCACATCTCGCGCAAAACGTGCATCTCCCGCAAAACGCACATCTCGCGCAAAACGTGCATCTCCCGCAAAACGCACAACTCGGGCAAAACACACATCTCGCGCAAAACGCACATCTCGCGCAAAACGCAAATCTCGCGCAAAACGCACATCTCGCGCAAAACGCGCATCTCGCGCAAAGAGCACATCTCGCGCAAAACGCGCATCTCCCGCAAAACGAACATCTCGCGCGAAACGCACATCTCGCGCAAAACTTATATCTCGCGCAAAACGTACATCTCGCGCAAAGAGCACATCTCGCGCAAATCGCACATCTCGCGCAATACGCACATCTCGCGAAAAACGAACATCTCGCGCGAAACGCACATCCCGTACAAAACGTACATCTAGCGCAAAACGTACATCTAGCGCAAAGAGCACATCTCGCGCAAAACGCACATCTCTTGCAAAACACACATCTCGTACAAAATGTACAACTCGCGAAAAAAGTACATATCGCGCAAAGAGCACATCTCGCGCAAAACGCACATCTCGCGCAAAACGTATTCTGGCGCAAATCGAACATCCCGCGCTAAGAGCACATCTCGCCCAAAACGCACATCTCGCGCAAAACGTACATCTCGCGCAGAACGCACATCTCGCGCAAAACGCACATCTCGCGCAAAACGTACATCTCCTGCAAAGAGCACGTCTCACAAAATGCACATCTCACGCAAAACGCCCATCTCGCGCTTGGAGCAAATCTCTCAAAAACTTCAGATACCGCGCAAAAAGCAAATCTCTCACAAAACGCACATATCAAGAAAAATGCACATCTCGCGCAAAACGCACATCTCGCGCTTGGAGCAAATCTCTCATAAACCTCAGATACCGCGCAAAAAGCAAATCTCTCACAAAACGCACATATCAAGGAAAACGCTCATCACGCGCATGAAGAAAATCACTCATAAAACGCACATCTCGCGCAAAACGCACATCTCGTACAAAACGTACATCTCTCGCAAAACGTACATCTCGCGCAAAGAGCACATCTCTCGCAAAACGCACATCTCGCGCAAAACGAACATCTCGCGCGAAACGCACATCCCGTACAAAACGTACATCTAGCGCAAAACGTACATCTAGCGCAAAACGTACATCTAGCGCAAAGAGCACATCTCGCGCAAAACGCACATCTCTTGCAAAACACACATCTCGCGCAAAACGCACATCTCGCGCAAAACGCGCATCTCCCGCAAAACGCACATCTCGGGCAAAACACACATCTCGCGCAAAACGCACATCTCGTACAAAACGTACATCTCTCGCAAAACGTACATCTCGCGCAAAGAGCACATCTCGCGCAAAACGCACATCTCGCGCAAAACGTATATCTGGCGCAAATCGAACATCCCGCGCTAAGAGCACATCTCGCCCAAAACGCACATCTCGCGCAAAACGTACATCTCGCGCAAAGAGCACATCTCGCGCAAAACGCACATCTCGCGCAAAACGCACATCTCGCGCAAAACGCACATCTCGCGCAGAACGCACATCTCGCGCAAAACGCACATCTCGCGAAAAACCTACATCCCGCGCTAAGAGCACATCTCGCCCAAAACGCACATCTCGCGCAAAACGTACATCTCGCGCAAAGAGCACATCTCGCGCAAAACGCACATCTCTTGCAAAACGCACATCTCGCGCAAAACGCACATCTCGCGCAGAACGCACATCTCGCGCAAAACGCACATCTCGCGAAAAACGTACATCTCGTGCAAAGAGCACGTCTCACAAAATGCACATCTCACGCAAAACGCCAATCTCGCGCTTGGAGCAAATCTCTCATAATCCTCAGATACCGCGCAAAAAGCAAATCTCTCACAAAACGCACATATCAAGAAAAACGCACATCACGCGCATGAAGAAAATCACTCATAAAACGCACATCTCGCGCAAAACGCACATCTCGTGCGAAACGCACATCTCGTACAAAACGTACATCTCGCGCAAAACGCACATCTCGCGCAAAACGCACATCTCGCGAAAAACGCACATCTCGTGCAAAACGTACATCTCGCGCAAAACGCACATCTCGCGCGAAACGAACATCTCGCGCGAAACGCACATCTCGTACAAAACGTGCATCTCGCGCAAAACGTACATCTCGCACAAAGAGCACATCTCGCGCAAAACGCGCATCTCCCGCAAAACGCACATCTCGGGCAAAACACACATCTCGCGCAAAACGCACATCTCGCGAAAAACGCACATCTCGCGCAAAACGCGCATCTCGCGCAAAGAGCACATCTCGCGAAAAACGCACATCTCGCGCAAAACCAACATCTCGCGCGAAACGCACATCTCGTACAAAACGTACATCTCGCGCAAAACGTACATCTCGCGCAAAGAGCACATCTCGCGCAAAACGCGCATCTCCCGCAAAACGCACATCTCGCGCAAAACGAACATCTCGCGCGATACGCACATCTCGTACAAAACGTACATCTCGAGCAAAACGTATATCTCGCACAAAGACCACATCTCGCGCAAAACGTGCATCTCCCGCAAAACGCACATCTCGCGCAAAACGTGCATCTCCCGCAAAACGCACATCTCGGGCAAAACACACATCTCGCGCAAAACGCACATCTCGCGCAAAACGTACATCTCCTGCAAAGAGCACGTCTCACAAAATGCACATCTCACGCAAAACGCCCATCTCGCGCTTGGAGCAAATCTCTCAAAAACTTCAGATACCGCGCAAAAAGCAAATCTCTCACAAAACGCACATATCAAGGAAAACGCTCATCACGCGCATGAAGAAAATCACTCATAAAACGCACATCTCGCGCAAAACGAACATCTCGCGCGATACGCACATCTCGTACAAAACGTACATCTCGAGCAAAACGTATATCTCGCACAAAGACCACATCTCGCGCAAAACGTGCATCTCCCGCAAAACGCACATCTCGCGCAAAACGTGCATCTCCCGCAAAACGCATATCTCGGGCAAAACACACATCTCGCGCAAAACGCACATCTCGCGCAAAACGTACATCTCCTGCAAAGAGCACGTCTCACAAAATGCACATCTCACGCAAAACGCCCATCTCGCGCTTGGAGCAAATCTCTCAAAAACTTCAGATACCGCGCAAAAAGCAAATCTCTCACAAAACGCACATATCAAGGAAAACGCTCATCACGCGCATGAAGAAAATCACTCATAAAACGCACATCTCGCGCAAAACGAACATCTCGCGCGATACGCACATCTCGTACAAAACGTACATCTCGAGCAAAACGTATATCTCGCACAAAGACCACATCTCGCGCAAAACGTGCATCTCCCGCAAAACGCACATCTCGCGCAAAACGTGCATCTCCCGCAAAACGCACATCTCGGGCAAAACACACATCTCGCGCAAAACGCACATCTCGCGCAAAACGTACATCTCCTGCAAAGAGCACGTCTCACAAAATGCACATCTCACGCAAAACGCCCATCTCGCGCTTGGAGCAAATCTCTCAAAAACTTCAGATACCGCGCAAAAAGCAAATCTCTCACAAAACGCACATATCAAGGAAAACGCTCATCACGCGCATGAAGAAAATCACTCATAAAACGCACATCTCGCGCAAAACGCACATGTCGCGCAAAACGAACATCCCGTGCGAAGCGCACATCTCGTACAAAACGTACAATTCGCGCAAAACGCACATCACGCGCAAAAGCACATCTCGCGCTAAACGCTCATCTCGCGCTAAACGCACATCTCGCGCATAACGCACATCTCGTAAAAAACGTACATCTCGCGCAAAACGTATATCTGGCGCAAATCGAACATCCCGCGCTAAGAGCACATCTCGCCCAAAACTCACATCTCGCGCAAAACGCACATCTCGCGCAATACGCACATCTCGCGCAAAACTCACATCTCGCGCAAAACGCACATCTCGCGCAATACGCACATCTCGCGCAAAACGCACATCTCACGCAAAACGTACATCTCGCGCAATACATACATCTCGCGCAAAGAGCACATTTCTCGCAAAACGCACATATCAAGCAAAACGAACATCTCACGCAAATCGCCCATCTCGCGCATGCAGCATATCTATCATAAAACTCACATCCCGCGCAAAACGCACAACTAGGGCAAAACGCCCATCTCGCGCAAAATGCATAATAGCGAAAAAAGTATATCTCTCGAAAACGTACATATCACGCAAAACCCACATCACGCGCAAAGAGCACATACCTCACAAAACGAACATCCCGCGCCAAGAGCACATCTCGCGTAAAATGCACATCTCGCCAAAACGCACAACTCGAAGAAAACGCACATCTCGCGCAAGAGTAAATCTCTGGCAAAACGCACAATTCACGCAAAACGCATATCTATCAAAAAGAGCACATCCCTCACAAAACGCACATCTCGCGCAAAACGCACATCCCGCGCCAATAGCACATCTCGCGCAAAACGCGCATCTCGCGCAAAACGCACATCTCGCTCAAAAAACACATTTCGGGCAAAACACACATTTCGCGCAAAACGCACATCTCGCGCAAAACGAACATCTCGTGCGAAACACACATCTCGTACAAAACGTACATCTCGCGCAAAACGTACATCTCGCGCAAAGAGCACAACTCGCGCAAAACGCGCATCTCCCGCAAAACGCACATCTCGCGCAAAACGAACATCTCGCGCGAAACGCACATCTCGTACAAAACGTACATCTCGAGCAAAACGTATATCTCGCACAAAGAGCACATCTCGCGCAAAACGTGCATCTCCCGCAAAACGCACATCTCGTACAAAACGTACATCTCGCGCAAAACGTACATCTCGCGCAAAGAGCACATCTCGCGCAAAACGCGCATCTCCCGCAAAACGCACATCTCGCGCAAAACGAACATCTCGCGCGATACGCACATCTCGTACAAAACGTACATCTCGAGCAAAACGTATATCTCGCACAAAGACCACATCTCGCGCAAAACGTGCATCTCCCGCAAAACGCACATCTCGCGCAAAACGTGCATCTCCCGCAAAACGCACATCTCGGGCAAAACACACATCTCGCGCAAAACGCACATCTCGCGCAAAACGCACATCTCGCGCAAAACGCACATCTCGCGCGAAACGCACATCTCGCGCAAAACTTACATCTCGCGCAAAACGTACATCTCGCGCAAAGAGCACATCTCGCGCAAATCGCACATCTCGCGCAATACGCACATCTCGCGCAAAACGAACATCTCGCGCGAAACGCACATCCCGTACAAAACGTACATCTAGCGCAAAACGTACATCTAGCGCAAAGAGCACATCTCGCGCAAAACGCACATCTCGCCCAAAACGCACATCTCGCGCAAAACGCACATCTCGCGCAAAACGTACATCTCCTGCAAAGAGCACGTCTCACAAAATGCACATCTCACGCAAAACGCCCATCTCGCGCTTGGAGCAAATCTCTCAAAAACTTCAGATACCGCGCAAAAAGCAAATCTCTCACAAAACGCACATATCAAGGAAAACGCTCATCACGCGCATGAAAAAAATCACTCATAAAACGCACATCTCGCGCAAAACGAACATCCCGTGCGAAACGCACATCTCGCACAAAACGTACAATTCGCGCAAAATGCACATCTCGCGCAAAACGCACATCTCGCGAAAAACGCACATCTCGCGCAAAACGTACATCTCGCGCAGAACGCACATCTCGCGCAAAACGCACATCTCGCGCAAAACGTACATCTCCTGCAAAGAGCACGTCTCACAAAATGCACATCTCACGCAAAACGCCCATCTCGCGCTTGGAGCAAATCTCTCAAAAACTTCAGATACCGCGCAAAAAGCAAATCTCTCACAAAACGCACATATCAAGAAAAATGCACATCTCGCGCAAAACGCACATCTCGCGCTTGGAGCAAATCTCTCATAAACCTCAGATACCGCGCAAAAAGCAAATCTCTCACAAAACGCACATATCAAGGAAAACGCTCATCACGCGCATGAAGAAAATCACTCATAAAACGCACATCTCGCGAAAAACGCACATCTCGCGCAAAACGAACATCTCGCGCGAAACGCACATCTCGTACAAAACGTACATCTCTCGCAAAACGTACATCTCGCGCAAAGAGCACATCTCTCGCAAAACGCACATCTCGCGCAAAACGAACATCTCGCGCGAAACGCACATCCCGTACAAAACGTACATCTAGCGCAAAACGTACATCTAGCGCAAAGAGCACATCTCGCGCAAAACGCACATATCTTGCAAAACACACATCTCGCGCAAAACGCACATCTCGCGCAAAACGCGCATCTCCCGCAAAACGCACATCTCGGGCAAAACACACATCTCGCGCAAAACGCACATCTCGTACAAAACGTACATCTCTCGCAAAACGTACATCTCGCGCAAAGAGCACATCTCGCGCAAAACGCACATCTCGCGCAAAACGTATATCTGGCGCAAATCGAACATCCCGCGCTAAGAGCACATCTCGCCCAAAACGCACATCTCGCGCAAAACGTACATCTCGCGCAAAGAGCACATCTCGCGCAAAACGCACATCTCGCGCAAAACGCACATCTCGCGCAAAACGCACATCTCGCGCAAAACGCACATCTCGCGCAGAACGCACATCTCGCGCAAAACGCACATCTCGCGAAAAACGTACATCCCGCGCTAAGAGCACATCTCGCCCAAAACGCACATCTTGCGCAAAACGTACATCTCGCGCAAAGAGCACATCTCGCGCAAAACGCACATCTCGCGCAAAACGCACATCTCGCGCAAAACGCACATCTCGCGCAGAACGCACATCTCGCGCAAAACGCACATCTCGCGAAAAACGTACATCTCGTGCAAAGAGCACGTCTCACAAAATGCACATCTCGCGCAAAACGCCAATCTCGCGCTTGGAGCAAATCTCTCATAAACCTCAGATACCGCGCAAAAAGCAAATCTCTCACAAAACGCACATATCAAGAAAAACGCACATCACGCGCATGAAGAAAATGTCTCATAAAACGCACATCTCGCGCAAAACGCACATCTCGTGCGAAACGCACATCTCGTACAAAACGTACATCTCGCGCAAAACGCACATCTCGCGCAAAACGCACATCTCGCGAAAAACGCACATCTCGTGCAAAACGTACATCTCGCGCAAAACGCACATCTCGCGCGAAACGAACATCTCGCGCGAAACGCACATCTCGCGCGAAACGCACATCTCGTACAAAACGTGCATCTCGCGCAAAACGTACATCTCGCACAAAGAGCACATCTCGCGCAAAACGCGCATCTCCCGCAAAACGCACATCTCGGGCAAAACACACATCTCGCGCAAAACGCACATCTCGCGAAAAACGCACATCTCGCGCAAAACGCGCATCTCGCGCAAAGAGCACATCTCGCGAAAAACGCACATCTCGCGCAAAACCAACATCTCGCGCGAAACGCACATCTCGTACAAAACGTACATCTCGCGCAAAACGTACATCTCGCACAAAGAGCACATCTCGCGCAAAACGCGCATCTCCCGCAAAACGCACATCTCGCGCAAAACGAACATCTCGCGCGATACGCACATCTCGTACAAAACGTACATCTCGAGCAAAACGTATATCTCGCACAAAGACCACATCTCGCGCAAAACGTGCATCTCCCGCAAAACGCACATCTCGCGCAAAACGTGCATCTCCCGCAAAACGCACATCTCGGGCAAAACACACATCTCGCGCAAAACGCACATCTCGCGCAAAACGCACATCTCGCGCAAAACGCACATCTCGCGCAAAACGCACATCTCGCGCAAAACGCACATCTCGCGCAAAACTCACATCTCGCGCAAAACGCACATCTCGCGCAATACATACATCTCGCGCAAAGAGCACATCTCTCGCAAAACGCACATATCAAGAAAACGAACATTTCACGCAAATCGCCCATCTCGTACAAAACGTACAACTCGCGAAAAAAGTACTTCTCGCGCAAAGAGCACATCTCGTACAAAACGTACATCTCTCGCAAAACGTACATCTCGCGCAAAGAGCACATCTCGCGCAAAGAGCACATCTCGCGTAAAACGCACATCTCGCGCAAAACGCCCATCTCGCGCAAAACGCACATACCACGCGAAGAGAACGACCCGCGCAAAATGCACATCCCCCGCCAGGAGCACATCTCGCGCAAAACCCACATCTCGTACAAAACGTACATCTCGCGCAAAACGTACAACCCGCGCAAAACGTACATCTCGCGCAAAGAGCACATCTCGCGCAAAACGTGCATCTCCCGCAAAACGCACATCTCGGGCAAAACACACATCTCGCGCAAAACGCACATCTCGCGCAAAACGCACATCTCGCGCAAAACGCACATCTCGTGCAAAACGCACATCTCGCGCAAAGAGCACATCTCGCGCAAAACGCGCATCTCCCGCAAAACGAACATCTCGCGTAAAACGCACATCTCTCGCAAAACGCACATCTCGCGCAAAACGAACATCTCGCGCGAAACGCACATCTCGTACAAAACGTACATCTCGCGCAAAACGTACATCTCGCGCAAAGAGCACATCTCGCGCAAAACGCGCATCTCCCGCAAAACGCACATCTCGCGCAAAACGCACAACTCGCTTAAAACGCACATGTCGCAAAAAACGAAGATCTCGCGCAAAACGCACATCTCGTACAAAACGTACATCTCGCGCAAAGAGCACATCTCGCGCAAAACGTGCATCTCCCGCAAAACGCACATCTCGGGCAAAACACACATCTCGCGCAAAACGCACATCTCGCGCAAAACGCACATCTCGCGCAAAACGCACATCTCGTGCAAAACGCACATCTCGCGCAAAGAGCACATCTCGCGCAAAACGCGCATCTCCCGCAAAACGAACATCTCGCGCGAAACGCACATCTCGTACAAAACTTACATCTCGCGCAAAACGTACATCTCGCGCAAAGAGCACATCTCGCGTAAAACGCACATCTCTCGCAAAACGCACATCTCGCGCAAAACGAACATCTCGCGCGAAACGCACATCTCGTACAAAACGTACATCTCGCGCAAAACGTACATCTCGCGCAAAGAGCACATCTCGCGAAAAACGCGCATCTCCCGCAAAACGCACATCTCGCGCAAAACGCACAACTCGCTTAAAACGCACATGTCGCAAAAAACGAAGATCTCGCGCAAAACGCACATCTCGTACAAAACGTACATCTCGCGCAAAGAGCACATCTCGCGCAAAAGCACATCTCGCGCTAAACGCTCATCTCGCGCTAAACGCACATCTCGCGCATAACGCACATCTCGTAAAAAACGTACATCTCGCGCAAAACGTATATCTGGCGCAAATCGAACATCCCGCGCTAAGAGCACATCTCGCCCAAAACTCACATCTCGCGCAAAACGCACATCTCGCGGAATACGCACATCTCGCGGAAAACGCACATCTCGCGCAAAACTCACATCTCGCGAAAAACGCACATCTCGCGCAATACGCACATCTCGCGCAAAACACACATCTCACGCAAAACGTACATCTCGCGCAATACATACATCTCGCGCAAAGAGCACATCTCTCGCAAAACGCACATATCAAGCAAAACGAACATTTCACGCAAATCGCACATCTCGCGCAAAACGCACATCTCGCGAAAAACGTACATCCCGCGCTAAGAGCACATCTCGCCCAAAACGCACATCTCGCGCAAAACGTACATCTCGCGCAAAGAGCACATCTCGCCCAAAACGCACATCTCGCCCAAAACGCACATCTCGCGCAAAACGCACATCTCGCGCGAAACGAACATCTCGCGCGAAAAGCACATCTCGTACAAAACGTGCATCTCGCGCAAAACGTACATCTCGCACAAAGAGCACATCTCGCGCAAAACGCGCATCTCCCGCAAAACGCACATCTCGGGCAAAACACACATCACGCGCAAAACGCACATCTCGCGAAAAACGCACATCTCGCGCAAAACGCGCATCTCGCGCAAAGAGCACATCTCGCGAAAAACGCACATCTCGCGCAAAACGAACATCTCGCGCGAAACGCACATCTCGTACAAAACGTACATCTCGCGCAAAACGTACATCTCACGCAAAGAGCACATCTCGGGCAAAACACACATCTCGGGCAAAACACACATTTCGCGCAAAACGCACATCTCGCGCAAAACGAACATCTAGTGCGAAACACACATCTCGTACAAAACGTACATCTCGCGCAAAACGTACATCTCGCGCAAAGAGAACATCTCGCGCAAAACGCGCATCTCCCGCAAAACGCACATCTCGCGCAAAACGAACATCTCGCGCGATACGCACATCTCGTACAAAACGTACATCTCGAGCAAAACGTATATCTCGCACAAAGAGCACATCTCGCGCAAAACGTGCATCTCCCGCAAAACGCACAACTCGGGCAAAACACACATCTCGCGCAAAACGCACATCTCGCGCAAAACGCACATCTCGCGCAAAACGCGCATCTCGCGCAAAGAGCACATCTAGCGCAAAACGCGCATCTCCCGCAAAACGAACATCTCGCGCGAAACGCACATCTCGCGCAAAGCGCACATCTCTCGCAAAACGCACATCTCGCGCAAAACTTACATCTCGCGCAGAACTTACATCTCGCGCAAAACGTACATCTCGCGCAAAGAGCACATCTCGCGCAAATCGCACATCTCTCGCAAAACGCACATCTCGCGCAAAACGAACATCTCGCGCGAAACGCACATCCCGTACAAAACGTACATCTAGCGCAAAACGTACATCTAGCGCAAAGAGCACATCTCGCGCAAAACGCACATCTCTTGCAAAACACACATCTCGTACAAAACGTACAACCCGCGCAAAACGTACATCTCGCGCAAAGAGCACATCTCGCGCAAAACGCGCATCTTGCGCAAAACGCACGTCCCGCGCCAATAGCACATCTCGCGCAAAACTCGCATCTCGCGCAAAAAGCACATCTCGCGCAAAACTTACTTCTCGCGCAAAACGCACATCTCGCGCAAAACTCACATCTCGCGCAAAACGCACATCTCGCGCAATACGCACATCTCGCGCAAAACGCACATCTCACGCAAAACGTACATCTCGCGCAAAGAGCACATCTCTCGCAAAACGCACATATCAAGAAAACGAACATTTCACGCAAATCGCCCATCTCGTACAAAACGTAAAACTCGCGAAAAAAGTACTTCTCGCGCAAAGAGCACATCTCGCGCAAAACGCGCATCTCCCGCAAAACGCACATCTCGGGCAAAACACACATCTCGCGCAAAACGCACATCTCGTACAAAACGTACATCTCTCGCAAAACGTACATCTCGCGCAAAGAGCACATCTCGCGCAAAACGTATATCTGGCGCAAATCGAATATCCCGCGCTAAGGGCACATCTCGCCCAAAACGCACATCTCGCGCAAAACGCGCATCTCGCGCAAAACGCGCATCTCGAGCAAAGAGCACATCTCGCGCAAAACGCACATCTCGCGCAAAACGAACATCTCGCGCGAAACGCACATCTCGTACAAAACGCGCATCTAGCGCAAAACGCGCATCTCGCGCAAAGAGCACATCTCGCGAAAAACGCACATCTCGCGCAAAACGAACATCTCGCGCGAAACGCACATCTCGTACAAAACGTACATCTCGCGCAAAACATACATCTCACGCAAAGAGCACATCTCGCGCAAAACGCGCATCTCCCGCAAAACGCACATCTCGGGCAGAACACACATCTCGCGCAAAACGCACATCTCGTACAAAACGTACATCTCTCGCAAAACGTACATCTCGCGCAAAGAGCACATCTCGCGCAAAACGCACATCTCGCGCAAAACGTATATCTGGCGCAAATCGAACATCCCGCGCTAAGAGCACATCTCGCCCAAAACGCACATCTCGCGCAAAACGTACATCTCGCGCAAAGAGCACATCTCGCGCAAAACGCACATCTCGCGCAAAACGCACATCTCGCGCAAAACGCACATCTAGCGCAAAACGCACATCTCGCGCAAAACGCACATCTCGCGCAAAACGTACATCTCGCG
The DNA here is from genome assembly GCA_028673005.1 of Tanypteryx hageni. Lineage (NCBI taxonomy): Eukaryota > Metazoa > Arthropoda > Insecta > Odonata > Petaluridae > Tanypteryx > Tanypteryx hageni. The sequence goes on along the minus strand of CM054113.1, from coordinate 111,159,828 downwards.
AAAAGAGCACATCTCGCGCAAAACGCGCAACTCGCGCAAAACGCGCATCTCGCGCAAAACGCACATCTCGCGCAAAACGTATATCTGGCGCAAATCGAACAACCCGCGCTAAGAGCACATCTCGCCCAAAACTCACATCTCGCGCAAAACGCACATCTCGCGCAATACGCACATCTCGCGCAAATGCACATCTCGCGCAAAACGTACATCTCGCGCAGAACGCACATTTCGCGCAGAACGCACATTTCGCGCAGAACGCACATTTCGCGCAAAACGTACATCTAGCGCAAAACGTACATCTAGCGCAAAGAGCACATCTCGCGCAAAACGCACATCTTTTGCAAAACACACATCTCGCGCAAAACGCCCATCTCGCGCAAAACGTATATCTGGCGCAATACATACATCTCGCGCAAATCGCACATCTCTCGCAAAACGCACATCTCGCGCAAAACGAACATCTCGTGCGAAACGCACATCCCGTACATAACGTACATCTAGCGCAAAACGTACATCTAGCGCAAAGAGCACATCTCGCGCAAAACGCACATCTCTTGCAAAACACACATCTCGCGCAAAACGCACATCTCGCGCAAAACGAACATCTCGTGCGAAACACACATCTCGTACAAAATGTACAACTCGCGAAAAAAGTACATCTCGCGCAAAGAGTACATCTCGCGCAAAACGCGCATCTCCCGCAAAACGCACATCTCGGGCAAAACACACATCTTGCGCAAAACGTACATCTCGCGCAAAACGCACATCTCGTACAAAACGTACATCTCTCGCAAAACGTACATCTCGCGCAAAGAGCACATCTCGCGCAAAACGTATATCTGGCGCAAATCGAACATCCCGCGCTAAGAGCACATCTCGCCCAAAACGCACATCTCGCGCAAAACGCGCATCTCGAGCAAAACGCGCATCTCGAGCAAAGAGCACATCTCGCGCAAAACGCACATCTCGCGCAAAACGAACATCTCGCGCAATACGCACATCTCGCGCAAAACGCACATCTCACGCAAAACGTACATCTCGCGCAATACATACATCTCGCGCAAAGAGCACATTTCTCGAAAAACGCACATATCAAGCAAAACGAACATCTCACGCAAATCGCCCATCTCGCGCATGCAGCATATCTATCATAAAACTCACATCCCGCGCAAAACGCACAACTAGGGCAAAACGCCCATCTCGCGCAAAATGCATAATAGCGAAAAAAGCATATCTCTCGAAAACGTACATATCACGCAAAACCCACATCACGCGCAAAGAGCACATACCTCACAAAACGAACATCCCGCGCCAAGAGCACATCTCGCGCAAAATGCACATCTCGCGCAAAACGCACAACTCGAAGAAAACGCACATCTCGCGCAAGAGTAAATCTCTGGCAAAACGCACAAATCACGCAAAACGCATATCTATCAAAAAGAGCACATCCCCCACAAAACGCACATCTCGCGCAAAACGCACATCCCGCGCCAATAGCACATCTCGCGCAAAACGCGCATCTCGCGCAAAACGCACATCTCGCTCAAAAAACACATTTCGGGCAAAACACACATTTCGCGCAAAACGCACATCTCGCGCAAAACGAACATCTCGTGCGAAACACACATCTCGTACAAAACGTACATCTCGCGCAAAACGTACATCTCGCGCAAAGAGCACAACTCGCGCAAAACGCGCATCTCCCGCAAAAAGCACATCTCGCGCAAAACGAACATCTCGCGCGAAACGCACATCTCGTACAAAACGTACATCTCGAGCAAAACGTATATCTCGCACAAAGAGCACATCTCGCGCAAAACGTGCATCTCCCGCAAAACGCACATCTCGTACAAAACGTACATCTCGCGCAAAACGTACATCTCGCGCAAAGAGCACATCTCGCGCAAAACGCGCATCTCCCGCAAAACGCACATCTCGCGCAAAACGAACATCTCGCGCGATACGCACATCTCGTACAAAACGTACATCTCGAGCAAAACGTATATCTCGCACAAAGACCACATCTCGCGCAAAACGTGCATCTCCCGCAAAACGCACATCTCGCGCAAAACGTGCATCTCCCGCAAAACGCACATCTCGGGCAAAACACACATCTCGCGCAAAACGCACATCTCGCGCAAAACGCACATCTCGCGCAAAACGCACATCTCGCGCAAAACGCGCATCTCGCGCAAAGAGCACATCTCGCGAAAAACGCGCATCTCCCGCAAAACGAACATCTCGCGCGAAACGCACATCTCGCGCAAAACTTACATCTCGCGCAAAACGTACATCTCGCGCAAAGAGCACATCTCGCGCAAATCGCACATCTCGCGCGAAACGCACATCCCGTACAAAACGTACATCTAGCGCAAAACGTACATCTAGCGCAAAGAGCACATCTCGCGCAAAACGCACATCTCGCCCAAAACGCACATCTCGCGCAAAACGCACATCTCGCGCAAAACGTACATCTCCTGCAAAGAGCACGTCTCACAAAATGCACATCTCACGCAAAACGCCCATCTCGCGCTTGGAGCAAATCTCTCAAAAACTTCAGATACCGCGCAAAAAGCAAATCTCTCACAAAACGCACATATCAAGGAAAACGCTCATCACGCGCATGAAAAAAATCACTCATAAAACGCACATCTCGCGCAAAACGCACATGTCGCGCAAAACGAACATCCCGTGCGAAACGCACATCTCGCACAAAACGTACAATTCGCGCAAAATGCACATCTCGCGCAAAACGCACATCTCGCGAAAAACGCACATCTCGCGCAAAACGTACATCTCGCGCAGAACGCACATCTCGCGCAAAACGCACATCTCGCGCAAAACGTACATCTCCTGCAAAGAGCACGTCTCACAAAATGCACATCTCACGCAAAACGCCCATCTCGCGCTTGGAGCAAATCTCTCAAAAACTTCAGATACCGCGCAAAAAGCAAATCTCTCACAAAACGCACATATAAAGAAAAATGCACATCTCGCGCAAAACGCACATCTCGCGCTTGGAGCAAATCTCTCATAAACCTCAGATACCGCGCAAAAAGCAAATCTCTCACAAAACGCACATCCCGCGCCAATAGCACATCTCGCGCAAAACGCGCATCTCGCGCAAAACGCACATCTCGCTCAAAAAACACATTTCGGGCAAAACACACATTTCGCGCAAAACGCACATCTCGCGCAAAACGAACATCTCGTGCGAAACACACATCTCGTACAAAACGTACATCTCGCGCAAAACGTACATCTCGCGCAAAGAGCACAACTCGCGCAAAACGCGCATCTCCCGCAAAAAGCACATCTCGCGCAAAACGAACATCTCGCGCGAAACGCACATCTCGTACAAAACGTACATCTCGAGCAAAACGTATATCTCGCACAAAGAGCACATCTCGCGCAAAACGTGCATCTCCCGCAAAACGCACATCTCGTACAAAACGTACATCTCGCGCAAAACGTACATCTCGCGCAAAGAGCACATCTCGCGCAAAACGGGCATCTCCCGCAAAACGCACATCTCGCGCAAAACGAACATCTCGCGCGATACGCACATCTCGTACAAAACGTACATCTCGAGCAAAACGTATATCTCGCACAAAGACCACATCTCGCGCAAAACGTGCATCTCCCGCAAAACGCACATCTCGCGCAAAACGTGCATCTCCCGCAAAACGCACATCTCGGGCAAAACACACATCTCGCGCAAAACGCACATCTCGCGCAAAACGCGCATCTCCCGCAAAACGCACATCTCGCGCAAAACGAACATCTCGCGCGATACGCACATCTCGTACAAAACGTACATCTCGAGCAAAACGTATATCTCGCACAAAGACCACATCTCGCGCAAAATGTGCATCTCCCGCAAAACGCACATCTCGCGCAAAACGTGCATCTCCCGCAAAACGCACATCTCGGGCAAAACACACATCTCGCGCAAAACGCACATCTCGCGCAAAACGCACATCTCGCGCAAAACGCACATCTCGCGCAAAACGCGCATCTCGCGCAAAGAGCACATCTCGCGAAAAACGCGCATCTCCCGCAAAACGAACATCTCGCGCGAAACGCACATCTCGCGCAAAACTTACATCTCGCGCAAAACGTACATCTCGCGCAAAGAGCACATCTCGCGCAAATCGCACATCTCGCGCAATACGCACATCTCGCGCAAAACGAACATCTCGCGCGAAACGCACATCCCGTACAAAACGTACATCTAGCGCAAAACGTACATCTAGCGCAAAGAGCACATCTCGCGCAAAACGCACATCTCGCCCAAAACGCACATCTCGCGCAAAACGCACATCTCGCGCAAAACGTACATCTCCTGCAAAGAGCACGTCTCACAAAATGCACATCTCACGCAAAACGCCCATCTCGCGCTTGGAGCAAATCTCTCAAAAACTTCAGATACCGCGCAAAAAGCAAATCTCTCACAAAACGCACATATCAAGGAAAACGCTCATCACGCGCATGAAAAAAATCACTCATAAAACGCACATCTCGCGCAAAACGCACATGTCGCGCAAAACGAACATCCCGTGCGAAACGCACATCTCGCACAAAACGTACAATTCGCGCAAAATGCACATCTCGCGCAAAACGCACATCTCGCGAAAAACGCACATCTCGCGCAAAACGTACATCTCGCGCAGAACGCACATCTCGCGCAAAACGCACATCTCGCGCAAAACGTACATCTCCTGCAAAGAGCACGTCTCACAAAATGCACATCTCACGCAAAACGCCCATCTCGCGCTTGGAGCAAATCTCTCAAAAACTTCAGATACCGCGCAAAAAGCAAATCTCTCACAAAACGCACATATAAAGAAAAATGCACATCTCGCGCAAAACGCACATCTCGCGCTTGGAGCAAATCTCTCATAAACCTCAGATACCGCGCAAAAAGCAAATCTCTCACAAAACGCACATATCAAGGAAAACGCTCATCACGCGCATGAAGAAAATCACTCATAAAACGCACATCTCGCGCAAAACGCACATCTCGTACAAAACGTACGTCTCTCGCAAAACGTACATCTCGCGCAAAGAGCACATCTCTCGCAAAACGCACATCTCGCGCAAAACGAACATCTCGCGCGAAACGCACATCCCGTACAAAACGTACATCTAGCGCAAAACGTACATCTAGCGCAAAGAGCACATCTCGCGCAAAACGCACACCTCTTGCAAAACACACATCTCGCGCAAAACGCACATCTCGCGCAAAACGCGCATCTCCCGCAAAACGCACATCTCGGGCAAAACACACATCTCGCGCAAAACGCACATCTCGTACAAAACGTACATCTCTCGCAAAACGTACATCTCGCGCAAAGAGCACATCTCGCGCAAAACGCACATCTCGCGCAAAACGTATATCTGGCGCAAATCGAACATCCCGCGCTAAGAGCACATCTCGCCCAAAACGCACATCTCGCGCAAAACGTACATCTCGCGCAAAGAGCACATCTCGCGCAAAACGCACATCTCGCGCAAAACGCACATCTCGCGCAAAACGCACATCTCGCGCAGAACGCACATCTCGCGCAAAACGCACATCTCGCGAAAAACGTACATCCCGCGCTAAGAGCACATCTCGCCCAAAACGCACATCTTGCGCAAAACGTACATCTCGCGCAAAGAGCACATCTCGCGCAAAACGCACATCTCGCGCAAAACGCACATCTCGCGCAAAACGCACATCTCGCGCAGAACGCACATCTCGCGCAAAACGCACATCTCGCGAAAAACGTACATCTCGTGCAAAGAGCACGTCTCACAAAATGCACATCTCGCGCAAAACGCCAATCTCGCGCTTGGAGCAAATCTCTCATAAACCTCAGATACCGCGCAAAAAGCAAATCTCTCACAAAACGCACATATCAAGAAAAACGCACATCACGCGCATGAAGAAAATGTCTCATAAAACGCACATCTCGCGCAAAACGCACATCTCGTGCGAAACGCACATCTCGTACAAAACGTACATCTCGCGCAAAACGCACATCTCGCGCAAAACGCACATCTCGCGAAAAACGCACATCTCGTGCAAAACGTACATCTCGCGCAAAACGCACATCTCGCGCGAAACGAACATCTCGCGCGAAACGCACATCTCGCGCGAAACGCACATCTCGTACAAAACGTGCATCTCGCGCAAAACGTACATCTCGCACAAAGAGCACATCTCGCGCAAAACGCGCATCTCCCGCAAAACGCACATCTCGGGCAAAACACACATCTCGCGCAAAACGCACATCTCGCGAAAAACGCACATCTCGCGCAAAACGCGCATCTCGCGCAAAGAGCACATCTCGCGAAAAACGCACATCTCGCGCAAAACCAACATCTCGCGCGAAACGCACATCTCGTACAAAACGTACATCTCGCGCAAAACGTACATCTCGCACAAAGAGCACATCTCGCGCAAAACGCGCATCTCCCGCAAAACGCACATCTCGCGCAAAACGAACATCTCGCGCGATACGCACATCTCGTACAAAACGTACATCTCGAGCAAAACGTATATCTCGCACAAAGACCACATCTCGCGCAAAACGTGCATCTCCCGCAAAACGCACATCTCGCGCAAAACGTGCATCTCCCGCAAAACGCACATCTCGGGCAAAACACACATCTCGCGCAAAACGCACATCTCGCGCAAAACGCACATCTCGCGCAAAACGCACATCTCGCGCAAAACGCACATCTCGCGCAAAACGCACATCTCGCGCAAAACTCACATCTCGCGCAAAACGCACATCTCGCGCAATACATACATCTCGTGCAAAGAGCACATCTCTCGCAAAACGCACATATCAAGAAAACGAACATTTCACGCAAATCGCCCATCTCGTACAAAACGTACAACTCGCGAAAAAAGTACTTCTCGCGCAAAGAGCACATCTCGTACAAAACGTACATCTCTCGCAAAACGTACATCTCGCGCAAAGAGCACATCTCGCGCAAAGAGCACATCTCGCGTAAAACGCACATCTCGCGCAAAACGCCCATCTCGCGCAAAACGCACATACCACGCGAAGAGAACAACCCGCGCAAAATGCACATCCCCCGCCAGGAGCACATCTCGCGCAAAACCCACATCTCGTACAAAACGTACATCTCGCGCAAAACGTACAACCCGCGCAAAACGTACATCTCGCGCAAAGAGCACATCTCGCGCAAAACGTGCATCTCGCGCAAAACGCACATCTCGCGCAAAACGTACATCTCCTGCAAAGAGCACGTCTCACAAAATGCACATCTCACGCAAAACGCCCATCTCGCGCTTGGAGCAAATCTCTCAAAAACTTCAGATACCGCGCAAAAAGCAAATCTCTCACAAAACGCACATATAAAGAAAAATGCACATCTCGCGCAAAACGCACATCTCGCGCTTGGAGCAAATCTCTCATAAACCTCAGATACCGCGCAAAAAGCAAATCTCTCACAAAACGCACATATCAAGGAAAACGCTCATCACGCGCATGAAGAAAATCACTCATAAAACGCACATCTCGCGCAAAACGCACATCTCGTACAAAACGTACGTCTCTCGCAAAACGTACATCTCGCGCAAAGAGCACATCTCTCGCAAAACGCACATCTCGCGCAAAACGAACATCTCGCGCGAAACGCACATCCCGTACAAAACGTACATCTAGCGCAAAACGTACATCTAGCGCAAAGAGCACATCTCGCGCAAAACGCACATCTCTTGCAAAACACACATCTCGCGCAAAACGCACATCTCGCGCAAAACGCGCATCTCCCGCAAAACGCACATCTCGGGCAAAACACACATCTCGCGCAAAACGCACATCTCGTACAAAACGTACATCTCTCGCAAAACGTACATCTCGCGCAAAGAGCACATCTCGCGCAAAACGCACATCTCGCGCAAAACGTATATCTGGCGCAAATCGAACATCCCGCGCTAAGAGCACATCTCGCCCAAAACGCACATCTCGCGCAAAACGTACATCTCGCGCAAAGAGCACATCTCGCGCAAAACGCACATCTCGCGCAAAACGCACATCTCGCGCAAAACGCACATCTCGCGCAGAACGCACATCTCGCGCAAAACGCACATCTCGCGAAAAACGTACATCCCGCGCTAAGAGCACATCTCGCCCAAAACGCACATCTTGCGCAAAACGTACATCTCGCGCAAAGAGCACATCTCGCGCAAAACGCACATCTCGCGCAAAACGCACATCTCGCGCAAAACGCACATCTCGCGCAGAACGCACATCTCGCGCAAAACGCACATCTCGCGAAAAACGTACATCTCGTGCAAAGAGCACGTCTCACAAAATGCACATCTCGCGCAAAACGCCAATCTCGCGCTTGGAGCAAATCTCTCATAAACCTCAGATACCGCGCAAAAAGCAAATCTCTCACAAAACGCACATATCAAGAAAAACGCACATCACGCGCATGAAGAAAATGTCTCATAAAACGCACATCTCGCGCAAAACGCACATCTCGTGCGAAACGCACATCTCGTACAAAACGTACATCTCGCGCAAAACGCACATCTCGCGCAAAACGCACATCTCGCGAAAAACGCACATCTCGTGCAAAACGTACATCTCGCGCAAAACGCACATCTCGCGCGAAACGAACATCTCGCGCGAAACGCACATCTCGCGCGAAACGCACATCTCGTACAAAACGTGCATCTCGCGCAAAACGTACATCTCGCACAAAGAGCACATCTCGCGCAAAACGCGCATCTCCCGCAAAACGCACATCTCGGGCAAAACACACATCTCGCGCAAAACGCACATCTCGCGAAAAACGCACATCTCGCGCAAAACGCGCATCTCGCGCAAAGAGCACATCTCGCGAAAAACGCACATCTCGCGCAAAACCAACATCTCGCGCGAAACGCACATCTCGTACAAAACGTACATCTCGCGCAAAACGTACATCTCGCACAAAGAGCACATCTCGCGCAAAACGCGCATCTCCCGCAAAACGCACATCTCGCGCAAAACGAACATCTCGCGCGATACGCACATCTCGTACAAAACGTACATCTCGAGCAAAACGTATATCTCGCACAAAGACCACATCTCGCGCAAAACGTGCATCTCCCGCAAAACGCACATCTCGCGCAAAACGTGCATCTCCCGCAAAACGCACATCTCGGGCAAAACACACATCTCGCGCAAAACGCACATCTCGCGCAAAACGCACATCTCGCGCAAAACGCACATCTCGCGCAAAACGCACATCTCGCGCAAAACGCACATCTCGCGCAAAACTCACATCTCGCGCAAAACGCACATCTCGCGCAATACATACATCTCGTGCAAAGAGCACATCTCTCGCAAAACGCACATATCAAGAAAACGAACATTTCACGCAAATCGCCCATCTCGTACAAAACGTACAACTCGCGAAAAAAGTACTTCTCGCGCAAAGAGCACATCTCGTACAAAACGTACATCTCTCGCAAAACGTACATCTCGCGCAAAGAGCACATCTCGCGCAAAGAGCACATCTCGCGTAAAACGCACATCTCGCGCAAAACGCCCATCTCGCGCAAAACGCACATACCACGCGAAGAGAACAACCCGCGCAAAATGCACATCCCCCGCCAGGAGCACATCTCGCGCAAAACCCACATCTCGTACAAAACGTACATCTCGCGCAAAACGTACAACCCGCGCAAAACGTACATCTCGCGCAAAGAGCACATCTCGCGCAAAACGTGCATCTCCCGCAAAACGCACATCTCGGGCAAAACACACATCTCGCGCAAAACGCACATCTCGCGCAAAACGCACATCTCGCGCAAAACGCACATCTCGTGCAAAACGCACATCTCGCGCAAAGAGCACATCTCGCGCAAAACGCGCATCTCCCGCAAAACGAACATCTCGCGCGAAACGCACATCTCGTACAAAACTTACATCTCGCGCAAAACGTACATCTCGCGCAAAGAGCACATCTCGCGTAAAACGCACATCTCTCGCAAAACGCACATCTCGCGCAAAACGAACATCTCGCGCGAAACGCACATCTCGTACAAAACGTACATCTCGCGCAAAACGTACATCTCGCGCAAAGAGCACATCTCGCGCAAAACGCGCATCTCCCGCAAAACGCACATCTCGCGCAAAACGCACAACTCGCTTAAAACGCACATGTCGCAAAAAACGAAGATCTCGCGCAAAACGCACATCTCGTACAAAACGTACATCTCGCGCAAAGAGCACATCTCGCGCAAAACGTGCATCTCCCGCAAAACGCACATCTCGGGCAAAACACACATCTCGCGCAAAACGCACATCTCGCGCAAAACGCACATCTCGCGCAAAACGCACATCTCGTGCAAAACGCACATCTCGCGCAAAGAGCACATCTCGCGCAAAACGCGCATCTCCCGCAAAACGAACATCTCGCGCGAAACGCACATCTCGTACAAAACTTACATCTCGCGCAAAACGTACATCTCGCGCAAAGAGCACATCTCGCGTAAAACGCACATCTCTCGCAAAACGCACATCTCGCGCAAAACGAACATCTCGCGCGAAACGCACATCTCGTACAAAACGTACATCTCGCGCAAAACGTACATCTCGCGCAAAGAGCACATCTCGCGAAAAACGCGCATCTCCCGCAAAACGCACATCTCGCGCAAAACGCACAACTCGCTTAAAACGCACATGTCGCAAAAAACGAAGATCTCGCGCAAAACGCACATCTCGTACAAAACGTACATCTCGCGCAAAGAGCACATCTCGCGCAAAAGCACATCTCGCGCTAAACGCTCATCTCGCGCTAAACGCACATCTCGCGCATAACGCACATCTCGTAAAAAACGTACATCTCGCGCAAAACGTATATCTGGCGCAAATCGAACATCCCGCGCTAAGAGCACATCTCGCCCAAAACTCACATCTCGCGCAAAACGCACATCTCGCGGAATACGCACATCTCGCGGAAAACGCACATCTCGCGCAAAACTCACATCTCGCGCAAAACGCACATCTCGCGCAAAACGCACATCTCACGCAAAACGTACATCTCGCGCAATACATACATCTCGCGCAAAGAGCACATTTCTCGCAAAACGCACATATCAAGCAAAACGAACATCTCACGCAAATCGCCCATCTCGCGCATGCAGCATATCTATCATAAAACTCACATCCCGCGCAAAACGCACAACTAGGGCAAAACGCCCATCTCGCGCAAAATGCATAATAGCGAAAAAAGCATATCTCTCGAAAACGTACATATCACGCAAAACCCACATCACGCGCAAAGAGCACATACCTCACAAAACGAACATCCCGCGCCAAGAGCACATCTCGCGCAAAATGCACATCTCGCGCAAAACGCACAACTCGAAGAAAACGCACATCTCGCGCAAGAGTAAATCTCTGGCAAAACGCACAAATCACGCAAAACGCATATCTATCAAAAAGAGCACATCCCTCACAAAACGCACATCTCGCGCAAAACGCACATCCCGCGCCAATAGCACATCTCGCGCAAAACGCGCATCTCGCGCAAAACGCACATCTCGCTCAAAAAACACATTTCGGGCAAAACACACATTTCGCGCAAAACGCACATCTCGCGCAAAACGAACATCTCGTGCGAAACACACATCTCGTACAAAACGTACATCTCGCGCAAAACGTACATCTCGCGCAAAGAGCACAACTCGCGCAAAACGCGCATCTCCCGCAAAACGCACATCTCGCGCAAAACGAACATCTCGCGCGAAACGCACATCTCGTACAAAACGTACATCTCGAGCAAAACGTATATCTCGCACAAAGAGCACATCTCGCGCAAAACGTGCATCTCCCGCAAAACGCACATCTCGTACAAAACGTACATCTCGCGCAAAACGTACATCTCGCGCAAAGAGCACATCTCGCGCAAAACGCGCATCTCCCGCAAAACGCACATCTCGCGCAAAACGAACATCTCGCGCGATACGCACATCTCGTACAAAACGTACATCTCGAGCAAAACGTATATCTCGCACAAAGACCACATCTCGCGCAAAACGTGCATCTCCCGCAAAACGCACATCTCGCGCAAAACGTGCATCTCCCGCAAAACGCACATCTCGGGCAAAACACACATCTCGCGCAAAACGCACATCTCGCGCAAAACGCACATCTCGCGCAAAACGCACATCTCGCGCAAAACGCGCATCTCGCGCAAAGAGCACATCTCGCGAAAAACGCGCATCTCCCGCAAAACGAACATCTCGCGCGAAACGCACATCTCGCGCAAAACTTACATCTCGCGCAAAACGTACATCTCGCGCAAAGAGCACATCTCGCGCAAATCGCACATCTCGCGCAATACGCACATCTCGCGCAAAACGAACATCTCGCGCGAAACGCACATCCCGTACAAAACGTACATCTAGCGCAAAACGTACATCTAGCGCAAAGAGCACATCTCGCGCAAAACGCACATCTCGCCCAAAACGCACATCTCGCGCAAAACGCACATCTCGCGCAAAACGTACATCTCCTGCAAAGAGCACGTCTCACAAAATGCACATCTCACGCAAAACGCCCATCTCGCGCTTGGAGCAAATCTCTCAAAAACTTCAGATACCGCGCAAAAAGCAAATCTCTCACAAAACGCACATATCAAGGAAAACGCTCATCACGCGCATGAAAAAAATCACTCATAAAACGCACATCTCGCGCAAAACGCACATGTCGCGCAAAACGAACATCCCGTGCGAAACGCACATCTCGCACAAAACGTACAATTCGCGCAAAATGCACATCTCGCGCAAAACGCACATCTCGCGCAAAACGCACATCTCGCGCAAAACGTACATCTCGCGCAGAACGCACATCTCGCGCAAAACGCACATCTCGCGCAAAACGTACATCTCCTGCAAAGAGCACGTCTCACAAAATGCACATCTCACGCAAAACGCCCATCTCGCGCTTGGAGCAAATCTCTCAAAAACTTCAGATACCGCGCAAAAAGCAAATCTCTCACAAAACGCACATATAAAGAAAAATGCACATCTCGCGCAAAACGCACATCTCGCGCTTGGAGCAAATCTCTCATAAACCTCAGATACCGCGCAAAAAGCAAATCTCTCACAAAACGCACATATCAAGGAAAACGCTCATCACGCGCATGAAGAAAATCACTCATAAAACGCACATCTCGCGCAAAACGCACATCTCGTACAAAACGTACGTCTCTCGCAAAACGTACATCTCGCGCAAAGAGCACATCTCTCGCAAAACGCACATCTCGCGCAAAACGAACATCTCGCGCGAAACGCACATCCCGTACAAAACGTACATCTAGCGCAAAACGTACATCTAGCGCAAAGAGCACATCTCGCGCAAAACGCACATCTCTTGCAAAACACACATCTCGCGCAAAACGCACATCTCGCGCAAAACGCGCATCTCCCGCAAAACGCACATCTCGGGCAAAACACACATCTCGCGCAAAACGCACATCTCGTACAAAACGTACATCTCTCGCAAAACGTACATCTCGCGCAAAGAGCACATCTCGCGCAAAACGCACATCTCGCGCAAAACGTATATCTGGCGCAAATCGAACATCCCGCGCTAAGAGCACATCTCGCCCAAAACGCACATCTCGCGCAAAACGTACATCTCGCGCAAAGAGCACATCTCGCGCAAAACGCACATCTCGCGCAAAACGCACATCTCGCGCAAAACGCACATCTCGCGCAGAACGCACATCTCGCGCAAAACGCACATCTCGCGAAAAACGTACATCCCGCGCTAAGAGCACATCTCGCCCAAAACGCACATCTTGCGCAAAACGTACATCTCGCGCAAAGAGCACATCTCGCGCAAAACGCACATCTCGCGCAAAACGCACATCTCGCGCAAAACGCACATCTCGCGCAGAACGCACATCTCGCGCAAAACGCACATCTCGCGAAAAACGTACATCTCGTGCAAAGAGCACGTCTCACAAAATGCACATCTCGCGCAAAACGCCAATCTCGCGCTTGGAGCAAATCTCTCATAAACCTCAGATACCGCGCAAAAAGCAAATCTCTCACAAAACGCACATATCAAGAAAAACGCACATCACGCGCATGAAGAAAATGTCTCATAAAACGCACATCTCGCGCAAAACGCACATCTCGTGCGAAACGCACTTCTCGTACAAAACGTACATCTCGCGCAAAACGCACATCTCGCGCAAAACGCACATCTCGCGAAAAACGCACATCTCGTGCAAAACGTACATCTCGCGCAAAACGCACATCTCGCGCGAAACGAACATCTCGCGCGAAACGCACATCTCGCGCGAAACGCACATCTCGTACAAAACGTGCATCTCGCGCAAAACGTACATCTCGCACAAAGAGCACATCTCGCGCAAAACGCGCATCTCCCGCAAAACGTGCATCTCCCGCAAAACGCACATCTCGGGCAAAACACACATCTCGCGCAAAACGCACATCTCGCGCAAAACGCACATCTCGCGCAAAACGCACATCTCGCGCAAAACGCGCATCTCGCGCAAAGAGCACATCTCGCGAAAAACGCGCATCTCCCGCAAAACGAACATCTCGCGCGAAACGCACATCTCGCGCAAAACTTACATCTCGCGCAAAACGTACATCTCGCGCAAAGAGCACATCTCGCGCAAATCGCACATCTCGCGCAATACGCACATCTCGCGCAAAACGAACATCTCGCGCGAAACGCACATCCCGTACAAAACGTACATCTAGCGCAAAACGTACATCTAGCGCAAAGAGCACATCTCGCGCAAAACGCACATCTCGCCCAAAACGCACATCTCGCGCAAAACGCACATCTCGCGCAAAACGTACATCTCCTGCAAAGAGCACGTCTCACAAAATGCACATCTCACGCAAAACGCCCATCTCGCGCTTGGAGCAAATCTCTCAAAAACTTCAGATACCGCGCAAAAAGCAAATCTCTCACAAAACGCACATATCAAGGAAAACGCTCATCACGCGCATGAAAAAAATCACTCATAAAACGCACATCTCGCGCAAAACGCACATGTCGCGCAAAACGAACATCCCGTGCGAAACGCACATCTCGCACAAAACGTACAATTCGCGCAAAATGCACATCTCGCGCAAAACGCACATCTCGCGCAAAACGCACATCTCGCGCAAAACGTACATCTCGCGCAGAACGCACATCTCGCGCAAAACGCACATCTCGCGCAAAACGTACATCTCCTGCAAAGAGCACGTCTCACAAAATGCACATCTCACGCAAAACGCCCATCTCGCGCTTGGAGCAAATCTCTCAAAAACTTCAGATACCGCGCAAAAAGCAAATCTCTCACAAAACGCACATATAAAGAAAAATGCACATCTCGCGCAAAACGCACATCTCGCGCTTGGAGCAAATCTCTCATAAACCTCAGATACCGCGCAAAAAGCAAATCTCTCACAAAACGCACATATCAAGGAAAACGCTCATCACGCGCATGAAGAAAATCACTCATAAAACGCACATCTCGCGCAAAACGCACATCTCGTACAAAACGTACGTCTCTCGCAAAACGTACATCTCGCGCAAAGAGCACATCTCTCGCAAAACGCACATCTCGCGCAAAACGAACATCTCGCGCGAAACGCACATCCCGTACAAAACGTACATCTAGCGCAAAACGTACATCTAGCGCAAAGAGCACATCTCGCGCAAAACGCACATCTCTTGCAAAACACACATCTCGCGCAAAACGCACATCTCGCGCAAAACGCGCATCTCCCGCAAAACGCACATCTCGGGCAAAACACACATCTCGCGCAAAACGCACATCTCGTACAAAACGTACATCTCTCGCAAAACGTACATCTCGCGCAAAGAGCACATCTCGCGCAAAACGCACATCTCGCGCAAAACGTATATCTGGCGCAAATCGAACATCCCGCGCTAAGAGCACATCTCGCCCAAAACGCACATCTCGCGCAAAACGTACATCTCGCGCAAAGAGCACATCTCGCGCAAAACGCACATCTCGCGCAAAACGCACATCTCGCGCAAAACGCACATCTCGCGCAGAACGCACATCTCGCGCAAAACGCACATCTCGCGAAAAACGTACATCCCGCGCTAAGAGCACATCTCGCCCAAAACGCACATCTTGCGCAAAACGTACATCTCGCGCAAAGAGCACATCTCGCGCAAAACGCACATCTCGCGCAAAACGCACATCTCGCGCAAAACGCACATCTCGCGCAGAACGCACATCTCGCGCAAAACGCACATCTCGCGAAAAACGTACATCTCGTGCAAAGAGCACGTCTCACAAAATGCACATCTCGCGCAAAACGCCAATCTCGCGCTTGGAGCAAATCTCTCATAAACCTCAGATACCGCGCAAAAAGCAAATCTCTCACAAAACGCACATATCAAGAAAAACGCACATCACGCGCATGAAGAAAATGTCTCATAAAACGCACATCTCGCGCAAAACGCACATCTCGTGCGAAACGCACTTCTCGTACAAAACGTACATCTCGCGCAAAACGCACATCTCGCGCAAAACGCACATCTCGCGAAAAACGCACATCTCGTGCAAAACGTACATCTCGCGCAAAACGCACATCTCGCGCGAAACGAACATCTCGCGCGAAACGCACATCTCGCGCGAAACGCACATCTCGTACAAAACGTGCATCTCGCGCAAAACGTACATCTCGCACAAAGAGCACATCTCGCGCAAAACGCGCATCTCCCGCAAAACGTGCATCTCCCGCAAAACGCACATCTCGGGCAAAACACACATCTCGCGCAAAACGCACATCTCGCGCAAAACGCACATCTCGCGCAAAACGCACATCTCGCGCAAAACGCGCATCTCGCGCAAAGAGCACATCTCGCGAAAAACGCGCATCTCCCGCAAAACGAACATCTCGCGCGAAACGCACATCTCGCGCAAAACTTACATCTCGCGCAAAACGTACATCTCGCGCAAAGAGCACATCTCGCGCAAATCGCACATCTCGCGCAATACGCACATCTCGCGCAAAACGAACATCTCGCGCGAAACGCACATCCCGTACAAAACGTACATCTAGCGCAAAACGTACATCTAGCGCAAAGAGCACATCTCGCGCAAAACGCACATCTCGCCCAAAACGCACATCTCGCGCAAAACGCACATCTCGCGCAAAACGTACATCTCCTGCAAAGAGCACGTCTCACAAAATGCACATCTCACGCAAAACGCCCATCTCGCGCTTGGAGCAAATCTCTCAAAAACTTCAGATACCGCGCAAAAAGCAAATCTCTCACAAAACGCACATATCAAGGAAAACGCTCATCACGCGCATGAAAAAAATCACTCATAAAACGCACATCTCGCGCAAAACGCACATGTCGCGCAAAACGAACATCCCGTGCGAAACGCACATCTCGCACAAAACGTACAATTCGCGCAAAATGCACATCTCGCGCAAAACGCACATCTCGCGCAAAACGCACATCTCGCGCAAAACGTACATCTCGCGCAGAACGCACATCTCGCGCAAAACGCACATCTCGCGCAAAACGTACATCTCCTGCAAAGAGCACGTCTCACAAAATGCACATCTCACGCAAAACGCCCATCTCGCGCTTGGAGCAAATCTCTCAAAAACTTCAGATACCGCGCAAAAAGCAAATCTCTCACAAAACGCACATATAAAGAAAAATGCACATCTCGCGCAAAACGCACATCTCGCGCTTGGAGCAAATCTCTCATAAACCTCAGATACCGCGCAAAAAGCAAATCTCTCACAAAACGCACATATCAAGGAAAACGCTCATCACGCGCATGAAGAAAATCACTCATAAAACGCACATCTCGCGCAAAACGCACATCTCGTACAAAACGTACGTCTCTCGCAAAACGTACATCTCGCGCAAAGAGCACATCTCTCGCAAAACGCACATCTCGCGCAAAACGAACATCTCGCGCGAAACGCACATCCCGTACAAAACGTACATCTAGCGCAAAACGTACATCTAGCGCAAAGAGCACATCTCGCGCAAAACGCACATCTCTTGCAAAACACACATCTCGCGCAAAACGCACATCTCGCGCAAAACGCGCATCTCCCGCAAAACGCACATCTCGGGCAAAACACACATCTCGCGCAAAACGCACATCTCGTACAAAACGTACATCTCTCGCAAAACGTACATCTCGCGCAAAGAGCACATCTCGCGCAAAACGCACATCTCGCGCAAAACGTATATCTGGCGCAAATCGAACATCCCGCGCTAAGAGCACATCTCGCCCAAAACGCACATCTCGCGCAAAACGTACATCTCGCGCAAAGAGCACATCTCGCGCAAAACGCACATCTCGCGCAAAACGCACATCTCGCGCAAAACGCACATCTCGCGCAGAACGCACATCTCGCGCAAAACGCACATCTCGCGAAAAACGTACATCCCGCGCTAAGAGCACATCTCGCCCAAAACGCACATCTTGCGCAAAACGTACATCTCGCGCAAAGAGCACATCTCGCGCAAAACGCACATCTCGCGAAAACGCACATCTCGCGCAAAACGCACATCTCGCGCAGAACGCACATCTCGCGCAAAACGCACATCTCGCGAAAAACGTACATCTCGTGCAAAGAGCACGTCTCACAAAATGCACATCTCGCGCAAAACGCCAATCTCGCGCTTGGAGCAAATCTCTCATAAACCTCAGATACCGCGCAAAAAGCAAATCTCTCACAAAACGCACATATCAAGAAAAACGCACATCACGCGCATGAAGAAAATGTCTCATAAAACGCACATCTCGCGCAAAACGCACATCTCGTGCGAAACGCACTTCTCGTACAAAACGTACATCTCGCGCAAAACGCACATCTCGCGCAAAACGCACATCTCGCGAAAAACGCACATCTCGTGCAAAACGTACATCTCGCGCAAAACGCACATCTCGCGCGAAACGAACATCTCGCGCGAAACGCACATCTCGCGCGAAACGCACATCTCGTACAAAACGTGCATCTCGCGCAAAACGTACATCTCGCACAAAGAGCACATCTCGCGCAAAACGCGCATCTCCCGCAAAACGTGCATCTCCCGCAAAACGCACATCTCGGGCAAAACACACATCTCGCGCAAAACGCACATCTCGCGCAAAACGCACATCTCGCGCAAAACGCACATCTCGCGCAAAACGCGCATCTCGCGCAAAGAGCACATCTCGCGAAAAACGCGCATCTCCCGCAAAACGAACATCTCGCGCGAAACGCACATCTCGCGCAAAACTTACATCTCGCGCAAAACGTACATCTCGCGCAAAGAGCACATCTCGCGCAAATCGCACATCTCGCGCAATACGCACATCTCGCGCAAAACGAACATCTCGCGCGAAACGCACATCCCGTACAAAACGTACATCTAGCGCAAAACGTACATCTAGCGCAAAGAGCACATCTCGCGCAAAACGCACATCTCGCCCAAAACGCACATCTCGCGCAAAACGTACATCTCGCGCAGAACGCACATCTCGCGCAAAACGCACATCTCGCGCAAAACGTACATCTCCTGCAAAGAGCACGTCTCACAAAATGCACATCTCACGCAAAACGCCCATCTCGCGTTTGGAGCAAATCTCTCAAAAACTTCAGATACCGCGCAAAAAGCAAATCTCTCACAAAACGCACATATCAAGGAAAACGCTCATCACGCGCATGAAGAAAATCACTCATAAAACGCACATCTCGCGCAAAACGCACATGTCGCGCAAAACGAACATCCCGTGCGAAGCGCACATCTCGTACAAAACGTACAATTCGCGCAAAACGCACATCACGCGCAAAAGCACATCTCGCGCAAAACGCGCATCTCCCGCAAAACGCACATCTCGCGCAAAACGAACATCTCGCGCGATACGCACATCTCGTACAAAACGTACATCTCGAGCAAAACGTATATCTCGCACAAAGACCACATCTCGCGCAAAACGTGCATCTCCCGCAAAACGCACATCTCGCGCAAAACGTGCATCTCCCGCAAAACGCACATCTCGGGCAAAACACACATCTCGCACAAAACGCACATCTCGCGCAAAACGCACATCTCGCGCAAAACGCACATCTCGCGCAAAACGCACATCTCGCGCAAAACGCACATCTCGCGCAAAACTCACATCTCGCGCAAAACGCACATCTCGCGCAATACATACATCTCGTGCAAAGAGCACATCTCTCGCAAAACGCACATATCAAGAAAACGAACATTTCACGCAAATCGCCCATCTCGTACAAAACGTACAACTCGCGAAAAAAGTACTTCTCGCGCAAAGAGCACATCTCGTACAAAACGTACATCTCTCGCAAAACGTACATCTCGCGCAAAGAGCACATCTCGCGCAAAGAGCACATCTCGCGTAAAACGCACATCTCGCGCAAAACGCCCATCTCGCGCAAAACGCACATACCACGCGAAGAGAACAACCCGCGCAAAATGCACATCCCCCGCCAGGAGCACATCTCGCGCAAAACCCACATCTCGTACAAAACGTACATCTCGCGCAAAACGTACAACCCGCGCAAAACGTACATCTCGCGCAAAGAGCACATCTCGCGCAAAACGTGCATCTCCCGCAAAACGCACATCTCGGGCAAAACACACATCTCGCGCAAAACGCACATCTCGCGCAAAACGCACATCTCGCGCAAAACGCACATCTCGTGCAAAACGCACATCTCGCGCAAAGAGCACATCTCGCGCAAAACGCGCATCTCCCGCAAAACGAACATCTCGCGCGAAACGCACATCTCGTACAAAACTTACATCTCGCGCAAAACGTACATCTCGCGCAAAGAGCACATCTCGCGTAAAACGCACATCTCTCGCAAAACGCACATCTCGCGCAAAACGAACATCTCGCGCGAAACGCACATCTCGTACAAAACGTACATCTCGCGCAAAACGTACATCTCGCGCAAAGAGCACATCTCGCGCAAAACGCGCATCTCCCGCAAAACGCACATCTCGCGCAAAACGCACAACTCGCTTAAAACGCACATGTCGCAAAAAACGAAGATCTCGCGCAAAACGCACATCTCGTACAAAACGTACATCTCGCGCAAAGAGCACATCTCGCGCAAAACGTGCATCTCCCGCAAAACGCACATCTCGGGCAAAACACACATCTCGCGCAAAACGCACATCTCGCGCAAAACGCACATCTCGCGCAAAACGCACATCTCGTGCAAAACGCACATCTCGCGCAAAGAGCACATCTCGCGCAAAACGCGCATCTCCCGCAAAACGAACATCTCGCGCGAAACGCACATCTCGTACAAAACTTACATCTCGCGCAAAACGTACATCTCGCGCAAAGAGCACATCTCGCGTAAAACGCACATCTCTCGCAAAACGCACATCTCGCGCAAAACGAACATCTCGCGCGAAACGCACATCTCGTACAAAACGTACATCTCGCGCAAAACGTACATCTCGCGCAAAGAGCACATCTCGCGAAAAACGCGCATCTCCCGCAAAACGCACATCTCGCGCAAAACGCACAACTCGCTTAAAACGCACATGTCGCAAAAAACGAAGATCTCGCGCAAAACGCACATCTCGTACAAAACGTACATCTCGCGCAAAGAGCACATCTCGCGCAAAAGCACATCTCGCGCTAAACGCTCATCTCGCGCTAAACGCACATCTCGCGCATAACGCACATCTCGTAAAAAACGTACATCTCGCGCAAAACGTATATCTGGCGCAAATCGAACATCCCGCGCTAAGTGCACATCTCGCCCAAAACTCACATCTCGCGCAAAACGCACATCTCGCGGAATACGCACATCTCGCGGAAAACGCACATCTCGCGCAAAACTCACATCTCGCGCAAAACGCACATCTCGCGCAATACGCACATCTCGCGCAAAACACACATCTCACGCAAAACGTACATCTCGCGCAATACATACATCTCGCGCAAAGAGCACATCTCTCGCAAAACGCACATATCAAGCAAAACGAACATTTCACGCAAATCGCACATCTCGCGCAAAACGCACATCTCGCGAAAAACGTACATCCCGCGCTAAGAGCACATCTCGCCCAAAACGCACATCTCGCGCAAAACGTACATCTCGCGCAAAGAGCACATCTCGCCCAAAACGCACATCTCGCGCAAAACGCACATCTCGCGCGAAACGAACATCTCGCGCGAAACGAACATCTCGCGCGAAAAGCACATCTCGTACAAAACGTGCATCTCGCGCAAAACGTACATCTCGCACAAAGAGCACATCTCGCGCAAAACGCGCATCTCCCGCAAAACGCACATCTCGGGCAAAACACACATCACGCGCAAAACGCACATCTCGCGAAAAACGCACATCTCGCGCAAAACGCGCATCTCGCGCAAAGAGCACATCTCGCGAAAAACGCACATCTCGCGCAAAACGAACATCTCGCGCGAAACGCACATCTCGTACAAAACGTACATCTCGCGCAAAACGTACATCTCACGCAAAGAGCACATCTCGGGCAAAACACACATCTCGGGCAAAACACACATTTCGCGCAAAACGCACATCTCGCGCAAAACGAACATCTAGTGCGAAACACACATCTCGTACAAAACGTACATCTCGCGCAAAACGTACATCTCGCGCAAAGAGAACATCTCGCGCAAAACGCGCATCTCCCGCAAAACGCACATCTCGCGCAAAACGAACATCTCGCGCGATACGCACATCTCGTACAAAACGTACATCTCGAGCAAAACGTATATCTCGCACAAAGAGCACATCTCGCGCAAAACGTGCATCTCCCGCAAAACGCACAACTCGGGCAAAACACACATCTCGCGCAAAACGCACATCTCGCGCAAAACGCACATCTCGCGCAAAACGCGCATCTCGCGCAAAGAGCACATCTAGCGCAAAACGCGCATCTCCCGCAAAACGAACATCTCGCGCGAAACGCACATCTCGCGCAAAGAGCACATCTCGCGCAAAGCGCACATCTCTCGCAAAACGCACATCTCGCGCAAAACTTACATCTCGCGCAAAACTTACATCTCGCGCAAAACGTACATCTCGCGCAAAGAGCACATCTCGCGCAAATCGCACATCTCTCGCAAAACGCACATCTCGCGCAAAACGAACATCTCGCGCGAAACGCACATCCCGTACAAAACGTACATCTAGCGCAAAACGTACATCTAGCGCAAAGAGCACATCTCGCGCAAAACGCACATCTCTTGCAAAACACACATCTCGTACAAAACGTACAACCCGCGCAAAACGTACATCTCGCGCAAAGAGCACATCTCGCGCAAAACGCGCATCTTGCGCAAAACGCACGTCCCGCGCCAATAGCACATCTCGCGCAAAACGCGCATCTCGCGCAAAACGCACATCTCGCGCAAAACTTACTTCTCGCGCAAAACGCACATCTCGCGCAAAACTCACATCTCGCGCAAAACGCACATCTCGCGCAATACGCACATCTCGCGCAAAACGCACATCTCACGCAAAACGTACATCTCGCGCAAAGAGCACATCTCTCGCAAAACGCACATATCAAGAAAAAGGAACATTTCACGCAAATCGCCCATCTCGTACAAAACGTACAACTCGCGAAAAAAGTACTTCTCGCGCAAAGAGCACATCTCGCGCAAAACGCGCATCTCCCGCAAAACGCACATCTCGGGCAAAACACACATCTCGCGCAAAACGCACATCTCGTACAAAACGTACATCTCTCGCAAAACGTACATCTCGCGCAAAGAGCACATCTCGCGCAAAACGTATATCTGGCGCAAATCGAATATCCCGCGCTAAGGGCACATCTCGCCCAAAACGCACATCTCGCGCAAAACGCGCATCTCGCGCAAAACGCGCATCTCGAGCAAAGAGCACATCTCGCGCAAAACGCACATCTCGCGCAAAACGAACATCTCGCGCGAAACGCACATCTCGTACAAAACGCGCATCTAGCGCAAAACGCGCATCTCCCGCAAAGAGCACATCTCGCGAAAAACGCACATCTCGCGCAAAACGAACATCTCGCGCGAAACGCACATCTCGTACAAAACGTACATCTCGCGCAAAACATACATCTCACGCAAAGAGCACATCTCGCGCAAAACGCGCATCTCCCGCAAAACGCACATCTCGGGCAGAACACACATCTCGCGCAAAACGCACATCTCGTACAAAACGTACATCTCTCGCAAAACGTACATCTCGCGCAAAGAGCACATCTCGCGCAAAGAGCACATCTCGCGCAAAACGCACATCTCGCGCAAAACGTATATCTGGCGCAAATCGAACATCCCGCGCTAAGAGCACATCTCGCCCAAAACGCACATCTCGCGCAAAACGTACATCTCGCGCAAAGAGCACATCTCGCGCAAAACGCACATCTCGCGCAAAACGCACATCTCGCGCAAAACGCACATCTAGCGCAAAACGCACATCTCGCGCAAAACGCACATCTCGCGCAAAACGTACATCTCGCGAAAAGAGCACATCTCGCGCAAAACGCGCATCTCGCGCAAAACGCGCATCTCGCGCAAAACGCACATCTCGCGCAAAACGTTTATCTGGCGCAAATCGAACAACCCGCGCTAAGAGCACATCTCGCCCAAAACTCACATCTCGCGCAAAACGCACATCTCGCGCAATACGCACATCTCGCGCAAATGCACATCTCGCGCAAAACGTACATCTCGCGCAGAACGCACATTTCGCGCAGAACGCACATTTCGCGCAGAACGCACATTTCGCGCAAAACGTACATCTAGCGCAAAACGTACATCTAGCGCAAAGAGCACATCTCGCGCAAAACGCACATCTTTTGCAAAACACACATCTCGCGCAAAACGCCCATCTCGCGCAAAACGTATATCTGGCGCAATACATACATCTCGCGCAAATCGCACATCTCTCGCAAAACGCACATCTCGCGCAAAACGAACATCTCGTGCGAAACGCACATCCCGTACATAACGTACATCTAGCGCAAAACGTACATCTAGCGCAAAGAGCACATCTCGCGCAAAACGCACATCTCTTGCAAAACACACATCTCGCGCAAAACGCACATCTCGCGCAAAACGAACATCTCGTGCGAAACACACATCTCGTACAAAATGTACAACTCGCGAAAAAAGTACATCTCGCGCAAAGAGTACATCTCGCGCAAAACGCGCATATCCCGCAAAACGCACATCTCGGGCAAAACACACATCTCGCGCAAAACGTACATCTCGCGCAAAACGCACATCTCGCGCAGAAAGCACATCTCGGGCAAAAAGCACATCTCGAACAAAACGTACATCTCGCGAAAAACGTACATCTCGCGAAAAGATCTCATCTCGCGCAAAACGCGCATCTCGCGCAAAACGCGCATCTCGCGCAAAACTCACATCTCGCGCAAAACGCACATCTCGCGCAATACGCACATCTCGCGCAAAACGTACATCTCGCGAAAAGAGCACATCTCGCGCAAAACGCGCATCTCGCGCAAAACGCGCATCTCGCGCAAAACGCGCATCTCGCGCAAAACGCGCATCTCGCGCAAAACGCACATCTCGCGCAAAACGTATATCTGGCGCAAATCGAACAACCCGCGCTAAGAGCACATCTCGCCCAAAACTCACATCTCGCGCAAAACGCCCATCTCGCGCAAAACGCACATCTCTTGCAAAACACACATCTCGCGCAAAACGCACATCTCGCGCAAAACGCGCATCTCCCGCAAAACGCACATCTCGGGCAAAACACACATCTCGCGCAAAACGCACATCTCGTACAAAACGTACATCTCTCGCAAAACGTACATCTCGCGCAAAGAGCACATCTCGCGCAAAACGCACATCTCGCGCAAAACGTATATCTGGCGCAAATCGAACATCCCGCGCTAAGAGCACATCTCGCCCAAAACGCACATCTCGCGCAAAACGTACATCTCGCGCAAAACGTACATCTCGCGCAAAGAGCACATCTCGCGCAAATCGCACATCTCTCGCAAAACGCACATCTCGCGCAAAACGAACATCTCGCGCGAAACGCACATCCCGTACAAAACGTACATCTAGCGCAAAACGTACATCTAGCGCAAAGAGCACATCTCGCGCAAAACGCACATCTCTTGCAAAACACACATCTCGTACAAAACGTACAACCCGCGCAAAACGTACATCTCGCGCAAAGAGCACATCTCGCGCAAAACGCGCATCTTGCGCAAAACGCACGTCCCGCGCCAATAGCACATCTCGCGCAAAACGCGCATCTCGCGCAAAACGCACATCTCGCGCAAAACTTACTTCTCGCGCAAAACGCACATCTCGCGCAAAACTCACATCTCGCGCAAAACGCACATCTCGCGCAATACGCACATCTCGCGCAAAACGCACATCTCACGCAAAACGTACATCTCGCGCAAAGAGCACATCTCTCGCAAAACGCACATATCAAGAAAAAGGAACATTTCACGCAAATCGCCCATCTCGTACAAAACGTACAACTCGCGAAAAAAGTACTTCTCGCGCAAAGAGCACATCTCGCGCAAAACGCGCATCTCCCGCAAAACGCACATCTCGGGCAAAACACACATCTCGCGCAAAACGCACATCTCGTACAAAACGTACATCTCTCGCAAAACGTACATCTCGCGCAAAGAGCACATCTCGCGCAAAACGTATATCTGGCGCAAATCGAATATCCCGCGCTAAGGGCACATCTCGCCCAAAACGCACATCTCGCGCAAAACGCGCATCTCGCGCAAAACGCGCATCTCGAGCAAAGAGCACATCTCGCGCAAAACGCACATCTCGCGCAAAACGAACATCTCGCGCGAAACGCACATCTCGTACAAAACGCGCATCTAGCGCAAAACGCGCATCTCCCGCAAAGAGCACATCTCGCGAAAAACGCACATCTCGCGCAAAACGAACATCTCGCGCGAAACGCACATCTCGTACAAAACGTACATCTCGCGCAAAACATACATCTCACGCAAAGAGCACATCTCGCGCAAAACGCGCATCTCCCGCAAAACGCACATCTCGGGCAGAACACACATCTCGCGCAAAACGCACATCTCGTACAAAACGTACATCTCTCGCAAAACGTACATCTCGCGCAAAGAGCACATCTCGCGCAAAGAGCACATCTCGCGCAAAACGCACATCTCGCGCAAAACGTATATCTGGCGCAAATCGAACATCCCGCGCTAAGAGCACATCTCGCCCAAAACGCACATCTCGCGCAAAACGTACATCTCGCGCAAAGAGCACATCTCGCGCAAAACGCACATCTCGCGCAAAACGCACATCTCGCGCAAAACGCACATCTAGCGCAAAACGCACATCTCGCGCAAAACGCACATCTCGCGCAAAACGTACATCTCGCGAAAAGAGCACATCTCGCGCAAAACGCGCATCTCGCGCAAAACGCGCATCTCGCGCAAAACGCACATCTCGCGCAAAACGTTTATCTGGCGCAAATCGAACAACCCGCGCTAAGAGCACATCTCGCCCAAAACTCACATCTCGCGCAAAACGCACATCTCGCGCAATACGCACATCTCGCGCAAATGCACATCTCGCGCAAAACGTACATCTCGCGCAGAACGCACATTTCGCGCAGAACGCACATTTCGCGCAGAACGCACATTTCGCGCAAAACGTACATCTAGCGCAAAACGTACATCTAGCGCAAAGAGCACATCTCGCGCAAAACGCACATCTTTTGCAAAACACACATCTCGCGCAAAACGCCCATCTCGCGCAAAACGTATATCTGGCGCAATACATACATCTCGCGCAAATCGCACATCTCTCGCAAAACGCACATCTCGCGCAAAACGAACATCTCGTGCGAAACGCACATCCCGTACATAACGTACATCTAGCGCAAAACGTACATCTAGCGCAAAGAGCACATCTCGCGCAAAACGCACATCTCTTGCAAAACACACATCTCGCGCAAAACGCACATCTCGCGCAAAACGAACATCTCGTGCGAAACACACATCTCGTACAAAATGTACAACTCGCGAAAAAAGTACATCTCGCGCAAAGAGTACATCTCGCGCAAAACGCGCATATCCCGCAAAACGCACATCTCGGGCAAAACACACATCTCGCGCAAAACGTACATCTCGCGCAAAACGCACATCTCGCGCAGAAAGCACATCTCGGGCAAAAAGCACATCTCGAACAAAACGTACATCTCGCGAAAAACGTACATCTCGCGAAAAGATCTCATCTCGCGCAAAACGCGCATCTCGCGCAAAACGCGCATCTCGCGCAAAACTCACATCTCGCGCAAAACGCACATCTCGCGCAATACGCACATCTCGCGCAAAACGTACATCTCGCGAAAAGAGCACATCTCGCGCAAAACGCGCATCTCGCGCAAAACGCGCATCTCGCGCAAAACGCGCATCTCGCGCAAAACGCGCATCTCGCGCAAAACGCACATCTCGCGCAAAACGTATATCTGGCGCAAATCGAACAACCCGCGCTAAGAGCACATCTCGCCCAAAACTCACATCTCGCGCAAAACGCCCATCTCGCGCAAAACGCACATCTCTTGCAAAACACACATCTCGCGCAAAACGCACATCTCGCGCAAAACGCGCATCTCCCGCAAAACGCACATCTCGGGCAAAACACACATCTCGCGCAAAACGCACATCTCGTACAAAACGTACATCTCTCGCAAAACGTACATCTCGCGCAAAGAGCACATCTCGCGCAAAACGCACATCTCGCGCAAAACGTATATCTGGCGCAAATCGAACATCCCGCGCTAAGAGCACATCTCGCCCAAAACGCACATCTCGCGCAAAACGTACATCTCGCGCAAAGAGCACATCTCGCGCAAAACGCACATCTCGCGCAAAACGCACATCTCGCGCAAAACGCACATCTCGCGCAGAACGCACATCTCGCGCAAAACGCACATCTCGCGAAAAACGTACATCCCGCGCTAAGAGCACATCTCGCCCAAAACGCACATCTTGCGCAAAACGTACATCTCGCGCAAAGAGCACATCTCGCGCAAAACGCACATCTCGCGCAAAACGCACATCTCGCGCAAAACGCACATCTCGCGCAGAACGCACATCTCGCGCAAAACGCACATCTCGCGAAAAACGTACATCTCGTGCAAAGAGCACGTCTCACAAAATGCACATCTCGCGCAAAACGCCAATCTCGCGCTTGGAGCAAATCTCTCATAAACCTCAGATACCGCGCAAAAAGCAAATCTCTCACAAAACGCACATATCAAGAAAAACGCACATCACGCGCATGAAGAAAATGTCTCATAAAACGCACATCTCGCGCAAAACGCACATCTCGTGCGAAACGCACTTCTCGTACAAAACGTACATCTCGCGCAAAACGCACATCTCGCGCAAAACGCACATCTCGCGAAAAACGCACATCTCGTGCAAAACGTACATCTCGCGCAAAACGCACATCTCGCGCGAAACGAACATCTCGTGCGAAACGCACTTCTCGTACAAAACGTACATCTCGCGCAAAACGCACATCTCGCGCAAAACGCACATCTCGCGCAAAACGCACATCTCGCGAAAAACGCACATCTCGCGCAAAACGTACATCTCGCACAAAGAGCACATCTCGCGCAAAACGCGCATCTCCCGCAAAACGCACATCTCGGGCAAAACACACATCTCGCGCAAAACGCACATCTCGCGAAAAACGCACATCTCGCGCAAAACGCGCATCTCGCGCAAAGAGCACATCTCGCGAAAAACGCACATCTCGCGCAAAACCAACATCTCGCGCGAAACGCACATCTCGTACAAAACGTACATCTCGCGCAAAACGTACATCTCGCACAAAGAGCACATCTCGCGCAAAACGCGCATCTCCCGCAAAACGCACATCTCGCGCAAAACGAACATCTCGCGCGATACGCACATCTCGTACAAAACGTACATCTCGAGCAAAACGTATATCTCGCACAAAGACCACATCTCGCGCAAAACGTGCATCTCCCGCAAAACGCACATCTCGCGCAAAACGTGCATCTCCCGCAAAACGCACATCTCGGGCAAAACACACATCTCGCACAAAACGCACATCTCGCGCAAAACGCACATCTCGCGCAAAACGCACATCTCGCGCAAAACGCACATCTCGCGCAAAACGCACATCTCGCGCAAAACTCACATCTCGCGCAAAACGCACATCTCGCGCAATACATACATCTCGTGCAAAGAGCACATCTCTCGCAAAACGCACATATCAAGAAAACGAACATTTCACGCAAATCGCCCATCTCGTACAAAACGTACAACTCGCGAAAAAAGTACTTCTCGCGCAAAGAGCACATCTCGTACAAAACGTACATCTCTCGCAAAACGTACATCTCGCGCAAAGAGCACATCTCGCGCAAAGAGCACATCTCGCGTAAAACGCACATCTCGCGCAAAACGCCCATCTCGCGCAAAACGCACATACCACGCGAAGAGAACAACCCGCGCAAAATGCACATCCCCCGCCAGGAGCACATCTCGCGCAAAACCCACATCTCGTACAAAACGTACATCTCGCGCAAAACGTACAACCCGCGCAAAACGTACATCTCGCGCAAAGAGCACATCTCGCGCAAAACGTGCATCTCCCGCAAAACGCACATCTCGGGCAAAACACACATCTCGCGCAAAACGCACATCTCGCGCAAAACGCACATCTCGCGCAAAACGCACATCTCGTGCAAAACGCACATCTCGCGCAAAGAGCACATCTCGCGCAAAACGCGCATCTCCCGCAAAACGAACATCTCGCGCAAAACGTACATCTCGCGCAAAGAGCACATCTCGCGTAAAACGCACATCTCTCGCAAAACGCACATCTCGCGCAAAACGCACATCTCGCGCAAAACGAACATCTCGCGCGAAACGCACATCTCGTACAAAACGTACATCTCGCGCAAAACGTACATCTCGCGCAAAGAGCACATCTCGCGCAAAACGCGCATCTCCCGCAAAACGCACATCTCGCGCAAAACGCACAACTCGCTTAAAACGCACATGTCGCAAAAAACGAAGATCTCGCGCAAAACGCACATCTCGTACAAAACGTACATCTCGCGCAAAGAGCACATCTCGCGCAAAACGTGCATCTCCCGCAAAACGCACATCTCGGGCAAAACACACATCTCGCGCAAAACGCACATCTCGCGCAAAACGCACATCTCGCGCAAAACGCACATCTCGCGCAAAACGCACATCTCGTGCAAAACGCACATCTCGCGCAAAGAGCACATCTCGCGCAAAACGCGCATCTCCCGCAAAACGAACATCTCGCGCGAAACGCACATCTCGTACAAAACGTACATCTCTCGCAAAACGTACATCTCGCGCAAAGAGCACATCTCGCGCAAAACGTATATCTGGCGCAAATCGAATATCCCGCGCTAAGGGCACATCTCGCCCAAAACGCACATCTCGCGCAAAACGCGCATCTCGCGCAAAACGCGCATCTCGAGCAAAGAGCACATCTCGCGCAAAACGCACATCTCGCGCAAAACGAACATCTCGCGCGAAACGCACATCTCGTACAAAACGCGCATCTAGCGCAAAACGCGCATCTCCCGCAAAGAGCACATCTCGCGAAAAACGCACATCTCGCGCAAAACGAACATCTCGCGCGAAACGCACATCTCGTACAAAACGTACATCTCGCGCAAAACATACATCTCACGCAAAGAGCACATCTCGCGCAAAACGCGCATCTCCCGCAAAACGCACATCTCGGGCAGAACACACATCTCGCGCAAAACGCACATCTCGTACAAAACGTACATCTCTCGCAAAACGTACATCTCGCGCAAAGAGCACATCTCGCGCAAAGAGCACATCTCGCGCAAAACGCACATCTCGCGCAAAACGTATATCTGGCGCAAATCGAACATCCCGCGCTAAGAGCACATCTCGCCCAAAACGCACATCTCGCGCAAAACGTACATCTCGCGCAAAGAGCACATCTCGCGCAAAACGCACATCTCGCGCAAAACGCACATCTCGCGCAAAACGCACATCTAGCGCAAAACGCACATCTCGCGCAAAACGCACATCTCGCGCAAAACGTACATCTCGCGAAAAGAGCACATCTCGCGCAAAACGCGCATCTCGCGCAAAACGCGCATCTCGCGCAAAACGCACATCTCGCGCAAAACGTTTATCTGGCGCAAATCGAACAACCCGCGCTAAGAGCACATCTCGCCCAAAACTCACATCTCGCGCAAAACGCACATCTCGCGCAATACGCACATCTCGCGCAAATGCACATCTCGCGCAAAACGTACATCTCGCGCAGAACGCACATTTCGCGCAGAACGCACATTTCGCGCAGAACGCACATTTCGCGCAAAACGTACATCTAGCGCAAAACGTACATCTAGCGCAAAGAGCACATCTCGCGCAAAACGCACATCTTTTGCAAAACACACATCTCGCGCAAAACGCCCATCTCGCGCAAAACGTATATCTGGCGCAATACATACATCTCGCGCAAATCGCACATCTCTCGCAAAACGCACATCTCGCGCAAAACGAACATCTCGTGCGAAACGCACATCCCGTACATAACGTACATCTAGCGCAAAACGTACATCTAGCGCAAAGAGCACATCTCGCGCAAAACGCACATCTCTTGCAAAACACACATCTCGCGCAAAACGCACATCTCGCGCAAAACGAACATCTCGTGCGAAACACACATCTCGTACAAAATGTACAACTCGCGAAAAAAGTACATCTCGCGCAAAGAGTACATCTCGCGCAAAACGCGCATCTCCCGCAAAACGCACATCTCGGGCAAAACACACATCTCGCGCAAAACGTACATCTCGCGCAAAACGCACATCTCGCGCAGAAAGCACATCTCGGGCAAAAAGCACATCTCGAACAAAACGTACATCTCGCGAAAAACGTACATCTCGCGAAAAGATCTCATCTCGCGCAAAACGCGCATCTCGCGCAAAACGCGCATCTCGCGCAAAACTCACATCTCGCGCAAAACGCACATCTCGCGCAATACGCACATCTCGCGCAAAACGTACATCTCGCGAAAAGAGCACATCTCGCGCAAAACGCGCATCTCGCGCAAAACGCGCATCTCGCGCAAAACGCGCATCTCGCGCAAAACGCGCATCTCGCGCAAAACGCACATCTCGCGCAAAACGTATATCTGGCGCAAATCGAACAACCCGCGCTAAGAGCACATCTCGCCCAAAACTCACATCTCGCGCAAAACGCCCATCTCGCGCAAAACGCACATCTCTTGCAAAACACACATCTCGCGCAAAACGCACATCTCGCGCAAAACGCGCATCTCCCGCAAAACGCACATCTCGGGCAAAACACACATCTCGCGCAAAACGCACATCTCGTACAAAACGTACATCTCTCGCAAAACGTACATCTCGCGCAAAGAGCACATCTCGCGCAAAACGCACATCTCGCGCAAAACGTATATCTGGCGCAAATCGAACATCCCGCGCTAAGAGCACATCTCGCCCAAAACGCACATCTCGCGCAAAACGTACATCTCGCGCAAAGAGCACATCTCGCGCAAAACGCACATCTCGCGCAAAACGCACATCTCGCGCAAAACGCACATCTCGCGCAGAACGCACATCTCGCGCAAAACGCACATCTCGCGAAAAACGTACATCCCGCGCTAAGAGCACATCTCGCCCAAAACGCACATCTTGCGCAAAACGTACATCTCGCGCAAAGAGCACATCTCGCGCAAAACGCACATCTCGCGCAAAACGCACATCTCGCGCAAAACGCACATCTCGCGCAAAACGCACATCTCGCGCAGAACGCACATCTCGCGCAAAACGCACATCTCGCGAAAAACGTACATCTCGTGCAAAGAGCACGTCTCACAAAATGCACATCTCGCGCAAAACGCCAATCTCGCGCTTGGAGCAAATCTCTCATAAACCTCAGATACCGCGCAAAAAGCAAATCTCTCACAAAACGCACATATCAAGAAAAACGCACATCACGCGCATGAAGAAAATGTCTCATAAAACGCACATCTCGCGCAAAACGCACATCTCGTGCGAAACGCACTTCTCGTACAAAACGTACATCTCGCGCAAAACGCACATCTCGCGCAAAACGCACATCTCGCGAAAAACGCACATCTCGTGCAAAACGTACATCTCGCGCAAAACGCACATCTCGCGCGAAACGAACATCTCGCGCGAAACGCACATCTCGCGCGAAACGCACATCTCGTACAAAACGTGCATCTCGCGCAAAACGTACATCTCGCACAAAGAGCACATCTCGCGCAAAACGCGCATCTCCCGCAAAACGCACATCTCGGGCAAAACACACATCTCGCGCAAAACGCACATCTCGCGAAAAACGCACATCTCGCGCAAAACGCGCATCTCGCGCAAAGAGCACATCTCGCGAAAAACGCACATCTCGCGCAAAACCAACATCTCGCGCGAAACGCACATCTCGTACAAAACGTACATCTCGCGCAAAACGTACATCTCGCACAAAGAGCACATCTCGCGCAAAACGCGCATCTCCCGCAAAACGCACATCTCGCGCAAAACGAACATCTCGCGCGATACGCACATCTCGTACAAAACGTACATCTCGAGCAAAACGTATATCTCGCACAAAGACCACATCTCGCGCAAAACGTGCATCTCCCGCAAAACGCACATCTCGCGCAAAACGTGCATCTCCCGCAAAACGCACATCTCGGGCAAAACACACATCTCGCACAAAACGCACATCTCGCGCAAAACGCACATCTCGCGCAAAACGCACATCTCGCGCAAAACGCACATCTCGCGCAAAACGCACATCTCGCGCAAAACTCACATCTCGCGCAAAACGCACATCTCGCGCAATACATACATCTCGTGCAAAGAGCACATCTCTCGCAAAACGCACATATCAAGAAAACGAACATTTCACGCAAATCGCCCATCTCGTACAAAACGTACAACTCGCGAAAAAAGTACTTCTCGCGCAAAGAGCACATCTCGTACAAAACGTACATCTCTCGCAAAACGTACATCTCGCGCAAAGAGCACATCTCGCGCAAAGAGCACATCTCGCGTAAAACGCACATCTCGCGCAAAACGCCCATCTCGCGCAAAACGCACATACCACGCGAAGAGAACAACCCGCGCAAAATGCACATCCCCCGCCAGGAGCACATCTCGCGCAAAACCCACATCTCGTACAAAACGTACATCTCGCGCAAAACGTACAACCCGCGCAAAACGTACATCTCGCGCAAAGAGCACATCTCGCGCAAAACGTGCATCTCCCGCAAAACGCACATCTCGGGCAAAACACACATCTCGCGCAAAACGCACATCTCGCGCAAAACGCACATCTCGCGCAAAACGCACATCTCGTGCAAAACGCACATCTCGCGCAAAGAGCACATCTCGCGCAAAACGCGCATCTCCCGCAAAACGAACATCTCGCGCGAAACGCACATCTCGTACAAAACTTACATCTCGCGCAAAACGTACATCTCGCGCAAAGAGCACATCTCGCGTAAAACGCACATCTCTCGCAAAACGCACATCTCGCGCAAAACGCACATCTCGCGCAAAACGAACATCTCGCGCGAAACGCACATCTCGTACAAAACGTACATCTCGCGCAAAACGTACATCTCGCGCAAAGAGCACATCTCGCGCAAAACGCGCATCTCCCGCAAAACGCACATCTCGCGCAAAACGCACAACTCGCTTAAAACGCACATGTCGCAAAAAACGAAGATCTCGCGCAAAACGCACATCTCGTACAAAACGTACATCTCGCGCAAAGAGCACATCTCGCGCAAAACGTGCATCTCCCGCAAAACGCACATCTCGGGCAAAACACACATCTCGCGCAAAACGCACATCTCGCGCAAAACGCACATCTCGCGCAAAACGCACATCTCGCGGAAAACGCACATCTCGTGCAAAACGCACATCTCGCGCAAAGAGCACATCTCGCGCAAAACGCGCATCTCCCGCAAAACGAACATCTCGCGCGAAACGCACATCTCGTACAAAACTTACATCTCGCGCAAAACGTACATCTCGCGCAAAGAGCACATCTCGCGTAAAACGCACATCTCTCGCAAAACGCACATCTCGCGCAAAACGAACATCTCGCGCGAAACGCACATCTCGTACAAAACGTACATCTCGCGCAAAACGTACATCTCGCGCAAAGAGCACATCTCGCGAAAAACGCGCATCTCCCGCAAAACGCACATCTCGCGCAAAACGCACAACTCGCTTAAAACGCACATGTCGCAAAAAACGAAGATCTCGCGCAAAACGCACATCTCGTACAAAACGTACATCTCGCGCAAAGAGCACATCTCGCGCAAAAGCACATCTCGCGCTAAACGCTCATCTCGCGCTAAACGCACATCTCGCGCATAACGCACATCTCGTAAAAAACGTACATCTCGCGCAAAACGTATATCTGGCGCAAATCGAACATCCCGCGCTAAGTGCACATCTCGCCCAAAACTCACATCTCGCGCAAAACGCACATCTCGCGGAATACGCACATCTCGCGGAAAACGCACATCTCGCGCAAAACTCACATCTCGCGCAAAACGCACATCTCGCGCAATACGCACATCTCGCGCAAAACACACATCTCACGCAAAACGTACATCTCGCGCAATACATACATCTCGCGCAAAGAGCACATCTCTCGCAAAACGCACATATCAAGCAAAACGAACATTTCACGCAAATCGCACATCTCGCGCAAAACGCACATCTCGCGAAAAACGTACATCCCGCGCTAAGAGCACATCTCGCCCAAAACGCACATCTCGCGCAAAACGTACATCTCGCGCAAAGAGCACATCTCGCCCAAAACGCACATCTCGCGCAAAACGCACATCTCGCGCGAAACGAACATCTCGCGCGAAACGAACATCTCGCGCGAAAAGCACATCTCGTACAAAACGTGCATCTCGCGCAAAACGTACATCTCGCACAAAGAGCACATCTCGCGCAAAACGCGCATCTCCCGCAAAACGCACATCTCGGGCAAAACACACATCACGCGCAAAACGCACATCTCGCGAAAAACGCACATCTCGCGCAAAACGCGCATCTCGCGCAAAGAGCACATCTCGCGAAAAACGCACATCTCGCGCAAAACGAACATCTCGCGCGAAACGCACATCTCGTACAAAACGTACATCTCGCGCAAAACGTACATCTCACGCAAAGAGCACATCTCGGGCAAAACACACATCTCGGGCAAAACACACATTTCGCGCAAAACGCACATCTCGCGCAAAACGAACATCTAGTGCGAAACACACATCTCGTACAAAACGTACATCTCGCGCAAAACGTACATCTCGCGCAAAGAGAACATCTCGCGCAAAACGCGCATCTCCCGCAAAACGCACATCTCGCGCAAAACGAACATCTCGCGCGATACGCACATCTCGTACAAAACGTACATCTCGAGCAAAACGTATATCTCGCACAAAGAGCACATCTCGCGCAAAACGTGCATCTCCCGCAAAACGCACAACTCGGGCAAAACACACATCTCGCGCAAAACGCACATCTCGCGCAAAACGCACATCTCGCGCAAAACGCGCATCTCGCGCAAAGAGCACATCTAGCGCAAAACGCGCATCTCCCGCAAAACGAACATCTCGCGCGAAACGCACATCTCGCGCAAAGAGCACATCTCGCGCAAAGCGCACATCTCTCGCAAAACGCACATCTCGCGCAAAACTTACATCTCGCGCAAAACTTACATCTCGCGCAAAACGTACATCTCGCGCAAAGAGCACATCTCGCGCAAATCGCACATCTCTCGCAAAACGCACATCTCGCGCAAAACGAACATCTCGCGCGAAACGCACATCCCGTACAAAACGTACATCTAGCGCAAAACGTACATCTAGCGCAAAGAGCACATCTCGCGCAAAACGCACATCTCTTGCAAAACACACATCTCGTACAAAACGTACAACCCGCGCAAAACGTACATCTCGCGCAAAGAGCACATCTCGCGCAAAACGCGCATCTTGCGCAAAACGCACGTCCCGCGCCAATAGCACATCTCGCGCAAAACGCGCATCTCGCGCAAAACGCACATCTCGCGCAAAACTTACTTCTCGCGCAAAACGCACATCTCGCGCAAAACTCACATCTCGCGCAAAACGCACATCTCGCGCAATACGCACATCTCGCGCAAAACGCACATCTCACGCAAAACGTACATCTCGCGCAAAGAGCACATCTCTCGCAAAACGCACATATCAAGAAAACGAACATTTCACGCAAATCGCCCATCTCGTACAAAACGTACAACTCGCGAAAAAAGTACTTCTCGCGCAAAGAGCACATCTCGCGCAAAACGCGCATCTCCCGCAAAACGCACATCTCGGGCAAAACACACATCTCGCGCAAAACGCACATCTCGTACAAAACGTACATCTCTCGCAAAACGTACATCTCGCGCAAAGAGCACATCTCGCGCAAAACGTATATCTGGCGCAAATCGAATATCCCGCGCTAAGGGCACATCTCGCCCAAAACGCACATCTCGCGCAAAACGCGCATCTCGCGCAAAACGCGCATCTCGAGCAAAGAGCACATCTCGCGCAAAACGCACATCTCGCGCAAAACAAACATCTCGCGCGAAACGCACATCTCGTACAAAACGCGCATCTAGCGCAAAACGCGCATCTCCCGCAAAGAGCACATCTCGCGAAAAACGCACATCTCGCGCAAAACGAAAATCTCGCGCGAAACGCACATCTCGTACAAAACGTACATCTCACGCAAAGAGCACATCTCGCGCAAAACGCGCATCTCCCGCAAAACGCACATCTCGGGCAGAACACACATCTCGCGCAAAACGCACATCTCGTACAAAACGTACATCTCTCGCAAAACGTACATCTCGCGCAAAGAGCACATCTCGCGCAAAGAGCACATCTCGCGCAAAACGCACATCTCGCGCAAAACGTATATCTGGCGCAAATCGAACATCCCGCGCTAAGAGCACATCTCGCCCAAAACGCACATCTCGCGCAAAACGTACATCTCGCGCAAAGAGCACATCTCGCGCAAAACGCACATCTCGCGCAAAACGCACATCTCGCGCAAAACGCACATCTAGCGCAAAACGCACATCTCGCGCAAAACGCACATCTCGCGCAAAACGTACATCTCGCGAAAAGAGCACATCTCGCGCAAAACGCGCATCTCGCGCAAAACGCGCATCTCGCGCAAAACGCACATCTCGCGCAAAACGTTTATCTGGCGCAAATCGAACAACCCGCGCTAAGAGCACATCTCGCCCAAAACTCACATCTCGCGCAAAACGCACATCTCGCGCAATACGCACATCTCGCGCAAATGCACATCTCGCGCAAAACGTACATCTCGCGCAGAACGCACATTTCGCGCAGAACGCACATTTCGCGCAGAACGCACATTTCGCGCAAAACGTACATCTAGCGCAAAACGTACATCTAGCGCAAAGAGCACATCTCGCGCAAAACGCACATCTTTTGCAAAACACACATCTCGCGCAAAACGCCCATCTCGCGCAAAACGTATATCTGGCGCAATACATACATCTCGCGCAAATCGCACATCTCTCGCAAAACGCACATCTCGCGCAAAACGAACATCTCGTGCGAAACGCACATCCCGTACATAACGTACATCTAGCGCAAAACG
Organism: Tanypteryx hageni; assembly: GCA_028673005.1. Lineage (NCBI taxonomy): Eukaryota > Metazoa > Arthropoda > Insecta > Odonata > Petaluridae > Tanypteryx > Tanypteryx hageni. The sequence goes on along the minus strand of CM054113.1, from coordinate 111,120,047 downwards.
TACATCTAGCGCAAAGAGCACATCTCGCGCAAAACGCACATCTCTTGCAAAACACACATCTCGCGCAAAACGCACATCTCGCGCAAAACGAACATCTCGTGCGAAACACACATCTCGTACAAAATGTACAACTCGCGAAAAAAGTACATCTCGCGCAAAGAGTACATCTCGCGCAAAACGCGCATCTCCCGCAAAACGCACATCTCGGGCAAAACACACATCTCGCGCAAAACGTACATCTCGCGCAAAACGCACATCTCGCGCAGAAAGCACATCTCGGGCAAAAAGCACATCTCGAACAAAACGTACATCTCGCGAAAAACGTACATCTCGCGAAAAGATCTCATCTCGCGCAAAACGCGCATCTCGCGCAAAACGCGCATCTCGCGCAAAACTCACATCTCGCGCAAAACGCACATCTCGCGCAATACGCACATCTCGCGCAAAACGTACATCTCGCGAAAAGAGCACATCTCGCGCAAAACGCGCATCTCGCGCAAAACGCGCATCTCGCGCAAAACGCGCATCTCGCGCAAAACGCGCATCTCGCGCAAAACGCACATCTCGCGCAAAACGTATATCTGGCGCAAATCGAACAACCCGCGCTAAGAGCACATCTCGCCCAAAACTCAAATCTCGCGCAAAACGCCCATCTCGCGCAAAACGTATATCTGGCGCAATACATACATCTCGCGCAAATCGCACATCTCTCGCAAAACGCACATCTCGCGCAAAACGAACATCTCGTGCGAAACGCACATCCCGTACATAACGTACATCTAGCGCAAAACGTACATCTAGCGCAAAGAGCACATCTCGCGCAAAACGCACATCTCTTGCAAAACACACATCTCGCGCAAAACTCACATCTCGCGCAAAACGAACATCTCGTGCGAAACACACATCTCGTACAAAATGTACAACTCGCGAAAAAAGTACATCTCGCGCAAAGAGTACATCTCGCGCAAAACGCGCATCTCCCGCAAAACGCACATCTCGGGCAAAACACAAATCTCGCGCAAAACGCACATCTCGTACAAAACGTACATCTCTCGCAAAACGTACATCTCGCGCAAAGAGCACATCTCGCGCAAAACGTATATCTGGCGCAAATCGAACATCCCGCGCTAAGAGCACATCTCTCCCAAAACGCACATCTCGCGCAAAACGAACATCTCGTGCGAAACGCACATCCCGTACATAACGTACATCTAGCGCAAAACGTACATCTAGCGCAAAGAGCACATCTCGCGCAAAACGCACATCTCTTGCAAAACACACATCTCGCGCAAAACTCACATCTCGCGCAAAACGAACATCTCGTGCGAAACACACATCTCGTACAAAATGTACAACTCGCGAAAAAAGTACATCTCGCGCAAAGAGTACATCTCGCGCAAAACGCGCATCTCCCGCAAAACGCACATCTCGGGCAAAACACAAATCTCGCGCAAAACGCACATCTCGTACAAAACGTACATCTCTCGCAAAACGTACATCTCGCTCAAAGAGCACATCTCGCGCAAAACGTATATCTGGCGCAAATCGAACATCCCGCGCTAAGAGCACATCTCTCCCAAAACGCACATCTCGCGCAAAACGCGCATCTCGCGCAAAACGCACATCTCGCGCAAAACGAACATCTCGCGCGAAACGCACATCTCGTACAAAACGCGCATCTAGCGCAAAACGCGCATCTCGCGCAAAGAGCACATCTCGCAAAAAACGCACATCTCGCGCAAAACGAACATCTCGCGCGAAACGCACATCTAGTACAAAACGTACATCTCGCGCAAAACGTACATCTCACGCAAAGAGCACATCTCGCGCAAAACGCGCATCTCCCGCAAAACGCACATCTCGGGCAGAACACACATCTCGCGCAAAACGCACATCTCGTACAAAAAGTACATCTCTCGCAAAACGTACATCTCGCGCAAAGAGCACATCTCGCGCAAAACGCACATCTCGCGCAAAACGTATATCTGGCGCAAATCGAACATCCCGCGCTAAGAGCACATCTCGCCCAAAACGCACATCTCGCGCAAAACGTACATCTCGCGCAAAGAGCACATCTCGCGCAAAACGCACATCTCGCGCAAAACGCACATCTCGCGCAAAACGCACATCTCGCGCAAAACGCACATCTCGCGCAAAACGCACATCTCGCGCGAAACGAACATCTCGCGCGAAACGCACATCTCGCGCAAAAAGCGCATCTCCCGCAAAACGCACATCTCGGGCAAAACGTGCACCTCGCGCAAAACGTACATCTCGCACAAAGAGCACATCTCGCGCAAAACGCGCATCTCCCGCAAAACGCACATCTCGGGCAAAACACACATCTCGCGCAAAACGCACATCTCGCGCAGAACGCACATCTCGCGCAAAACGCAAATCTCGAACAAAACGCACATCTCGCGCAAAACGCACATCTCGCGCAGAACGTACATCTCGGGCAAAAAGCACATCTCGAACAAAACGTACATCTCGCGCAAAGAGCACATCTCGCGCAAAACGCACATACCACGCGAAGAGCACATCCCGCGCAAAATGCACATCCCCCGCCAGGAGCACATCTCGCGCAAAACCCACATCTCGTACAAAACGTACATCTCGCGCAAAACGTACATCCCGCGCAAAACGTACATCTCGCGCAAAGAGCACATCTCGCGCAAAACGCACATCTCGCGCAGAACGCACATCTCGGGCAAAAAGCACATCTCGAACAAAACGTACATCTCGCGAAAAACGTACATCTCGCGAAAAGAGCACATCTCGCGCAAAACGCGCATCTCGCGCAAAACGCGCATCTCGCGCAAAACTCACATCTCGCGCAAAACGCACATCTCGCGCAATACGCACATCTCGCGCAAAACGTACCTCTCGCGAAAAGAGCACATCTCGCGCAAAACGCGCATCTCGCGCAAAACGCGCATCTCGCGCAAAACGCACATCTCGCGCAAAACGCACATCTCGCGCAGAACGTACATCTCGGGCAAAAAGCACATCTCGAACAAAACGTACATCTCGCGCAAAGAGCACATCTCGCGCAAAACGCACATACCACGCGAAGAGCACATCCCGCGCAAAATGCACATCCCCCGCCAGGAGCACATCTCGCGCAAAACCCACATCTCGTACAAAACGTACATCTCGCGCAAAACGTACATCCCGCGCAAAACGTACATCTCGCGCAAAGAGCATATCTCGCGCAAAACGCACATCTCGCGCAGAACGCACATCTCGGGCAAAAAGCACATCTCGAACAAAACGTACATCTCGCGAAAAACGTACATCTCGCGAAAAGAGCACATCTCGCGCAAAACGCGCATCTCGCGCAAAAGGCGCATCTCGCGCAAAACGCGCATCTCGCGCAAAACTCACGTCTCGCGCAAAACGCACATCTCGCGCAATACGCACATCTCGCGCAAAACGTACATCTCGCGAAAAGAGCACATCTCGCGCAAAACGCGCATCTCGCGCAAAACGCACATCTCGCGCAAAACGTATATCTGGCGCAAATCGAACAACCCGCGCTAAGAGCACATCTCGCCCAAAACTCACATATCGCGCAAAACGCACATCTCGCGCAATACGCACATCTCGCGCAAATGCACATCTCGCGCAAAACGTACATCTCGCGCAGAACGCACATTTCGCGCAAAACGTATATCTGGCGCAATACATACATCTTGCGCAAATCGCACATCTCTCGCAAAACGCACATCTCTTGCAAAACACACATCTCGCGCAAAACGCAAATCTCGAACAAAACGCACATCTCGCGCAAAACGCACATCTCGCGCAGAACGCACGTCTTGGGCAAAAAGCACATCTCGAACAAAACGTACATCTCGCGCAAAACGTACATCTCGCGCAAAACGTACATCTCGCGCAAAACGCACATCTCGCGCAGAACGCACATCTCGCGCAAAACGCAAATCTCGAACAAAAGGCACATCTCTGGCAAAAGGCACATCTCGCGCAAAACGCACATCTCGCGCAGAACGTACATCTCGGGCAAAAAGCACATCTCGAACAAAACGTACATCTCGCGCAAAGAGCACATCTCGCGCAAAACGCACATACCACGCGAAGAGCACATCCCGCGCAAAATGCACATCCCCCGCCAGGAGCACATCTCGCGCAAAACCCACATCTCGTACAAAACGTACATCTCGCGCAAAACGTACATCCCGCGCAAAACGTACATCTCGCGCAAAGAGCACATCTCGCGCAAAACGCACATCTCGCGCAGAAAGCACATCTCGGGCAAAAAGCACATCTCGAACAAAACGTACATCTCGCGAAAAACGTACATCTCGCGAAAAGAGCACATCTCGCGCAAAACGCGCATCTCGCGCAAAACGCGCATCTCGCGCAAAACTCACATCTCGCGCAAAACGCACATCTCGCGCAATACGCACATCTCGCGCAAAACGTACATCTCGCGAAAAGAGCACATCTCGCGCAAAACGCGCATCTCGCGCAAAACGCGCATCTCGCGCAAAACGCGCATCTCGCGCAAAACGCGCATCTCGCGCAAAACGCACATCTCGCGCAAAACGTATATCTGGCGCAAATCGAACAACCCGCGCTAAGAGCACATCTCGCCCAAAACTCACATCTCGCGCAAAACGCACATCTCGCGCAATACGCACATCTCGCGCAAATGCACATCTCGCGCAAAACGTACATCTCGCGCAGAACGCACATTTCGCGCAAAACGTACATCTAGCGCAAAACGTACATCTAGCGCAAAGAGCACATCTCGCGCAAAACGCACATCTCTTCCAAAACACACATCTCGCGCAAAACGCCCATCTCGCGCAAAACGTATATCTGGCGCAATACATACATCTCGCGCAAATCGCACATCTCTCGCAAAACGCACATCTCGCGCAAAACGAACATCTCGTGCGAAACGCACATCCCGTACATAACGTACATCTAGCGCAAAACGTACATCTAGCGCAAAGAGCACATCTCGCGCAAAACGCACATCTCTTGCAAAACACACATCTCGCGCAAAACTCACATCTCGCGCAAAACGAACATCTCGTGCGAAACACACATCTCGTACAAAATGTACAACTCGCGAAAAAAGTACATCTCGCGCAAAGAGTACATCTCGCGCAAAACGCGCATCTCCCGCAAAACGCACATCTCGGGCAAAACACACATCTCGCGCAAAACGCACATCTCGTACAAAACGTACATCTCTCGCAAAACGTACATCTCGCGCAAAGAGCACATCTCGCGCAAAACGTATATCTGGCGCAAATCGAACATCCCGCGCTAAGAGCACATCTCGCCCAAAACGCACATCTCGCGCAAAACGCGCATCTCGCGCAAAACGCGCATCTCGAGCAAAGAGCACATCTCGCGCAAAACGCACATCTCGCGCAAAACGAACATCTCGCGCGAAACGCACATCTCGTACAAAACGCGCATCTAGCGCAAAACGCGCATCTCGCGCAAAGAGCACATCTCGCGAAAAACGCACATCTCGCGCAAAACGAACATCTCGCGCGAAACGCACATCTCGTACAAAACGTACATCTCGCGCAAAACGTACATCTCACGCAAAGAGCACATCTCGCGCAAAACGCGCATCTCCCGCAAAACGCACATCTCGGGCAGAACACACATCTCGCGCAAAACGCACATCTCGTACAAAACGTACAACTCTCGCAAAACGTACATCTCGCGCAAAGAGCACATCTCGCGCAAAACGCACATCTCGCGCAAAACGTATATCTGGCGCAAATCGAACATCCCGCGCTAAGAGCACATCTCGCCCAAAACGCACATCTCGCGCAAAACGTACATCTCGCGCAAAGAGCACATCTCGCGCAAAACGCACATCTCGCGCAAAACGCACATCTCGCGCAAAACGCACATCTCGCGCAAAACGCACATCTCGCGCAAAACGCACATCTCGCGCAAAACGCACATCTCGCGCGAAACGAACATCTCGCGCGAAACGCACATCTCGCGCAAAAAGCGCATCTCCCGCAAAACGCACATCTCGGGCAAAACGTGCACCTCGCGCAAAACGTACATCTCGCACAAAGAGCACATCTCGCGCAAAACGCGCATCTCCCGCAAAACGCACATCTCGGGCAAAACACACATCTCGCGCAAAACGTACATCTCGCGCAAAACGTACATCTCGCGCAAAACGCACATCTCGCGCAGAACGCACATCTCGCGCAAAACGCAAATCTCGAACAAAACGCACATCTCGCGCAAAACGCACATCTCGCGCAGAACGTACATCTCGGGCAAAAAGCACATCTCGAACAAAACGTACATCTCGCGCAAAGAGCACATCTCGCGCAAAACGCACATACCACGCGAAGAGCACATCCCGCGCAAAATGCACATCCCCCGCCAGGAGCACATCTCGCGCAAAACCCACATCTCGTACAAAACGTACATCTCGCGCAAAACGTACATCCCGCGCAAAACGTACATCTCGCGCAAAGAGCACATCTCGCGCAAAACGCACATCTCGCGCAGAACGCACATCTCGGGCAAAAAGCACATCTCGAACAAAACGTACATCTCGCGAAAAACGTACATCTCGCGAAAAGAGCACATCTCGCGCAAAACGCGCATCTCGCGCAAAACGCGCATCTCGCGCAAAACTCACATCTCGCGCAAAACGCACATCTCGCGCAATACGCACATCTCGCGCAAAACGTACATCTCGCGAAAAGAGCACATCTCGCGCAAAACGCGCATCTCGCGCAAAACGCGCATCTCGCGCAAAACGCACATCTCGCGCAAAACGTATATCTGGCGCAAATCGAACAACCCGCGCTAAGAGCACATCTCGCCCAAAACTCACATCTCGCGCAAAACGCACATCTCGCGCAATACGCACATCTCGCGCAAATGCACATCTCGCGCAAAACGTACATCTCGCGCAGAACGCACATTTCGCGCAAAACGTATATCTGGCGCAATACATAGATCTTGCGCAAATCGCACATCTCTCGCAAAACGCACATATCTTGCAAAACACACATCTCGCGCAAAACGCACATCTCGCGCAAAACGAACATCTCGTGCGAAACACACATCTCGTGCGAAACACACATCTCGTACAAAATGTACAACTCGCGAAAAAAGTACATCTCGCGCAAAGAGTACATCTCGCGCAAAACGCGCATCTCCCGCAAAACGCACATCTCGGGCAAAACACACATCTCGCGCAAAACGCACATCTCGTACAAAACTTACATCTCTCGCAAAACGTACATCTAGCGCAAAGAGCACATCTCGCGCAAAACGTATATCTGGCGCAAATCGAACATCCCGCGCTAAGAGCACATCTCGCCCAAAACGCACATCTCGCGCAAAACGTACATCTCGCGCAAAGAGCACATCTCGCGCAAAACGCACATCTCGCGCGAAACGAACATCTCGCGCGAAACGCACATCTCGTACAAAACGTGCATCTCGCGCAAAACGTACATCTCGCACAAAGAGCACATCTCGCGCAAAACGCGCATCTCCCGCAAAACGCGCATCTCGAGCAAAGAGCACATCTCGCGCAAAACGCACATCTCGCGCAAAACGAACATCTCGCGCGAAACGCACATCTCGTACAAAACGCGCATCTCGCGCAAAACGCGCATCTCGCGCAAAGAGCACATCTCGCGAAAAACGCACATACCACGCGAAGAGCACATCCCGCGCAAAATGCACATCCCCCGCCAGGAGCACATCTCGCGCAAAACCCACATCTCGTACAAAACGTACATCTCGCGCAAAACGTACATCCCGCGCAAAACGTACATCTCGCGCAAAGAGCACATCTCGCGCAAAACGCACATCTCGCGCAGAACGCACATCTCGGGCAAAAAGCACATCTCGAACAAAACGTACATCTCGCGAAAAACGTACATCTCGCGAAAAGAGCACATCTCGCGCAAAACGCGCATCTCGCGCAAAACGCGCATCTCGCGCAAAACTCACGTCTCGCGCAAAACGCACATCTCGCGCAATACGCACATCTCGCGCAAAACGTACATCTCGCGAAAAGAGCACATCTCGCGCAAAACGCGCATCTCGCGCAAAACGCACATCTCGCGCAAAACGTATATCTGGCGCAAATCGAACAACCCGCGCTAAGAGCACATCTCGCCCAAAACTCACATCTCGCGCAAAACGCACATCTCGCGCAATACGCACATCTCGCGCAAATGCACATCTCGCGCAAAACGTACATCTCGCGCAGAACGCACATTTCGCGCAAAACGTATATCTGGCGCAATACATACATCTTGCGCAAATCGCACATCTCTCGCAAAACGCACATCTCTTGCAAAACACACATCTCGCGCAAAACGCAAATCTCGAACAAAACGCACATCTCGCGCAAAACGCACATCTCGCGCAGAACGCACATTTCGCGCAAAACGTATATCTGGCGCAATACATACATCTTGCGCAAATCGCACATCTCTCGCAAAACGCACATCTCTTGCAAAACACACATCTCGCGCAAAAAGCACATCTCGAACAAAACGTACATCTCGCGCAAAACGTACATCTCGCGCAAAACGTACATCTCGCGCAAAACGCACATCTCGCGCAGAACGCACATCTCGCGCAAAACGCAAATCTCGAACAAAAGGCACATCTCGCGCAAAAGGCACATCTCGCGCAAAACGCACATCTCGCGCAGAACGTACATCTCGGGCAAAAAGCACATCTCGAACAAAACGTACATCTCGCGCAAAGAGCACATCTCGCGCAAAACGCACATACCACGCGAAGAGCACATCCCGCGCAAAATGCACATCCCCCGCCAGGAGCACATCTCGCGCAAAACCCACATCTCGTACAAAACGTACATCTCGCGCAAACGTACATCCCGCGCAAAACGTACATCTCGCGCAAAGAGCACATCTCGCGCAAAACGCACATCTCGCGCAGAAAGCACATCTCGGGCAAAAAGCACATCTCGAACAAAACGTACATCTCGCGAAAAACGTACATCTCGCGAAAAGAGCACATCTCGCGCAAAACGCGCATCTCGCGCAAAACGCGCATCTCGCGCAAAACTCACATCTCGCGCAAAACGCACATCTCGCGCAATACGCACATCTCGCGCAAAACGTACATCTCGCGAAAAGAGCACATCTCGCGCAAAACGCGCATCTCGCGCAAAACGCGCATCTCGCGCAAAACGCGCATCTCGCGCAAAACGCGCATCTCGCGCAAAACGCACATCTCGCGCAAAACGTATATCTGGCGCAAATCGAACAACCCGCGCTATGAGCACATCTCGCCCAAAACTCACATCTCGCGCAAAACGCACATCTCGCGCAATACGCACATCTCGCGCAAATGCACATCTCGCGCAAAACGTACATCTCGCGCAGAACGCACATTTCGCGCAAAACGTACATCTAGCGCAAAACGTACATCTAGCGCAAAGAGCACATCTCGCGCAAAACGCACATCTCTTGCAAAACACACATCTCGCGCAAAACGCCCATCTCGCGCAAAACGTATATCTGGCGCAATACATACATCTCGCGCAAATCGCACATCTCTCGCAAAACGCACATCTCGCGCAAAACGAACATCTCGTGCGAAACGCACATCCCGTACATAACGTACATCTAGCGCAAAACGTACATCTAGCGCAAAGAGCACATCTCGCGCAAAACGCACATCTCTTGCAAAACACACATCTCGCGCAAAACTCACATCTCGCGCAAAACGAACATCTCGTGCGAAACACACATCTCGTACAAAATGTACAACTCGCGAAAAAAGTACATCTCGCGCAAAGAGTACATCTCGCGCAAACGCGCATCTCCCGCAAAACGCACATCTCGGGCAAAACACACATCTCGCGCAAAACGCACATCTCGTACAAAACGTACATCTCTCGCAAAACGTACATATCGCGCAAAGAGCACATCTCGCGCAAAACGTATATCTGGCGCAAATCGAACATCCCGCGCTAAGAGCACATCTCGCCCAAAACGCACATCTCGCGCAAAACGCGCATCTCGCGCAAAACGCGCATCTCGAGCAAAGAGCACATCTCGCGCAAAACGCACATCTCGCGCAAAACGAACATCTCGCGCGAAACGCACATCTCGTACAAAACGCGCATCTAGCGCAAAACGCGCATCTCGCGCAAAGAGCACATCTCGCGAAAAACGCACATCTCGCGAAAAACGCACATCTCGCGCAAAACGAACATCTCGCGCGAAACGCACATCTCGTACAAAACGTACATCTCGCGCAAAACGTACATCTCACGCAAAGAGCACATCTCGCGCAAAACGCGCATCTCCCGCAAAACGCACATCTCGGGCAGAACACACATCTCGCGCAAAACGCACATCTCGTACAAAACGTACATCTCTCGCAAAACGTACATCTCGCGCAAAGAGCACATCTCGCGCAAAACGCACATCTCGCGCAAAACGTATATCTGGCGCAAATCGAACATCCCGCGCTAAGAGCACATCTCGCCCAAAACGCACATCTCGCGCAAAACGTACATCTCGCGCAAAACGCACATCTCGCGCAAAAAGCGCATCTCGCGCAAAACGCACATCTCGCGCGAAACGAACATCTCGCGCGAAACGCACATCTCGCGCAAAAAGCGCATCTCCCGCAAAACGCACATCTCGGGCAAAACGTGCACCTCGCGCAAAACGTACATCTCGCACAAAGAGCACATCTCGCGCAAAACGCGCATCTCCCGCAAAACGCACATCTCGGGCAAAACACACATCTCGCGCAAAACGTACATCTCGCGCAAAACGTACATCTCGCGCAAAACGCACATCTCGCGCAGAACGCACATCTCGCGCAAAACGCAAATCTCGAACAAAACGCACATCTCGCGCAAAACGCAAATCTCGAACAAAACGCACATCTCGCGCAAAACGCACATCTCGCGCAGAACGTACATCTCGGGCAAAAAGCACATCTCGAACAAAACGTACATCTCGCGCAAAGAGCACATCTCGCGCAAAGAGCACATCTCGCGCAAAACGCACATACCACGCGAAGAGCACATCCCGCGCAAAATGCACATCCCCCGCCAGGAGCACATCTCGCGCAAAACCCACATCTCGTACAAAACGTACATCTCGCGCAAAACGTACATCCCGCGCAAAACGTACATCTCGCGCAAAGAGCACATCTCGCGCAAAACGCACATCTCGCGCAGAACGCACATCTCGGGCAAAAAGCACATCTCGAACAAAACGTACATCTCGCGAAAAACGTACATCTCGCGAAAAGAGCACATCTCGCGCAAAACGCGCATCACGCGCAAAACGCGCATCTCGCGCAAAACTCACATCTCGCGCAAATCGCACATCTCGCGCAATACGCACATCTCGCGCAAAACGTACATCTCGCGAAAAGAGCACATCTCGCGCAAAACGCGCATCTCGCGCAAAACGCGCATCTCGCGCAAAACGCACATCTCGCGCAAAACGTATATCTGGCGCAAATCGAACAACCCGCGCTAAGAGCACATCTCGCCCAAAACTCACATCTCGCGCAAAACGCACATCTCGCGCAATACGCACATCTCGCGCAAATGCACATCTCGCGCAAAACGTACATCTCGCGCAGAACGCACATTTCGCGCAAAACGTATATCTGGCGCAATACATAGATCTTGCGCAAATCGCACATCTCTCGCAAAACGCACATATCTTGCAAAACACACATCTCGCGCAAAACGCACATCTCGCGCAAAACGAACATCTCGTGCGAAACACACATCTCGTACAAAATGTACAACTCGCGAAAAAAGTACATCTCGCGCAAAGAGTACATCTCGCGCAAAACGCGCATCTCCCGCAAAACGCACATCTCGGGCAAAACACACATCTCGCGCAAAACGCACATCTCGTACAAAACTTACATCTCTCGCAAAACGTACATCTCGCGCAAAGAGCACATCTCGCGCAAAACGTATATCTGGCGCAAATCGAACATCCCGCGCTAAGAGCACATCTCGCCCAAAACGCACATCTCGCGCAAAACGTACATCTCGCGCAAAGAGCACATCTCGCGCAAAACGCACATCTCGCGCAAAACGCACATCTCGCGCAAAACGCACATCTCGCGCAAAACGCACATCTCGCGCAAAACGCACATCTCGCGCAAAACGCACATCTCGCGCGAAACGAACATCTCGCGCGAAACGCACATCTCGTACAAAACGTGCATCTCGCGCAAAACGTACATCTCGCACAAAGAGCACATCTCGCGCAAAACGCGCATCTCCCGCAAAACGCGCATCTCGAGCAAAGAGCACATCTCGCGCAAAACGCACATCTCGCGCAAAACGAACATCTCGCGCGAAACGCACATCTCGTACAAAACGCGCATCTCGCGCAAAACGCGCATCTCGCGCAAAGAGCACATCTCGCGAAAAACGCACATCTCGTACAAAACGTACATCTCGCGCAAAACGTACATCTCACGCAAAGAGCACATCTCGCGCAAAACGCGCATCTCCCGCAAAACGCACATCTCGGGCAAAACGCGCATCTCCCGCAAAACGCACATCTCGGGCAAAACACACATCTCGGGCAAAACACACATCTCCGGCAAAACGCACATCTCGCGCAAAACGCACATCTCGCGCAAAACGCACATCTCGCGCAAAACGCACATCTCGCGCAAAACGCACATCTCGCGCGAAACGAACATCTCGCGCGAAACGCACATCTCGTACAAAACGTGCATCTCGCGCAAAACGTACATCTCGCACAAAGAGCACATCTCGCGCAAAACGCGCATCTCCCGCAAAACGCGCATCTCGAGCAAAGAGCACATCTCGCGCAAAACGCACATCTCGCGCAAAACGAACATCTCGCGCGAAACGCACATCTCGTACAAAACGCGCATCTCGCGCAAAACGCGCATCTCGCGCAAAGAGCACATCTCGCGAAAAACGCACATACCACGCGAAGAGCACATCCCGCGCAAAATGCACATCCCCCGCCAGGAGCACATCTCGCGCAAAACCCACATCTCGTACAAAACGTACATCTCGCGCAAAACGTACATCCCGCGCAAAACGTACATCTCGCGCAAAGAGCACATCTCGCGCAAAACGCACATCTCGCGCAGAACGCACATCTCGGGCAAAAAGCACATCTCGAACAAAACGTACATCTCGCGAAAAACGTACATCTCGCGAAAAGAGCACATCTCGCGCAAAACGCGCATCTCGCGCAAAACGCGCATCTCGCGCAAAACTCACGTCTCGCGCAAAACGCACATCTCGCGCAATACGCACATCTCGCGCAAAACGTACATCTCGCGAAAAGAGCACATCTCGCGCAAAACGCGCATCTCGCGCAAAACGCACATCTCGCGCAAAACGTATATCTGGCGCAAATCGAACAACCCGCGCTAAGAGCACATCTCGCCCAAAACTCACATCTCGCGCAAAACGCACATCTCGCGCAATACGCACATCTCGCGCAAATGCACATCTCGCGCAAAACGTACATCTCGCGCAGAACGCACATTTCGCGCAAAACGTATATCTGGCGCAATACATACATCTTGCGCAAATCGCACATCTCTCGCAAAACGCACATCTCTTGCAAAACACACATCTCGCGCAAAACGCAAATCTCGAACAAAACGCACATCTCGCGCAAAACGCACATCTCGCGCAGAACGCACATTTCGCGCAAAACGTATATCTGGCGCAATACATACATCTTGCGCAAATCGCACATCTCTCGCAAAACGCACATCTCTTGCAAAACACACATCTCGCGCAAAAAGCACATCTCGAACAAAACGTACATCTCGCGCAAAACGTACATCTCGCGCAAAACGTACATCTCGCGCAAAACGCACATCTCGCGCAGAACGCACATCTCGCGCAAAACGCAAATCTCGAACAAAAGGCACATCTCGCGCAAAAGGCACATCTCGCGCAAAACGCACATCTCGCGCAGAACGTACATCTCGGGCAAAAAGCACATCTCGAACAAAACGTACATCTCGCGCAAAGAGCACATCTCGCGCAAAACGCACATACCACGCGAAGAGCACATCCCGCGCAAAATGCACATCCCCCGCCAGGAGCACATCTCGCGCAAAACCCACATCTCGTACAAAACGTACATCTCGCGCAAAACGTACACGCGCAAAACGTACATCTCGCGCAAAGAGCACATCTCGCGCAAAACGCACATCTCGCGCAGAAAGCACATCTCGGGCAAAAAGCACATCTCGAACAAAACGTACATCTCGCGAAAAACGTACATCTCGCGAAAAGAGCACATCTCGCGCAAAACGCGCATCTCGCGCAAAACGCGCATCTCGCGCAAAACTCACATCTCGCGCAAAACGCACATCTCGCGCAATACGCACATCTCGCGCAAAACGTACATCTCGCGAAAAGAGCACATCTCGCGCAAAACGCGCATCTCGCGCAAAACGCGCATCTCGCGCAAAACGCGCATCTCGCGCAAAACGCGCATCTCGCGCAAAACGCACATCTCGCGCAAAACGTATATCTGGCGCAAATCGAACAACCCGCGCTATGAGCACATCTCGCCCAAAACTCACATCTCGCGCAAAACGCACATCTCGCGCAATACGCACATCTCGCGCAAATGCACATCTCGCGCAAAACGTACATCTCGCGCAGAACGCACATTTCGCGCAAAACGTACATCTAGCGCAAAACGTACATCTAGCGCAAAGAGCACATCTCGCGCAAAACGCACATCTCTTGCAAAACACACATCTCGCGCAAAACGCCCATCTCGCGCAAAACGTATATCTGGCGCAATACATACATCTCGCGCAAATCGCACATCTCTCGCAAAACGCACATCTCGCGCAAAACGAACATCTCGTGCGAAACGCACATCCCGTACATAACGTACATCTAGCGCAAAACGTACATCTAGCGCAAAGAGCACATCTCGCGCAAAACGCACATCTCTTGCAAAACACACATCTCGCGCAAAACTCACATCTCGCGCAAAACGAACATCTCGTGCGAAACACACATCTCGTACAAAATGTACAACTCGCGAAAAAAGTACATCTCGCGCAAAGAGTACATCTCGCGCAAAACGCGCATCTCCCGCAAAACGCACATCTCGGGCAAAACACACATCTCGCGCAAAACGCACATCTCGTACAAAACGTACATCTCTCGCAAAACGTACATATGGCGCAAAGAGCACATCTCGCGCAAAACGTATATCTGGCGCAAATCGAACATCCCGCGCTAAGAGCACATCTCGCCCAAAACGCACATCTCGCGCAAAACGCGCATCTCGCGCAAAACGCGCATCTCGAGCAAAGAGCACATCTCGCGCAAAACGCACATCTCGCGCAAAACGAACATCTCGCGCGAAACGCACATCTCGTACAAAACGCGCATCTAGCGCAAAACGCGCATCTCGCGCAAAGAGCACATCTCGCGAAAAACGCACATCTCGCGAAAAACGCACATCTCGCGCAAAACGAACATCTCGCGCGAAACGCACATCTCGTACAAAACGTACATCTCGCGCAAAACGTACATCTCACGCAAAGAGCACATCTCGCGCAAAACGCGCATCTCCCGCAAAACGCACATCTCGGGCAGAACACACATCTCGCGCAAAACGCACATCTCGTACAAAACGTACATCTCTCGCAAAACGTACATCTCGCGCAAAGAGCACATCTCGCGCAAAACGCACATCTCGCGCAAAACGTATATCTGGCGCAAATCGAACATCCCGCGCTAAGAGCACATCTCGCCCAAAACGCACATCTCGCGCAAAACGTACATCTCGCGCAAAACGCACATCTCGCGCAAAAAGCGCATCTCGCGCAAAACGCACATCTCGCGCGAAACGAACATCTCGCGCGAAACGCACATCTCGCGCAAAAAGCGCATCTCCCGCAAAACGCACATCTCGGGCAAAACGTGCACCTCGCGCAAAACGTACATCTCGCACAAAGAGCACATCTCGCGCAAAACGCGCATCTCCCGCAAAACGCACATCTCGGGCAAAACACACATCTCGCGCAAAACGTACATCTCGCGCAAAACGTACATCTCGCGCAAAACGCACATCTCGCGCAGAACGCACATCTCGCGCAAAACGCAAATCTCGAACAAAACGCACATCTCGCGCAAAACGCAAATCTCGAACAAAACGCACATCTCGCGCAAAACGCACATCTCGCGCAGAACGTACATCTCGGGCAAAAAGCACATCTCGAACAAAACGTACATCTCGCGCAAAGAGCACATCTCGCGCAAAGAGCACATCTCGCGCAAAACGCACATACCACGCGAAGAGCACATCCCGCGCAAAATGCACATCCCCCGCCAGGAGCACATCTCGCGCAAAACCCACATCTCGTACAAAACGTACATCTCGCGCAAAACGTACATCCCGCGCAAAACGTACATCTCGCGCAAAGAGCACATCTCGCGCAAAACGCACATCTCGCGCAGAACGCACATCTCGGGCAAAAAGCACATCTCGAACAAAACGTACATCTCGCGAAAAACGTACATCTCGCGAAAAGAGCACATCTCGCGCAAAACGCGCATCACGCGCAAAACGCGCATCTCGCGCAAAACTCACATCTCGCGCAAATCGCACATCTCGCGCAATACGCACATCTCGCGCAAAACGTACATCTCGCGAAAAGAGCACATCTCGCGCAAAACGCGCATCTCGCGCAAAACGCGCATCTCGCGCAAAACGCACATCTCGCGCAAAACGTATATCTGGCGCAAATCGAACAACCCGCGCTAAGAGCACATCTCGCCCAAAACTCACATCTCGCGCAAAACGCACATCTCGCGCAATACGCACATCTCGCGCAAATGCACATCTCGCGCAAAACGTACATCTCGCGCAGAACGCACATTTCGCGCAAAACGTATATCTGGCGCAATACATAGATCTTGCGCAAATCGCACATCTCTCGCAAAACGCACATATCTTGCAAAACACACATCTCGCGCAAAACGCACATCTCGCGCAAAACGAACATCTCGTGCGAAACACACATCTCGTACAAAATGTACAACTCGCGAAAAAAGTACATCTCGCGCAAAGAGTACATCTCGCGCAAAACGCGCATCTCCCGCAAAACGCACATCTCGGGCAAAACACACATCTCGCGCAAAACGCACATCTCGTACAAAACTTACATCTCTCGCAAAACGTACATCTCGCGCAAAGAGCACATCTCGCGCAAAACGTATATCTGGCGCAAATCGAACATCCCGCGCTAAGAGCACATCTCGCCCAAAACGCACATCTCGCGCAAAACGTACATCTCGCGCAAAGAGCACATCTCGCGCAAAACGCACATCTCGCGCAAAACGCACATCTCGCGCAAAACGCACATCTCGCGCAAAACGCACATCTCGCGCAAAACGCACATCTCGCGCAAAACGCACATCTCGCGCGAAACGAACATCTCGCGCGAAACGCACATCTCGTACAAAACGTGCATCTCGCGCAAAACGTACATCTCGCACAAAGAGCACATCTCGCGCAAAACGCGCATCTCCCGCAAAACGCGCATCTCGAGCAAAGAGCACATCTCGCGCAAAACGCACATCTCGCGCAAAACGAACATCTCGCGCGAAACGCACATCTCGTACAAAACGCGCATCTCGCGCAAAACGCGCATCTCGCGCAAAGAGCACATCTCGCGAAAAACGCACATCTCGTACAAAACGTACATCTCGCGCAAAACGTACATCTCACGCAAAGAGCACATCTCGCGCAAAACGCGCATCTCCCGCAAAACGCACATCTCGGGCAAAACGCGCATCTCCCGCAAAACGCACATCTCGGGCAAAACACACATCTCGGGCAAAACACACATCTCCGGCAAAACACACATCTCGGGCAAAACACACATCTCGGGCAAAACACACATTTCGCGCAAAACGCACATCTCGCGCAAAACGAACATCTCGTGCGAAACACACATCTCGTACAAAACGTACATCTCGCGCAAAACGTACATCTCGCGCAAAGAGCACATCTCGCGCAAAACGCACATACGACGCGAAGAGCACATCCCGCGCAAAATGCACATCCCCCGCCAGGAGCACATCTCGCGCAAAACCCACATCTCGTACAAAACGTACATCTCGCGCAAAACGCACATCTCGTACAAAACGTACATCTCTCGCAAAACGTACATCTCGCGCAAAGAGCACATCTCGCGCAAAACGCACATCTCGCGCAAAACGCACATCTCGCGCAAAACGCACATCTCGCGCAAAACGCACATCTCGCGCAAAACGCACATCTCGCGCAAAACGCACATCTCGCGCAAAACGCACATCTCGCGCGAAACGAACATCTCGCGCGAAACGCACATCTCGTACAAAACGTGCATCTCGCGCAAAACGTACATCTCGCACAAAGAGCACATCTCGCGCAAAACGCGCATCTCCCGCAAAACGCACATCTCGGGCAAAACACACATCTCGCGCAAAACGCACATCTCGCGAAAAACGCACATCTCGCGCAAAACGCGCATCTCGCGCAAAACGCGCATCTCGAGCAAAGAGCACATCTCGCGCAAAACGCACATCTCGCGCAAAACGAACATCTCGCGCAAAACGCACATCTCGCGCAAAACGTATATCTGGCGCAAATCGAACAACCCGCGCTAAGAGCACATCTCGCCCAAAACTCACATCTCGCGCAAAACGCACATCTCGCGCAATACGCACATCTCGCGCAAATGCACATCTCGCGCAAAACGTACATCTCGCGCAGAACGCACATTTCGCGCAAAACGTATATCTGGCGCAATACATACATCTTGCGCAAATCGCACATCTCTCGCAAAACGCACATCTCTTGCAAAACACACATCTCGCGCAAAACGCAAATCTCGAACAAAACGCACATCTCGCGCAAAACGAACATCTCGCGCAGAACGCACGTCTTGGGCAAAAAGCACATCTCGAACAAAACGTACATCTCGCGCAAAACGTACATCTCACGCAAAGAGCACATCTCGCGCAAAACGTATATCTGGCGCAAATCGAACATCCCGCGCTAAGAGCACATCTCGCCCAAAACGCACATCTCGCGCAAAACGTACATCTCGCGCAAAGAGCACATCTCGCGCAAAACGCACATCTCGCGCAAAACGCACATCTCGCGCAAAACGCACATCTCGCGCAAAACGCACATCTCGCGCAAAACGCACATCTCGCGCGAAACGAACATCTCGCGCGAAACGCACATCTCGTACAAAACGTGCATCTCGCGCAAAACGTACATCTCGCACAAAGAGCACATCTCGCGCAAAACGCGCATCTCCCGCAAAACGCGCATCTCGAGCAAAGAGCACATCTCGCGCAAAACGCACATCTCGCGCAAAACGAACATCTCGCGCGAAACGCACATCTCGTACAAAACGCGCATCTCGCGCAAAACGCGCATCTCGCGCAAAGAGCACATCTCGCGAAAAACGCACATACCACGCGAAGAGCACATCCCGCGCAAAATGCACATCCCCCGCCAGGAGCACATCTCGCGCAAAACCCACATCTCGTACAAAACGTACATCTCGCGCAAAACGTACATCCCGCGCAAAACGTACATCTCGCGCAAAGAGCACATCTCGCGCAAAACGCACATCTCGCGCAGAACGCACATCTCGGGCAAAAAGCACATCTCGAACAAAACGTACATCTCGCGAAAAACGTACATCTCGCGAAAAGAGCACATCTCGCGCAAAACGCGCATCTCGCGCAAAACGCGCATCTCGCGCAAAGAGCACATCTCGCGCAAAACGTATATCTGGCGCAAATCGAACATCCCGCGCTAAGAGCACATCTCGCCCAAAACGCACATCTCGCGCAAAACGTACATCTCGCGCAAAGAGCACATCTCGCGCAAAACGCACATCTCGCGCAAAACGCACATCTCGCGCAAAACGCACATCTCGCGCAAAACGCACATCTCGCGCAAAACGCACATCTCGCGCGAAACGAACATCTCGCGCGAAACGCACATCTCGTACAAAACGTGCATCTCGCGCAAAACGTACATCTCGCACAAAGAGCACATCTCGCGCAAAACGCGCATCTCCCGCAAAACGCGCATCTCGAGCAAAGAGCACATCTCGCGCAAAACGCACATCTCGCGCAAAACGAACATCTCGCGCGAAACGCACATCTCGTACAAAACGCGCATCTCGCGCAAAACGCGCATCTCGCGCAAAGAGCACATCTCGCGAAAAACGCACATACCACGCGAAGAGCACATCCCGCGCAAAATGCACATCCCCCGCCAGGAGCACATCTCGCGCAAAACCCACATCTCGTACAAAACGTACATCTCGCGCAAAACGTACATCCCGCGCAAAACGTACATCTCGCGCAAAGAGCACATCTCGCGCAAAACGCACATCTCGCGCAGAACGCACATCTCGGGCAAAAAGCACATCTCGAACAAAACGTACATCTCGCGAAAAACGTACATCTCGCGAAAAGAGCACATCTCGCGCAAAACGCGCATCTCGCGCAAAACGCGCATCTCGCGCAAAACTCACGTCTCGCGCAAAACGCACATCTCGCGCAATACGCACATCTCGCGCAAAACGTACATCTCGCGAAAAGAGCACATCTCGCGCAAAACGCGCATCTCGCGCAAAACGCACATCTCGCGCAAAACGTATATCTGGCGCAAATCGAACAACCCGCGCTAAGAGCACATCTCGCCCAAAACTCACATCTCGCGCAAAACGCACATCTCGCGCAATACGCACATCTCGCGCAAATGCACATCTCGCGCAAAACGTACATCTCGCGCAGAACGCACATTTCGCGCAAAACGTATATCTGGCGCAATACATACATCTTGCGCAAATCGCACATCTCTCGCAAAACGCACATCTCTTGCAAAACACACATCTCGCGCAAAACGCAAATCTCGAACAAAACGCACATCTCGCGCAAAACGAACATCTCGCGCAGAACGCACGTCTTGGGCAAAAAGCACATCTCGAACAAAACGTACATCTCGCGCAAAACGTACATCTCACGCAAAGAGCACATCTCGCGCAAAACGCGCATCTCCCGCAAAACGCACATCTCGGGCAGAACACACATCTCGCGCAAAACGCACATCTCGTACAAAACGTACAACTCTCGCAAAACGTACATCTCGCGCAAAGAGCACATCTCGCGCAAAACGCACATCTCGCGCAAAACGTATATCTGGCGCAAATCGAACATCCCGCGCTAAGAGCACATCTCGCCCAAAACGCACATCTCGCGCAAAACGTACATCTCGCGCAAAGAGCACATCTCGCGCAAAACGCACATCTCGCGCAAAACGCACATCTCGCGCAAAACGCACATCTCGCGCAAAACGCACATCTCGCGCAAAACGCACATCTCGCGCAAAACGCACATCTCGCGCAAAACGCACATCTCGCGCAAAACGCACATCTCGCGCGAAACGAACATCTCGCGCGAAACGCACATCTCGCGCAAAAAGCGCATCTCCCGCAAAACGCACATCTCGGGCAAAACGTGCACCTCGCGCAAAACGTACATCTCGCACAAAGAGCACATCTCGCGCAAAACGCGCATCTCCCGCAAAACGCACATCTCGGGCAAAACACACATCTCGCGCAAAACGTACATCTCGCGCAAAACGTACATCTCGCGCAAAACGCACATCTCGCGCAGAACGCACATCTCGCGCAAAACGCAAATCTCGAACAAAACGCACATCTCGCGCAAAACGCACATCTCGCGCAGAACGTACATCTCGGGCAAAAAGCACATCTCGAACAAAACGTACATCTCGCGCAAAGAGCACATCTCGCGCAAAACGCACATACCACGCGAAGAGCACATCCCGCGCAAAATGCACATCCCCCGCCAGGAGCACATCTCGCGCAAAACACACATCTCGTACAAAACGTACATCTCGCGCAAAACGTACATCCCGCGCAAAACGTACATCTCGCGCAAAGAGCACATCTCGCGCAAAACGCACATCTCGCGCAGAACGCACATCTCGGGCAAAAAGCACATCTCGAACAAAACGTACATCTCGCGAAAAACGTACATCTCGCGAAAAGAGCACATCTCGCGCAAAACGCGCATCTCGCGCAAAACGCGCATCTCGCGCAAAACTCACATCTCGCGCAAAACGCACATCTCGCGCAATACGCACATCTCGCGCAAAACGTACATCTCGCGAAAAGAGCACATCTCGCGCAAAACGTGCATCTCGCGCAAAACGCGCATCTCGCGCAAAACGCACATCTCGCGCAAAACGTATATCTGGCGCAAATCGAACAACCCGCGCTAAGAGCACATCTCGCCCAAAACTCACATCTCGCGCAAAACGCACATCTCGCGCAATACGCACATCTCGCGCAAATGCACATCTCGCGCAAAACGTACATCTCGCGCAGAACGCACATTTCGCGCAAAACGTATATCTGGCGCAATACATAGATCTTGCGCAAATCGCACATCTCTCGCAAAACGCACATATCTTGCAAAACACACATCTCGCGCAAAACGCACATCTCGCGCAAAACGAACATCTCGTGCGAAACACACATCTCGTGCGAAACACACATCTCGTACAAAATGTACAACTCGCGAAAAAAGTACATCTCGCGCAAAGAGTACATCTCGCGCAAAACGCGCATCTCCCGCAAAACGCACATCTCGGGCAAAACACACATCTCGCGCAAAACGCACATCTCGTACAAAACTTACATCTCTCGCAAAACGTACATCTCGCGCAAAGAGCACATCTCGCGCAAAACGTATATCTGGCGCAAATCGAACATCCCGCGCTAAGAGCACATCTCGCCCAAAACGCACATCTCGCGCAAAACGTACATCTCGCGCAAAGAGCACATCTCGCGCAAAACGCACATCTCGCGCAAAACGCACATCTCGCGCAAAACGCACATCTCGCGCAAAACGCACATCTCGCGCAAAACGCACATCTCGCGCGAAACGAACATCTCGCGCGAAACGCACATCTCGTACAAAACGTGCATCTCGCGCAAAACGTACATCTCGCACAAAGAGCACATCTCGCGCAAAACGCGCATCTCCCGCAAAACGCGCATCTCGAGCAAAGAGCACATCTCGCGCAAAACGCACATCTCGCGCAAAACGAACATCTCGCGCGAAACGCACATCTCGTACAAAACGCGCATCTCGCGCAAAACGCGCATCTCGCGCAAAGAGCACATCTCGCGAAAAACGCACATACCACGCGAAGAGCACATCCCGCGCAAAATGCACATCCCCCGCCAGGAGCACATCTCGCGCAAAACCCACATCTCGTACAAAACGTACATCTCGCGCAAAACGTACATCCCGCGCAAAACGTACATCTCGCGCAAAGAGCACATCTCGCGCAAAACGCACATCTCGCGCAGAACGCACATCTCGGGCAAAAAGCACATCTCGAACAAAACGTACATCTCGCGAAAAACGTACATCTCGCGAAAAGAGCACATCTCGCGCAAAACGCGCATCTCGCGCAAAACGCGCATCTCGCGCAAAACTCACGTCTCGCGCAAAACGCACATCTCGCGCAATACGCACATCTCGCGCAAAACGTACATCTCGCGAAAAGAGCACATCTCGCGCAAAACGCGCATCTCGCGCAAAACGCACATCTCGCGCAAAACGTATATCTGGCGCAAATCGAACAACCCGCGCTAAGAGCACATCTCGCCCAAAACTCACATCTCGCGCAAAACGCACATCTCGCGCAATACGCACATCTCGCGCAAATGCACATCTCGCGCAAAACGTACATCTCGCGCAGAACGCACATTTCGCGCAAAACGTATATCTGGCGCAATACATACATCTTGCGCAAATCGCACATCTCTCGCAAAACGCACATCTCTTGCAAAACACACATCTCGCGCAAAACGCAAATCTCGAACAAAACGCACATCTCGCGCAAAACGAACATCTCGCGCAGAACGCACGTCTTGGGCAAAAAGCACATCTCGAACAAAACGTACATCTCGCGCAAAACGTACATCTCGCGCAAAACGTACATCTCGCGCAAAACGCACATCTCGCGCAGAACGCACATCTCGCGCAAAACGCAAATCTCGAACAAAAGGCACATCTCGCGCAAAAGGCACATCTCGCGCAAAACGCACATCTCGCGCAGAACGTACATCTCGGGCAAAAAGCACATCTCGAACAAAACGTACATCTCGCGCAAAGAGCACATCTCGCGCAAAACGCACATACCACGCGAAGAGCACATCCCGCGCAAAATGCACATCCCCCGCCAGGAGCACATCTCGCGCAAAACCCACATCTCGTACAAAACGTACATCTCGCGCAAAACGTACATCCCGCGCAAAACGTACATCTCGCGCAAAGAGGACATCTCGCGCAAAACGCACATCTCGCGCAGAAAGCACATCTCGGGCAAAAAGCACATCTCGAACAAAACGTACATCTCGCGAAAAACGTACATCTCGCGAAAAGAGCACATCTCGCGCTTAACGCGCATCTCGCGCAAAACGCGCATCTCGCGCAAAACTCACATCTCGCGCAAAACGCACATCTCGCGCAATACGCACATCTCGCGCAAAACGTACATCTCGCGAAAAGAGCACATCTCGCGCAAAACGCGCATCTCGCGCAAAACGCGCATCTCGCGCAAAACGCGCATCTCGCGCAAAACGCGCATCTCGCGCAAAACGCACATCTCGCGCAAAACGTATATCTGGCGCAAATCGAACAACCCGCGCTAGGAGCACATCTCGCCCAAAACTCACATCTCGCGCAAAACGCACATCTCGCGCAATACGCACATCTCGCGCAAATGCACATCTCGCGCAAAACGTACATCTCGCGCAGAACGCACATTTCGCGCAAAACGTACATCTAGCGCAAAACGTACATCTAGCGCAAAGAGCACATCTCGCGCAAAACGCACATCTCTTGCAAAACACACATCTCGCGCAAAACGCCCATCTCGCGCAAAACGTATATCTGGCGCAATACATACATCTCGCGCAAATCGCACATCTCTCGCAAAACGCACATCTCGCGCAAAACGAACATCTCGTGCGAAACGCACATCCCGTACATAACGTACATCTAGCGCAAAACGTACATCTAGCGCAAAGAGCACATCTCGCGCAAAACGCACATCTCTTGCAAAACACACATCTCGCGCAAAACTCACATCTCGCGCAAAACGAACATCTCGTGCGAAACACACATCTCGTACAAAATGTACAACTCGCGAAAAAAGTACATCTCGCGCAAAGAGTACATCTCGCGCAAAACGCGCATCTCCCGCAAAACGCACATCTCGGGCAAAACACACATCTCGCGCAAAACGCACATCTCGTACAAAACGTACATCTCTCGCAAAACGTACATCTCGCGCAAAGAGCACATCTCGCGCAAAACGTATATCTGGCGCAAATCGAACATCCCGCGCTAAGAGCACATCTCGCCCAAAACGCACATCTCGCGTAAAACGCGCATCTCGCACAAAACGCGCATCTCGAGCAAAGAGCACATCTCGCGCAAAACGCACATCTCGCGCAAAACGAACATCTCGCGCGAAACGCACATCTCGTACAAAACGCGCATCTAGCGCAAAACGCGCATCTCGCGCAAAGAGCACATCTCGCGAAAAACGCACATCTCGCGCAAAACGAACATCTCGCGCGAAACGCACATCTCGTACAAAACGTACATCTCGCGCAAAACGTACATCTCACGCAAAGAGCACATCTCGCGCAAAACGCGCATCTCCCGCAAAACGCACATCTCGGGCAGAACACACATCTCGCGCAAAACGCACATCTCGTACAAAACGTACATCTCTCGCAAAACGTACATCCCGCGTTAAGAGCACATCTCGCCCAAAACGCACATCTCGCGCAAAACGTACATCTCGCGCAAAACGCACATCTCGCGCAAAAAGCGCATCTCGCGCAAAACGCACATCTCGCGCGAAACGAACATCTCGCGCGAAACGCACATCTCGCGCAAAAAGCGCATCTCCCGCAAAACGCACATCTCGGGCAAAACGTGCACCTCGCGCAAAACGTACATCTCGCACAAAGAGCACATCTCGCGCAAAACGCGCATCTCCCGCAAAACGCACATCTCGGGCAAAACACACATCTCGCGCAAAACGTACATCTCGCGCAAAACGTACATCTCGCGCAAAACGCACATCTCGCGCAGAACGCACATCTCGCGCAAAACGCAAATCTCGAACAAAACGCACATCTCGCGCAAAACGCACATCTCGCGCAGAACGTACATCTCGGGCAAAAAGCACATCTCGAACAAAACGTACATCTCGCGCAAAGAGCACATCTCGCGCAAAACGCACATACCACGCGAAGAGCACATCCCGCGCAAAATGCACATCCCCCGCCAGGAGCACATCTCGCGCAAAACCCACATCTCGTACAAAACGTACATCTCGCGCAAAACGTACATCCCGCGCAAAACGTACATCTCGCGCAAAGAGCACATCTCGCGCAAAACGCACATCTCGCGCAGAACGCACATCTCGGGCAAAAAGCACATCTCGAACAAAACGTACATCTCGCGAAAAACGTACATCTCGCGCAAAGAGCACATCTCGCGCAAAACGCGCATCTCGCGCAAAACGCGCATCTCGCGCAAAACTCACATCTCGCGCAAATCGCACATCTCGCGCAATACGCACATCTCGCGCAAAACGTACATCTCGCGAAAAGAGCACATCTCGCGCAAAACGCGCATCTCGCGCAAAACGCACATCTCGCGCAAAACGAACATCTCGTGCGAAACACACATCTCGTACAAAATGTACAACTCGCGAAAAAAGTACATCTCGCGCAAAGAGTACATCTCGCGCAAAACGCGCATCTCCCGCAAAACGCACATCTCGGGCAAAACACACATCTCGCGCAAAACGCACATCTCGTACAAAACTTACATCTCTCGCAAAACGTACATCTCGCGCAAAGAGCACATCTCGCGCAAAACGTATATCTGGCGCAAATCGAACATCCCGCGCTAAGAGCACATCTCGCCCAAAACGCACATCTCGCGCAAAACGTACATCTCGCGCAAAGAGCACATCTCGCGCAAAACGCACATCTCGCGCAAAACGCACATCTCGCGCAAAACGCACATCTCGCGCAAAACGCACATCTCGCGCAAAACGCACATCTCGCGCAAAACGCACATCTCGCGCGAAACGAACATCTCGCGCGAAACGCACATCTCGTACAAAACGTGCATCTCGCGCAAAACGTACATCTCGCACAAAGAGCACATCTCGCGCAAAACGCGCATCTCCCGCAAAACGCGCATCTCGAGCAAAGAGCACATCTCGCGCAAAACGCACATCTCGCGCAAAACGAACATCTCGCGCGAAACGCACATCTCGTACAAAACGCGCATCTCGCGCAAAACGCGCATCTCGCGCAAAGAGCACATCTCGCGAAAAACGCACATCTCGTACAAAACGTACATCTCGCGCAAAACGTACATCTCACGCAAAGAGCACATCTCGCGCAAAACGCGCATCTCCCGCAAAACGCACATCTCGGGCAAAACACACATCTCGGGCAAAACACACATCTCGGGCAAAACACACATTTCGCGCAAAACGCACATCTCGCGCAAAACGAACATCTCGTGCGAAACACACATCTCGTACAAAACGTACATCTCGCGCAAAACGTACATCTCGCGCAAAGAGCACATCTCGCGCAAAACGCACATACGACGCGAAGAGCACATCCCGCGCAAAATGCACATCCCCCGCCAGGAGCACATCTCGCGCAAAACCCACATCTCGTACAAAACGTACATCTCGCGCAAAACGCACATATCGTACAAAACGTACATCTCTCGCAAAACGTACATCTCGCGCAAAGAGCACATCTCGCGCAAAACGCACATCTCGCGCAAAACGCACATCTCGCGCAAAACGCACATCTCGCGCAAAACGCACATCTCGCGCAAAACGCACATCTCGCGCAAAACGCACATCTCGCGCAAAACGCACATCTCGCGCGAAACGAACATCTCGCGCGAAACGCACATCTCGTACAAAACGTGCATCTCGCGCAAAACGTACATCTCGCACAAAGAGCACATCTCGCGCAAAACGCGCATCTCCCGCAAAACGCACATCTCGGGCAAAACACACATCTCGCGCAAAACGCACATCTCGCGAAAAACGCACATCTCGCGCAAAACGCGCATCTCGCGCAAAACGCGCATCTCGAGCAAAGAGCACATCTCGCGCAAAACGCACATCTCGCGCAAAACGAACATCTCGCGCGAAACGCACATCTCGTACAAAACGTACAACTCGCACAAAACGCACATCTCGCGCAAAGAGCACATCTCGCGCAAAACGCAAACCTCGCGCAAAACGCACATCTCGCGCAAAACGCACATCTCGCGCAGAACGCACATCTCGCGCAAAACGCAAATCTCGAACAAAACGCACATCTCGCGCAAAACGCACATCTCGCGCAAAACGCACATCTCGCGCAGAACGCACGTCTTGGGCAAAAAGCACATCTCGAACAAAACGTACATCTCGCGCAAAACGTACATCTCGCGCAAAACGTACATCTCGCGCAAAACCCACATCTCGTACAAAACGTACATCTCGCGCAAAACGTACATCCCGCGCAAAACGTACATCTCGCGCAAAGAGCACATCTCGCGCAAAACGCACATCTCGCGCAGAACGCACATCTCGGGCAAAAAGCACATCTCGAACAAAACGTACATCTCGCGAAAAACGTACATCTCGCGAAAAGAGCACATCTCGCGCAAAACGCGCATCTCGCGCAAAACGCGCATCTCGCGCAAAACTCACATCTCGCGCAAAACGCACATCTCGCGCACTACGCACATATCGCGCAAAACGTACATCTCGCGAAAAGAGCATATCTCGCGCAAAACGCGCATCTCGCGCAAAACGCGCATCTCGCGCAAAACGCACATCTCGCGCAAAACGTATATCTGGCGCAAATCGAACAACCCGCGCTAAGAGCACATCTCGCCCAAAACTCACATCTCGCGCAAAACGCACATCTCGCGCAATACGCACATCTCGCGTAAATGCACATCTCGCGCAAAACGTACATCTCGCGCAGAACGCACATTTCGCGCAAAACGTACATCTAGCGCAAAGAGCACATCTCGCGCAAAACGCACATCTCTTGCAAAACACACATCTCGCGCAAAACGCACATCTCGCGCAAAACGAACATCTCGTGCGAAACACACATCTCGTACAAAATGTACAACTCGCGAAAAAAGTACATCTCGCGCAAAGAGTACATCTCGCGCAAAACGCGCATCTCCCGCAAAACGCACATCTCGGGCAAAACACACATCTCGCGCAAAACGCACATCTCGTACAAAACGTACATCTCTCGCAAAACGTACATCTGGCGCAAAGAGCACATCTCGCGCAAAACGTATATCAGGCGCAAATCGAACATCCCGCGCTAAGAGCACATCTCGCCCAAAACGCACATCTCGCGCAAAACGAACATCTCGTGCGAAACGCACATCCCGTACATAACGTACATCTAGCGCAAAACGTACATCTAGCGCAAAGAGCACATCTCGCGCAAAACGCACATCTCTTGCAAAACGCACATCTCGCGCAAAACGCACATCTCGCGCAAAACGAACATCTCGTGCGAAACACACATCTCGTACAAAATGTACAACTCGCGAAAAAAGTACATCTCGCGCAAAGAGTACATCTCGCGCAAAACGCGCATCTCCCGCAAAACGCACATCTCGGGCAAAACACACATCTCGCGCAAAACGCACATCTCGTACAAAACGTACATCTCTCGCCTAACGTACATCTCGCGCAAAGAGCACATCTCGCGCAAAACGTATATCTGGCGCAAATCGAATATCCCGCGCTAAGGGCACATCTCGCCCAAAACGCACATCTCGCGCAAAACGCGCATCTCGCGCAAAACGCGCATCTCGAGCAAAGAGCACATCTCTCGCAAAACGTACATCTCGCGCAAAGAGCACATCTCGCGCAAAACGTATATCTGGCGCAAATCCAACATCCCGCGCTAAGAGCACATCTCGCCCAAAACGCACATCTCGCGCAAAACGTACATCTCGCGCAAAACGCACATCTCGCGCGAAACGAACATCTCGCGCGAAACGCACATCTCGTACAAAACGTGCATCTCGCGCAAAACGTACATCTCGCACAAAGAGCACATCTCGCGCAAAACGCGCATCTCCCGCAAAACGCGCATCTCGAGCAAAGAGCACATCTCGCGCAAAACGCACATCTCGCGCAAAACGAACATCTCGCGCGAAACGCACATCTCGTACAAAACGCGCATCTCGCGCAAAACGCGCATCTCGCGCAAAGAGCACATCTCGCGAAAAACGCACATCTCGTACAAAACGTACATCTCGCGCAAAACGTACATCTCACGCAAAGAGCACATCTCGCGCAAAACGCGCATCTCCCGCAAAACGCACATCTCGGGCAAAACACACATCTCGGGCAAAACACACATCTCGGGCAAAACACACATTTCGCGCAAAACGCACATCTCGCGCAAAACGAACATCTCGTGCGAAACACACATCTCGTACAAAAAGTACATCTCGCGCAAAACGTACATCTCGCGCAAAGAGCACATCTCGCGCAAAACGCACATACGACGCGAAGAGCACATCCCGCGCAAAATGCACATCCCCCGCCAGGAGCACATCTCGCGCAAAACCCACATCTCGTACAAAACGTACATCTCGCGCAAAACGCACATATCGTACAAAACGTACATCTCTCGCAAAACGTACATCTCGCGCAAAGAGCACATCTCGCGCAAAACGCACATCTCGCGCAAAACGCACATCTCGCGCAAAACGCACATCTCGCGCAAAACGCACATCTCGCGCAAAACGCACATCTCGCGCAAAACGCACATCTCGCGCAAAACGCACATCTCGCGCGAAACGAACATCTCGCGCGAAACGCACATCTCGTACAAAACGTGCATCTCGCGCAAAACGTACATCTCGCACAAAGAGCACATCTCGCGCAAAACGCGCATCTCCCGCAAAACGCACATCTCGGGCAAAACACACATCTCGCGCAAAACGCACATCTCGCGAAAAACGCACATCTCGCGCAAAACGCGCATCTCGCGCAAAACGCGCATCTCGAGCAAAGAGCACATCTCGCGCAAAACGCACATCTCGCGCAAAACGAACATCTCGCGCGAAACGCACATCTCGTACAAAACGTACAACTCGCACAAAACGCACATCTCGCGCAAAGAGCACATCTCGCGCAAAACGCAAACCTCGCGCAAAACGCACATCTCGCGCAAAACGCACATCTCGCGCAGAACGCACATCTCGCGCAAAACGCAAATCTCGAACAAAACGCACATCTCGCGCAAAACGCACATCTCGCGCAAAACGCACATCTCGCGCAGAACGCACGTCTTGGGCAAAAAGCACATCTCGAACAAAACGTACATCTCGCGCAAAACGTACATCTCGCGCAAAACGTACATCTCGCGCAAAACCCACATCTCGTACAAAACGTACATCTCGCGCAAAACGTACATCCCGCGCAAAACGTACATCTCGCGCAAAGAGCACATCTCGCGCAAAACGCACATCTCGCGCAGAACGCACATCTCGGGCAAAAAGCACATCTCGAACAAAACGTACATCTCGCGAAAAACGTACATCTCGCGAAAAGAGCACATCTCGCGCAAAACGCGCATCTCGCGCAAAACGCGCATCTCGCGCAAAACTCACATCTCGCGCAAAACGCACATCTCGCGCACTACGCACATATCGCGCAAAACGTACATCTCGCGAAAAGAGCATATCTCGCGCAAAACGCGCATCTCGCGCAAAACGCGCATCTCGCGCAAAACGCACATCTCGCGCAAAACGTATATCTGGCGCAAATCGAACAACCCGCGCTAAGAGCACATCTCGCCCAAAACTCACATCTCGCGCAAAACGCACATCTCGCGCAATACGCACATCTCGCGTAAATGCACATCTCGCGCAAAACGTACATCTCGCGCAGAACGCACATTTCGCGCAAAACGTACATCTAGCGCAAAGAGCACATCTCGCGCAAAACGCACATCTCTTGCAAAACACACATCTCGCGCAAAACGCACATCTCGCGCAAAACGAACATCTCGTGCGAAACACACATCTCGTACAAAATGTACAACTCGCGAAAAAAGTACATCTCGCGCAAAGAGTACATCTCGCGCAAAACGCGCATCTCCCGCAAAACGCACATCTCGGGCAAAACACACATCTCGCGCAAAACGCACATCTCGTACAAAACGTACATCTCTCGCAAAACGTACATCTGGCGCAAAGAGCACATCTCGCGCAAAACGTATATCAGGCGCAAATCGAACATCCCGCGCTAAGAGCACATCTCGCCCAAAACGCACATCTCGCGCAAAACGAACATCTCGTGCGAAACGCACATCCCGTACATAACGTACATCTAGCGCAAAACGTACATCTAGCGCAAAGAGCACATCTCGCGCAAAACGCACATCTCTTGCAAAACACACATCTCGCGCAAAACGCACATCTCGCGCAAAACGAACATCTCGTGCGAAACACACATCTCGTACAAAATGTACAACTCGCGAAAAAAGTACATCTCGCGCAAAGAGTACATCTCGCGCAAAACGCGCATCTCCCGCAAAACGCACATCTCGGGCAAAACACACATCTCGCGCAAAACGCACATCTCGTACAAAACGTACATCTCTCGCCTAACGTACATCTCGCGCAAAGAGCACATCTCGCGCAAAACGTATATCTGGCGCAAATCGAATATCCCGCGCTAAGGGCACATCTCGCCCAAAACGCACATCTCGCGCAAAACGCGCATCTCGCGCAAAACGCGCATCTCGAGCAAAGAGCACATCTCTCGCAAAACGTACATCTCGCGCAAAGAGCACATCTCGCGCAAAACGTATATCTGGCGCAAATCCAACATCCCGCGCTAAGAGCACATCTCGCCCAAAACGCACATCTCGCGCAAAACGTACATCTCGCGCAAAGAGCACATCTCGCGCAAAACGCACATCTCGCGCAAAACGCACATCTCGCGCAAAACGCACATCTCGCGCAAAACGCACATCTCGCGCAAAACGCACATCTCGCGCAAAACGCACATCTCGCGCGAAACGAACATCTCGCGCGAAACGCACATCTCGTACAAAACGTGCATCTCGCGCAAAACGTACATCTCGCACAAAGAGCACATCTCGCGCAAAACGCGAATCTCCCGCAAAACGCACATCTCGGGCAAAACGCACATCTCGCGCAAAACGCACATCTCGCGAAAAACGCACATCTCGCGCAAAACGCGCATCTCGCGCAAAACGCGCATCTCGAGCAAAGAGCACATCTCGCGCAAAACGCACATCTCGCGCAAAACGAACATCTCTCGCGAAACGCACATCTCGTACAAAACGCGCATCTCGCGCAAAACGCGCATCTCGCGCAAAGAGCACATCTCGCGAAAAACGCACATCTCGCGCAAAACGAACATCTCGCGCGAAACGCACATCTCGTACAAAACGTACATCTCGCGCAAAACGTACATCTCACGCAAAGAGCACATCTCGCGCAAAACGCGCATCTCCCGCAAAACGCACATCTCGGGCAAAACACACATCTCGGGCAAAACACACATCTCGGGCAAAACACACATTTCGCGCAAAACGCACATCTCGCGCAAAACGAACATCTCGTGCGAAACACACATCTCGTACAAAACGTACATCTCGCGCCAAGAGCATATCTCGCGCAAAATGCACATCACGAAAAACGCATATCTCGCGCAAAACGCACATCTCGCGTAAAACGCATATCTCAGCCAAACGCACACCGCGTTAAAAACGAACATCTTGCGCAAAACGCATATCTCACGCAATACGTACATCTCACGCAAAACGCACACCTCACCGAAACGCACATCTCACCCAAAACCCATATCTCACGCAAATCGTACATCTCGCGAAAACGCACATCTCGCGCAAAACGCACATCTCGCGCAAAACGAACATCTCGCGCAAAACGCGCATCTCGCGCAAAACGCACATTTCGCGCAAAACGAACATCTTGCGCGAAACGCACATCTCGTACAAAACGTAAATCTCGCGCAAAACGTACATCTAGCGCAAAGAGCACATTTCGCGAAAAACGCACATCTCGCGCAGAACGCACATCTCGCGCAAAACGCACATCTCTCGCAAAACGTACATCTCGTGCAAAGAGCACATGTCTCACAAAAGGCACATCTCACGCAAAACGCCCATCTCGCGCTTGGAGCAAATCTCTCCACCTCAGATACCGCGCAAAAAGCAAATCTCTCACAAAACGCACATATCAAGAAAAACGCACATCACGCGCATGAAGAAAATCTCTCATAAAATTCACATCCCGCGCAAAACCCATAACTCGCCCAAATGCACATCTAGCGAAAAACGCCCATCTCGCGCAAAACGAACATCCTGAGCTAAGAGCACATCTCGCGCAAAACGCACATCTCTCGCAAGACGCACATACCACGCAAAACGCACATCTCGCGCGAAAAGCACATCTCGCGCAAACAGCACATCCCTCTTAAAACGCAAATCTCGCGCAAAACACACATCCCGCGGCAAGATCACATCTCGCGCAAAACGCACAGCTTGCGAAAAAAGTACATACCCCGCAAAAGCCCACCTAGCGCAAAACGCACATCTCGCGCAAAACGCAAATCTCACTCAAAACGCACATCTCACGCAAAACGTACATCTCACGCAAAAAGCAGTTCTCGCGCAAAGAGCACATCTCTCGGAAAACGCACATCTCGCGCAAAACGCGCAATCTCCCGCAAAACGCACATCTCGCGCAAAACACACATCTCGCGCAAAACGCACATCCCTCTTAAAACGCAAATCTCGCGCAAAACGCTCATCCCGCGGCAAGATCACATCTCGCGCAAAACGCACAGCTTGCGAAAAAAGTACATACCCCGCAAAAGCCCACCTAGCGCAAAACGCACATCTCGCGCAAAACGCACATCTCACTCAAAACGCACATCTCACGCAAATCGCAAATCTCTCACAATACGCACAACTCACGCAAAACGCTAATCTGGTGCAAATTGCACATCTCGCAAAAAACGCACATCCCGCGCCAAGAGCACATTTCGCGCAAAACGCACATATCACGAAAAACGGTTATCTCGCGCAAAGAGTACATCTCGCGCAAAGAGCACATCTCTCGCAAAACGATCAAAATATCAAGCAAAACGAACATCTCACGCAAATCGCAAATCTCTCACAATACGCACAACTCACGCAAAACGCTAATCTCGTGCAAATTGCACATCTCGCACAAAACGCACATCCCGCGCCAAGAGCACATTTCGCGGAAAACGCACATATCACGCAAAACCCACATCACGCGCAAAGAGCGCATACCTCACAAAACGAACATCCCGCGCCAAGAGCATATCTCGCGCAAAATGCACATATAACGAAAAACGATCAAAATATCAAGCAAAACGAACATCTCTCGCAAATCGCAAATCTCTCACAATACGCACAACTTACGCAAAACGCTCATCTCGTGCAAATTGCATATCACGCGCAAAACGCACATCCCGCGCGAAGAGCACATTTCGCGTAAACGCACATATCACGAAAAACGCTTATCTCGCGCAAAGAGCACATCTCGCGCATGGAGCAAATCTCTTATAAAACTCACATCCCGCGCAAAACGCACAACTAGCGCAAAACGCACATCTCGCGCAAAATGCACATATAGCGAAAAACGCACATCACTCGAAAACGTACATATCACGCAAAACGCACATCACGCGCAAAGAGCACATCCCTCACAAAACGAACATCCCGCGCCAAGAGCATATCTCGCGCAAAATGCACATATAACGAAAAACGCACATCTCGTGCAAAACGCACATCTCGCGCAAAACGCACATCTCGCGCAAAGAGCACATCTCGCGCATGGAGCAAATCTCTTATAAAACTCACATCCCGCGCAAAACGCACAACTAGCGCAAAACGCACATCTCGCGCAAAATGCACATATAGCGAAAAACGCACATCACTCGAAAACGTACATATCACGCAAAACGCACATCACGCGCAAAGAGCACATCCCTCATAAAACGAACATCCCGCGCCAAGAGCATATCTCGCGCAAAATGCACATATAACGAAAAACGCACATCTCGTGCAAAACGCACATCTCGCGCAAAACGCACATCTCGCGCAAAACGCACAACTCGCGCAAAACGCACATCTCGCGAAAAACGCACATCTCGCGAAAACGCACATGTCGTTAAAAACGTACATCTCGTTAAAAACATAAATCTCGTTAAAAACGTACATCTCCTGCAAAACACTAATCTCGTGAGCAAAACACACATCTCGCGCAAAGAGTAAATCTCTGGCAAAACGCACATATCACGCGAAACGCACATCTATCGCAAAGATCACATCCCTCACAAAACGCACATCTCGCGCAAAACGTACATCCCGCGTCAATAGCACATCTCGCGCAAAACGCACATCTCGCGCAAAACGTACATATCACGCAAAACGCACATTACGCGCTAAGAGCACATCCCGCGCCAATAGCACATCTCGCGCAAAATGCACATATCGCGCAAAACGCACATCTCGCGGATAATGCACATTTCGCGCATCTAGCGAAAAACGCCCATCTCGCGCAAAACGCATTATCTCGCGTAAAACGCACATTTTGCACAAGAAGCGCATCTCTCGCAATACGTATATATCACGCTAAACGCACATCTCGCGCAAAACGCACGTATCACGAAAAAGGCACAACTCGCGCAAAGAGGACATCTCGCGCAATACGTATATCCTGTGGAAAACGCTCATCTCGTGCAAAACGCACATCTCGCGTAAAACGCACATCTCAGCCAAACGCACAAATCGATAACAACGTACATCTCAAGCAAAACGCACATCTCACTCAAAACGCACATCTCTCGCAAAACGCACATATCACGCAAAACGCACAACTCGTGCAAAGAGCACATCTCGCGCAAAAGGCGCATCTCGCGCAAAGAGCACATCTCTCGAAAACGCATAAGTCACGCAAATAGCAAATCTCTCGCAAAACGCACTTCTCGCGCAAAACGCACATCTCTCGCAAGACGCACATACCACGCAAAACGCACATATCGCGCGAAAAGCACATCTCGCGCAAACAGCACATCCCTCTTAAAACGCAAATCTCGCGCAAAACGCACATCCCGCGGCAAGATCACATCTCGCGAAAAACGCACAGCTTGCGAAAAAAGTACATACCCCGCAAAAGCCCACCTAGCGCAAAACGCACATCTCACTGAAAACGCACATCTCACGCAAAACGTACATCTCACGCAAAAAGCAGTTCTCGCGCAAAGAGCACATCTCTCGGAAAACGCACATTTCACGCAAAACGCACACCACGCGCAAAGAGCACATACCTCACAAAACGAACATCCGGCGCCAAGAGCACATCTCGCGCAAAATGCACATCTCGCGCAAAACGCACAACTCGCGCAAAACGCACATCTCGCGCAAAACGCACATCTCGCGCAAAACGCACATCTCACTGAAAACGCACATCTCACGCAAAACGTACATCTCACGCAAAAAGCAGTTCTCGCGCAAAGAGCACATCTCTCGGAAAACGCACATTTCACGCAAAACGCACACCACGCGCAAAGAGCACATACCTCACAAAACGAACATCCGGCGCCAAGAGCACATCTCGCGCAAAATGCACATCTCGCGCAAAACGCACAACTCGCGCAAAACGCACATCTCGCGCAAAACGCACATCTCGCGAAAAACGCACACATCGTTAAAAACGTACATCTCGTTAAAAACGTAAATCTCGTTAAAAACGTACATCTCGTGCAAAACACACATCTCGCGCAAAGAGTAAATCTCTCACAAAACGCACATCTCGCGCAAAACGTACATCCCGCGCCAATAGCACATCTCGCGCAAAACGCGCATCTTGCGCAAAACGCACGTCCCGCGCCAATAGCACATCTCGCGCAAAACGCGCAATCTCCCGCAAAACGCACATCTCGCGCAAAACACACATCTCGCGCAAAACGCACATCTCGCGCAAAACGCACATCTCGCGCAAAACGAACATCTCGCGCGAAACGCACATCTCGTACAAAACGTACATCTCGCGCAAAACGTTCATCTCGCGCAAAGAGCACATCTCGCGCAAAACGCACATCTCGCGAAAAACGCACATCTCGCGAAAACGAACATCTCGCGCGAAACGCACATCTCGCGCGAAACGTACATCTCGCGCAAAACGTACATCTCGCGCAAAGAGCACATCTCGCGCAAAACGCAAATCTCGCGCAAAACGCAAATCTCGCGCAAAACGCACATCTCGCGCAAAACGCACATCTAGCGCGAAACGCACATCTCGTACAAAACGTACATCTCGCGCAAAACGTACATCTCGCGCAAAGAGCACATCTCGCGCAAAACGCAAATCTCGCGCAAAACGCACATCTCGCGCAAAACGCACATCTCGTGCAAAACGCGCATCTCGCGCAAAACGCACATTTCGCGCAAAACGAACATCTAGCGCGAAACGCACATCTCGTACAAAACGTACATCTCGCGCAAAACGTACATCTCGCGCAAAGAGCACATCTCGCGAAAAACGCACATCTCGCGCAAAACGCACATCTCGCGCAAAACGCACAACTCGCGCAAAACGCACATCTCGCGCAAAACGCACATCTCGCGCAAAACGCACATGTCGCGAAAAACGCACACATCGTTAAAAACGTACATCTCGTTAAAAACGTGAATCTCGTTAAAAACGTACATCTCGTGCAAAACACACATCTCGCGCAAAGAGTAAATCTCTGGCAAAACGCACATATCACGCAAAACGCTTATCTATCAAAAAGAGCACATCCCTCACAAAACGCACATCTCGCGCAAAACGCACATCCCGCGCCAATAGCACATCTCGCGCAAAACGCGCATCTTGCGCAAAACGCACGTCCCGCGCCAATAGCACATCTCGCGCAAAACGCGCAATCTCCCGCAAAACGCACATCTCGCGCAAAACACACATCTCGCGCAAAACGCACATCCCTCTTAAAACGCAAATCTCGCGTAAAACGCACATCCCGCGGCAAGATCA
Organism: Tanypteryx hageni; assembly: GCA_028673005.1. Classification (NCBI taxonomy): domain Eukaryota; kingdom Metazoa; phylum Arthropoda; class Insecta; order Odonata; family Petaluridae; genus Tanypteryx; species Tanypteryx hageni. The sequence goes on along the minus strand of CM054113.1, from coordinate 111,080,716 downwards.
CATCTCGCGCAAAACGCACAGCTTGCGAAAAAAGTACATACCCCGAAAAGCCCACCTAGCGCAAAACGCACATCTCGCGCAAAACGCACATCTCACTCAAAACGCACATCTCACGCAAAACGTACATCTCACGCAAAAAGCAGTTCTCGCGCAAAGAGCACATCTCTCGGAAAACGCACATATCACGCAAAACGCACATCACGCGCAAAGAGCACATCTCGCGCAAAATGCACATCTCGCGCAAAACGCACAACTCGCGCAAAACGCACATCTCGCGCAAAACGCACATCTCGCGCAAAACGCACATCTCGCGAAAAACGCACACATCGTTAAAAACGTACATCTCGTTAAAAACGTGAATCTCGTTAAAAACGTACATCTCGTGCAAAACACACATCTCGCGCAAAGAGTTCATCTCAGGCAAAACGCACATATCACGCAAAACGCATATCTATCAAAAAGAGCACATCCCTCACAAAACGCACATCTCGCGCAAAACGCACATCCCGCGCCAATAGCACATCTCGCGCAAAACGCGCAATCTCCCGCAAACGCACATCTCGCGCAAAACACACATCTCGCGCAAAACGCACATCTCGCGCAAAACGCACATCTCGCGCAAAACGAACATCTCGCGCAAAACGCACATCTCGCGCAAAACGTACATCTCGCGCAAAGAGCACATCTCGCGCAAAACGCACATCTCGCGAAAAACGCACATCTCGCGACTACGAACATCTCGCGCGAAACGCACATCTCGCGCGAAACGTACATCTCGCGCAAAACGTACATCTCGCGCAAAGAGCACATCTCGCGCAAAACGCAAATCTCGCGCAAAACGCAAATCTCGCGCAAAACGCAAATCTCGCGCAAAACGCACATATCGCGCAAAACGCACATCTCGCGCAAAACGCACATCTCGCGCAAAACGCACATCTCGTGCAAAACGCGCATCTCGCGCAAAACGCACATTTCGCGCAAAACGAACATCTTGCGCGAAACGCACATCTCGTACAAAACGTACATCTCGCGCAAAACGTACATCTCGCGCAAAGAGCACATCTCGCGAAAAACGCACATCTCGCGCAAAACGCACATCTCGCGCAAAACGCACATCTCGCGCAGAACGCACATCTCGCGCAAAACGGACATCTCGCGCAAAACGTACATCTCGTGCAAAGAGCACATGTCTCACAAAGGCACATCTCACGCAAAACGCCCATCTCGCGCTTGGAGCAAATCTCTCATACACCTCAGATACCGCGCAAAAAGCAAATCTCTCACAAAACGCACATATCAAGAAAAATGCACATCACGCGCATGAAGAAATTCTCTCATAAAATTCACATCCCGCGCAAATCCCATAACTCGCCCAAATGCACATCTAGCGAAAAACGCCCATCTCGCGCAAAACGAACATCCTGAGCTAAGAGCACATCTCTCGCAAAACGATCAAAATATCAAGCAAAACGAACATCTCACGCAAATCGCAAATCTCTCACAATACGCACAACTCACGCAAAACGCTAATCTCGTGCAAATTGCACATCTCGCACAAAACGCACATCCCGCGCCAAGAGCACATTTCGCGCAAAACGCACAAATCACGAAAAACGGTTATCTCGCGCAAAGAGCACATCTCGCGCTAAACTCACATCTCGCGCAAAACGCACATCTCGCGCAATACGCACATCTCGCGCAAGAAATACATCTCGCGCAATACATACATCTCGCGCAAAGAGCACATCTCTCGCAAAACGCACATATCAAGCAAAACGAACATCTCACGCAAATCGCCCATCTCGCGCATGGAGCAAATCTCTCATAAAACTCACATCCCGCGCAAAACGCACAACTAGGGCAAAACGCCCATCTCGCGCAAAACGCACATCTCGCGCAAAATGCACATATAGCGAAAAACGCATATCTCTCGAAAACGTACATATCACGCAAAACCCACATCACGCGCAAAGAGCGCATACCTCACAAAACGAACATCCCGCGCCAAGAGCACATCTCGCGCAAAACGCACAACTCGCGCAAAACGCACATCTCTCGCAAAACGATCAAAATATAAAGCAAAACGAACATCTCACGCAAATCGCAAATCTCTCACAATACGCACAACTTACGCAAAACGCTCATCTCGTGCAAATTGCACATCCCGCGCCAAGAGCACATTTCGCGCAAAACGCACATATCACGAAAAACGCTTATCTCGCGCAAAGAGCACATCTCGCGCATTGAGCAAATCTCTTATAAAACTCACATCCCGCGCAAAACGCACAACTAGCGCAAAACGCACATCTCGCGCAAAATGCACATATAGCGAAAAACGCACATCTCTCGAAAACGTACATATAACGCAAAACGCACATATCACGAAAAAGGCACATCTCGCGCAGAGAGGACATCTCGCGCAATACGTATATCCTGTGGAAAACACTCATCTCGCGCAAAACGCACATCTCGCGTAAAACGCACATCTCAGCCAAACGCACAAATCGTTAACAACGTACATCCCTCTTAAAACGCAAATATCGCGCAAACCGCACATCCCGCGGCAAGATCACATCACGCGCAAAACGCACAGCTTGCGAAAAAAGTACATACCCCGCAAAAGCCCACCTAGCGCAAAACGCACATCTCGCGCAAAACGCACATCTCACTCAAAACGCACATCTCGCGCAAAACGCACATCTCACTCAAAACGCACATCTCCCGCAAAACGCACATCTCGCGCAAAACACACATCTCGCGCAAAAGCACATCTCGCCCAAAACGCACATCTCGCGCAAAACGAACATCTCGCGCGAAACGCACATCTCGTACAAAACACACATCTCGCGCAAAAGCACATCTCGCGCAAAACGCACATCTCGCGCAAAACGAACATCTCGCGCGAAACGCACATCTCGTACAAAACGTACATCTCGCGCAAAACGTACATCTCGCGCAAAGAGCACATCTCGCGCAAAACGCACATCTCGCGAAAAACGCACATCTCGCGAAAACGAACATCTCGCGCGAAACGCACATCTCGCGCGAAACGTACATCTCGCGCAAAACGTACATCTCGCGCAAAGAGCACATCTCGCGCAAAACGCAAATCTCGCGCAAAACGCAAATCTCGCGCAAAACGTACATCTCGCGCAAAGAGCACATCTCGCGCAAAACGCACATCTCGTACAAAACGTACATCTCGCGCAAAACGTACATCTCCCGCAAAACGCACATCTCGCGCAAAACACACATCTCGCGCAAAAGCACATCTCGCCCAAAACGCACATCTCGCGCAAAACGAACATCTCGCGCGAAACGCACATCTCGTACAAAACGTACATCTCGCGCAAAACGTACATCTCGCGCAAAGAGCACATCTCGCGCAAAACGCAAATCTCGCGCAAAACGCAAATCTCGCGCAAAACGCACATCTCGCGCAAAACGCACATCTCGCGCAAAACGCACATTTCGCGCAAAACGAACATCTTGCGCGAAACGCACGTCCCGCGCCAATAGAAAATCTCGCGCAAAACGCGCAATCTCCCGCAAAACGCGCATCTCGCGCAAAACGCACATTTCGCGCAAAACGTACATCTCGCGCAAAGAGCACATCTCGCGAAAAACGCACATTTCGCGCAAAACGCACATCTCGCGCAAAACGCACATCTCGCGCAGAACGCACATCTCGCGCAAAACGCACATCTCGCGCAAAACGTACATCTCGTGCAAAGAGCACATGTCTCACAAAAGGCACATCTAACGCAAAACGCCCATCTCGCGCTTGGAGCAAATCTCTCATACACCTCAGATACCGCGCAAAAAGCAAATCTCTCACAAAACGCACATATCAAGAAAAATGCACATCACGCGCATGAAGAAAATCTCTCATAAAATTCACATCCCGCGCAAAACCCATAACTCGCCCAAATGCACATCTAGCGAAAAACGCCCATCTCGCGCAAAACGAACATCCTGAGCTAAGAGCACATCTCTCGCAAAACGATCAAAATATCAAGCAAAACGAACATCTCACGCAAATCGCAAATCTCTCACAATACGCACAACTCACGCAAAACGCTAATCTCGTGCAAATTGCACATCTCGCACAAAACGCACATCCCGCGCCAAGAGCACATTTCGCGCAAAACGCACATATCACGAAAAACGGTTATCTCGCGCAAAGAGTACATCTCGCGCAAAGAGCACATTTCGCGCAAAACTCACATCTCGCGCAAAACGCACATCTCGCGCAATACGCACATCTCGCGCAAGAAATACATCTCGCGCAATACATACATCTCGCGCAAAGAGCACATCTCTCGCAAAACGCACATATCAAGCAAAACGAACATCTCACTCAAATCGCCCATCTCGCGCAAGGAGCAAATCTCTCATAAAACTCACATCCCGCGCAAAACGCACAACTAGGGCAAAACGCCCATCTCGCGCAAAACGCACATCTCGCGCAAAATGCACATATAGCGAAAAACGCATATCTCTCGAAAACGTACATATCACGCAAAACCCACATCACGCGCAAAGAGCGCATACCTCACAAAACGAACATCCCGCGCCAAGAGCACATCTCGCGCAAAACGCACAACTCGCGCAAAACGCACATCTCTCGCAAAACGATCAAAATATAAAGCAAAACGAACATCTCACGCAAATCTCAAATCTCTCACAATACGCACAACTTACGCAAAACGCTCATCTCGTGCAAATTGCACATCTCGCGCAAAACGCACATCCCGCGCCAAGAGAACATTTCGCGCAAAACGCACATATCACGAAAAACGCTTATCTCGCGCAAAGAGCACATCTCGCGCATTGAGCAAATCTCTTATAAAACTCACATCCCGCGCAAAACGCACAACTAGCGCAAAACGCACATCTCGCGCAAAATGCACATATAGCGAAAAAGGCACATCTCGAAAACGTACATATCACGCAAACCGCACATATCACGAAAAAGGCACATCTCGCGCAAAGAGGACATCTCGCGCAATACGTATATCCTGTGGAAAACACTCATCTCGCGCAAAACGCACATCTCGCGTAAAACGCACATCTCAGCCAAACGCACAAATCGTTAACAACGTACATCCCTCTTAAAACGCAAATATCGCGCAAAACGCACATCCCGCGGCAAGATCACATCTCGCGCAAAACGCACAGCTTGCGAAAAAAGTACATACCCCGCAAAAGCCCACCTAGCGCAAAACGCACATCTCGCGCAAAACGCACATCTCACTCAAAACGCACATCTCACGCAAAACGTACATCTCACGCAAAAAGCAGTTCTCGCGCAAAGAGCACATCTCTCGGAAAACGCACATATCACGCACAACGCACATCACGCGCAAAGAGCACATACCTCACAAAACGAACATCCGGCGCCAAGAGCACATCTCGCGCAAAATGCACATCTCGCGCAAAACGCACAACTCGCGCAAAACGCACATCTCGCGCAAAACGCACATCTCGCGCAAAACGCACATCTCGCGAAAAACGCACACATCGTTAAAAACGTACATCTCGTTAAAAACGTAAATCTCGTTAAAAACGTACATCTCGTGCAAAACACACATCTCGGGCAAAGAGTAAATCTCTGGCAAAACGCAAATATCACGCAAAACGCATATCTATCAAAAAGAGCACATCCCTCACAAAACGCACATCTCGCGCAAAAGGCACATCCCGCGCCAATAGCACATCTCGCGCAAAACGCGCATCTTGCGCAAAACGCACGACCCGCGCCAATAGCACATCTCGCGCAAAACGCGCAATCTCCCGCAAAACGCACATCTCGCGCAAAACACACATCTCGCGCAAAAGCACATCTCGCGCAAAACGCACATCTCGCGCAAAACGAACATCTCGCGCGAAACGCACATCTCGTACAAAACGTACATCTCGCGCAAAACGTACATCTCGCGCAAAGAGCACATCTCGCGCAAAACGCACATCTCGCGAAAAACGCACATCTCGCGAAAACGAACATCTCGCGCGAAACGCACATCTCGCGCGAAACGTACATCTCGCGCAAAACGTACATCTCGCGCAAAGAGCACATCTCGCGCAAAACGCAAATCTCGCGCAAAACGCAAATCTCGCGCAAAACGCACATCTCGCGCAAAACGCACATCTCGCGCAAAACGCACATCTCGCGCAAAACGCACATCTCGTGCAAAACGAGCATCTCGCGCAAAACGCACATTTCGCGCAAAACGAACATCTTGCGCGAAACGCACATCTCGTACAAAACGTACATCTCGCGCAAAACGTACCTCTCGCGCAAAGAGCACATCTCGCGAAAAACGCACATCTCGCGCAAAACGCACATCTCGCGCAAAACGCACATCTCGCGCAAAACGCACATCTCGCGCAAAACGTACATCTCGTGCAAAGAGCACATGTCTCACAAAAGGCACATCTCACGCAAAACGCCCATCTCGCGCTTGGAGCAAATCTCTCATACACCTCAGATACCGCGCAAAAAGCAAATCTCTCACAAAACGCACATATCAAGAAAAATGCACATCACGCGCATGAAGAAAATCTCTCATAAAATTCACATCCCGCGCAAAACCCATAACTCGCCCAAATGCACATCTAGCGAAAAACGCCCATCTCGCGCAAAACGAACATCCTGAGCTAAGAGCACATCTCTCGCAAAACGATCAAAATATCAAGCAAAACGAACATCTCACGCAAATCGCAAATCTCTCACAATACGCACAACTCACGCAAAACGCTAATCTCGTGCAAATTGCACATCTCGCACAAAACGCACATCCCGCGCCAAGAGCACATTTCGCGCAAAACGCACATATCACGAAAAACGTTTATCTCGCGCAAAGAGTACATCTCGCGCAAAGAGCACATCTCGCGCTAAACTCACATCTCGCGCAAAACGCACATCTCGCGCAATACGCACATCTCGCGCAAGAAATACATCTCGCGCAATACATACATCTCGCGCAAAGAGCACATCTCTCGCAAAACGCACATATCAAGCAAAACGAACATCTCACGCAAATCGCCCATCTCGCGCATGGAGCAAATCTCTCATAAAACTCACATCCCGCGCAAAACGCACAACTAGGGCGAAACGCCCATCTCGCGCAAAACGCACATCTCGCGCAAAACGCGCATCTTGCGCAAAACGCACGTCCCGCGCCAATAGCACATCTCGCGCAAAACGCGCAATCTCCCGCAAAACGCGCATCTCGCGCAAAACGCACATTGCGCGCAAAACGAACATCTTGCGCGAAACGCACATCTCGTACAAAACGTACATCTCGCGCAAAACGTACATCTCGCGCAAAGAGCACATCTCGCGAAAAACGCACATCTCGCGCAAAACGCACATCTCGCGCAAAACGCACATCTCGCGCAGAACGCACATCTCGCGCAAAACGCACATCTCGCGCAAAACGTACATCTCGTGCAAAGAGCACATGTCTCACAAAAGGCACATCTCACGCAAAACGCCCATCTCGCGCTTGGAGCAAATCTCTCATACACCTCAGATACCGCGCAAAAAGCAAATCTCTCACAAAACGCACATATCAAGAAAAATGCACATCACGCGCATGAAGAAAATCTCGCATAAAATTCACATCCCGCGCAAAACCCATAACTCGCCCAAATGCACATCTAGCGAAAAACGCCCATCTCGCGCAAAACGAACATCCTGAGCTAAGAGCACATCTCTCGCAAAACGATCAAAAAATCAAGCAAAACGAACATCTCACGCAAATCGCAAATCTCTCACAATACGCACAACTCACGCAAAACGCTAATCTCGTGCAAATTGCACATCTCGCACAAAACGCACATCCCGCGCCAAGAGCACATTTCGCGCAAAACGCACATATCACGAAAAACGTTTATCTCGCGCAAAGAGTACATCTCGCGCAAAGAGCACATTTCGCGCTAAACTCACATCTCGCGCAAAACGCACATCTCTCGCAATACGCACATCTCGCGCAAGAAATACATCTCGCGCAATACATACATCTCGCGCAAAGAGCACATCTCTCGCAAAACGCACATATCAAGCAAAACGAACATCTCACGCAAATCGCCCATCTCGCGCATGGAGCAAATCTCTCATAAAACTCACATCCCGCGCAAAACGCACAACTAGGGCAAAACGCCCATCTCGCGCAAAACGCACATCTCGCGCAAAATGCACATATAGCGAAAAACGCATATCTCTCGAAAACGTACATATCACGCAAAACCCACATCACGCGCAAAGAGCGCATACCTCACAAAACGAACATCCCGCGCCAAGAGCACATCTCGCGCAAAACGCACAACTCGCGCAAAACGCACATCTCTCGCAAAACGATCAAAATATAAAGCAAAACGAACATCTCACGCAAATCGCAAATCTCTCACAATACGCACAACTTACGCAAAACGCTCATCTCGTGCAAATTGCACATCTCGCGCAAAACGCACATCCCGCGCCAAGAGAACATTTCGCGCAAAACGCACATATCACGAAAAACGCTTATCTCGCGCAAAGAGCACATCTCGCGCATTGAGCAAATCTCTTATAAAACTCACATCCCGCGCAAAACGCACAACTAGCGCAAAACGCACATCTCGCGCAAAATGCACATATAGCGAAAAACGCACATCTCTCGAAAACGTACATATCACGCAAAACGCACATATCACGAAAAAGGCACATCTCGCGCAAAGAGGACATCTCGCGCAATACGTATATCCTGTGGAAAACACTCATCTCGCGCAAAACGCACATCTCGCGTAAAACGCACATCTCAGCCAAACGCACAAATCGTTAACAACGTACATCCCTCTTAAAACGCAAATCTCGCGCAAAACTCACATCCCGCGGCAAGATCACATCTCGCGCAAAACGCACAGCTTGCGAAAAAAGTACATACCCCGCAAAAGACCACCTAGCGCAAAACGCACATCTCGCGCAAAACGCACATCTCACTCAAAACGCACATCTCACGCAAAACGTACATCTCACGCAAAAAGCAGTTCTCGCGCAAAGAGCACATCTCTCGGAAAACGCACATATCACGCACAACGCACATCTCGCGCAAAGAGTAAATCTCTGGCAAAACGCAAATATCACGCAAAACGCATATCTATCAAAAAGAGCACATCCCTCACAAAACGCACATCTCGCGCAAAAGGCACATCCCGCGCCAATAGCACATCTCGCGCAAAACGCGCATCTTGCGCAAAACGCACGACCCGCGCCAATAGCACATCTCGCGCAAAACGCGCAATCTCCCGCAAAACGCACATCTCGCGCAAAACACACATCTCGCGCAAAAGCACATCTCGCGCAAAACGCACATCTCGCGCAAAACGAACATCTCGCGCGAAACGCACATCTCGTACAAAACGTACATCTCGCGCAAAACGTACATCTCGCGCAAAGAGCACATCTCGCGCAAAACGCACATCTCGCGAAAAACGCACATCTCGCGAAAACGAACATCTCGCGCGAAACGCACATCTCGCGCGAAACGTACATCTCGCGCAAAACGTACATCTCGCGCAAAGAGCACATCTCGCGCAAAACGCAAATCTCGCGCAAAACGCAAATCTCGCGCAAAACGCCCATCTCGCGCAAAACGCACATCTCGCGCAAAACGCACATCTCGCGCAAAACGCACATTTCGCGCAAAACGAACATCTTGCGCGAAACGCACATCTCGTACAAAACGTACATCTCTCGCAAAACGTACATCTCGCGCAAAGAGCACATCTCGCGAAAAACGCACATCTCGCGCAAAACGCACATCTCGCGCAAAACGCACATCTCGCGCAGAACGCACATCTCGCGCAAAACGCACATCTCGCGCAAAACGTACATCTCGTGCAAAGAGCACATGTCTCACAAAAGGCACATGTCTCACAAAAGGCACATCTCACGCAAAACGCCCATCTCGCGCTTGGAGCAAATCTCTCATACACCTCAGATACCGCGCAAAAAGCAAATCTCTCACAAAACGCACATATCAAGAAAAATGCACATCACGCGCATGAAGAAAATCTCGCATAAAATTCACATCCCGCGCAAAACCCATAACTCGCCCAAATGCACATCTAGCGAAAAACGCCCATCTCGCGCAAAACGAACATCCTGAGCTAAGAGCACATCTCTCGCAAAACGATCAAAATATCAAGCAAAACGAACATCTCACGCAAATCGCCCATCTCGCGCAAGGAGCAAATCTCTCATAAAACTCACATCCCGCGCAAAACGCACAACTAGGGCAAAACGCACAACTCGCGCATAACGCACATCTCTCGCATAACGATCAAAATATAAAGCAAAACGAACATCTCACGCAAATCGCAAATCTCTCACAATACGCACAACTTACGCAAAACGCTCATCTCGTGCAAATTGCACATCTCGCGCAAAACGCACATCCCGCGCCAAGAAAACATTTCGCGCAAAACGCACATATCACGAAAAACGCTTATCTCGCGCAAAGAGCACATCTCGCGCATTGAGCAAATCTCTTATAAAACTCACATCCCACGCAAAACGCACAACTAGCGCAAAACGCACATCTCGCGCAAAATGCACATATAGCGAAAAACGCACATCTCTCGAAAACGTACATATCACGCAAAACGCACATATCACGAAAAAGGAACATCTCGCGCAAAGAGGACATCTCGCGCAATACGTATATCCTGTGGAAAACACTCATCTCGCGCAAAACGCACATCTCGCGTAAAACGCACATCTCAGCCAAACGCACAAATCGTTAACAACGTACATCCCTCTTAAAACGCAAATATCGCGCAAAACGCACATCCCGCGGCAAGATCACATCTCGCGCAAAACGCACAGCTTGCGAAAAAAGTACATACCCCGCAAAAGCCCACCTAGCGCAAAACGCACATCTCGCGCAAAACGCACATCTCAATCAAAACGCACATCTCACGCAAAACGTACATCTCGCGAAAAACGCACATCTCGCGAAAAACGCACATCTCGCGCAAAACGAACATCACGCGCAAAACGCACATCTCGCGCAAAACGCACATCTCGCGCAAAACGCGCATCTCGCGCAAAACGCACATTTCGCGCAAAACGAACATCTTGCGCGAAACGCACATCTCGTACAAAACGTACATCTCTCGCAAAGAGCACATCTCGCGCAAAACGCTCATCTCGCGCAGAACGCACATCTCGCGCAAAACGCACATCTCGCGCTTGTAGCAAATCTCTCATACACCTCAGATACCGCGCAAAAAGCAAATCTCTCACAAAACGCACATATCAAGAAAAATGCACATCACGCGCATGAAGAAAATCTCTCATAAAATTCACATCCCGCGCAAAACCCATAACTCGCCCCAATGCACATCTAGCGAAAGACGCCCATCTCGCGCAAAACGAACATCCTGAGCTAAGAGCACATCTCGCGCAAAACGCACATCACACGAAACACGCGCATCTAGCGAAAAACGCCCATCTCGCGTAAAACGCACACCTCGTACAAAACGTACATCTCGCGCAAAACGTACATCTCGCGCAAAACGCACATCTCGCGAAAAACGCACATCTCGCGAAAACGAACATCTCGCGCGAAACGCACATCTCGCGCGAAACGTACATCTCGCGCAAAACGGACATCTTGCGCAAAGAGCACATCTCGCGCAAAACGCACATCTCGCGCAAAACGCACATCTCGCGCAAAACGCACATCTCGCGCAAAACGCGCATCTCGCGCAAAACGCACATTTCGCGCAAAACGAACATCCTGCGCGAAACGCACATCTCGTACAAAACGTACATCTCGCGCAAAGAGCACATCTCGCGAAAAACGCACATCTCGCGCAAAACTCACATCTCGCGCAAAACGCACATCTCGCGCAAAACGCTCATCTCGCGCAGAACGCACATCTCGCGCAAAACGCACATCTCGCGCAAAACGTACATCTCGTGCAAAGAGCACATATCTCACAAAAGGCACATCTCACGCAAAACGCCCATCTCGCGCTTGGAGCAAATCTCTCATACACCTCAGATACCGCGCAAAAAGCAAATCTCTCACAAAACGCACATATCAAGAAAAATGCACATCACGCGCATGAAGAAAATCTCGCATAAAATTCAGATCCCGCGCAAAACACATAACTCGCCCAAATGCACATCTAGCGAAAAACGCCCATCTCGCGCAAAACGAACATCCTGAGCTAAGAGCACATCTCGCGCAAAACGCACATCACACGAAACACGCGCATCTAGCGAAAAACGCCCATCTCGCGTAAAACGCACATCTCGTACAAAACGTACATCTCGCGCAAAACGTACATCTCGCGCAAAGAGCACATCTCGCGCAAAACGCACATCTCGCGAAAAACGTTCATCTCGCGCAAAACGTACATCTCGCGCAAAGAGCACATCTCGCGCAAAACGCACATCTCGCGCAAAACGCACATCTCGCGCAAAACGCACATCTCGCGCAAAACGCGCATCTCGCGCAAAACGCACATTTCGCGCAAAACGAACATCCTGCGCGAAACGCACTTCTCGTACAAAACGTACATCTCGCGCAAAGAGCACATCTCGCGAAAAACGCACATCTCGCGCAAAACTCACATCACGCGCAAAACGCACATCTCGCGCAAAACGCACATCTCGCGCAGAACGCACATCTCGCGCAAAACGCACATCTCGCGCAAAACGTACATCTCGTGCAAAGAGCACATATCTCACAAAAGGCACAACTCACGCAAAACGCCCATCTCGCGCTTGGAGCAAATCTCTCATACACCTCAGATACCGCGCAAAAAGCAAATCTCTCACAAAACGCACATATCAAGAAAAACGCACATCACGCGCATGAAGAAAATCTCTCATAAAATTCACATCCCGCGCAAAACACATAACTCGCCCAAATGCACATCTAGCGAAAAACGCCCATCTCGCGCATAACGAACATCCTGAGCTAAGAGCACATCTCGCGCAAAACGCACATCACACGAAACACGCGCATCTAGCGAAAAACGCCCATCTCGCGTAAAACGCACATTTCGCGCAAAACGTACAACTCGCGCAAAATGTACATCTAGCGCAAAGAGCACATCTCTCGCAAAACGATCAAAATATCAAGCAAAACGAACATCTCACGAAAATTGCAAATCTCTCACAATACGCACAACTCACGCAAAACGCTAATCTCGTGCAAATTGCACATCTCGCACAAAACGCACATCCCGCGCCAAGAGCACATTTCGCGCAAAACGCACATATCACGAAAAACGGTTATCTCGCGCAAAGAGTACATCTCGCGCAAAGAGCACATCTCGCGCTAAACTCACATCTCGCGCAAAACGCACATCTCGCGCAATACGCACATCTCGCGCAAAAAATACATCTCGCGCAAAACGCACATCTCGCGCAAAACGTACATCTCGCGCAATACATACATCTCGCGCAAAGAGCACATCTCTCGCAAAACGCACATATCAAGCAAAACGAACATCTCACGCAAATCGCCCATCTCGCGCATGGAGCAAATCTCTCATAAAACTCACATCCCGCGCAAAACGCACAACTAGGGCAAAACGCCCATCTCGCGCAAAACGCACATCTCGCGCAAAATGCACATATAGCGAAAAACGCATATCTCTCGAAAACGTACATATCACGCAAAACCCACATCTCGCGCAAAACGCACAACTCTCGCAAAACGCACATCTCTCGCAAAACGATCAAAATATAAAGCAAAACGAACATCTCACGCAAATCGCAAATCTCTCACAATACGCACAACTTACGCAAAACGCTCATCCTGTGCAAATTGCACATCTCGCGCAAAACGCACATCCCGCGGCAAGAGCACATTTCGCGCAAAACGCACATCACGAAAAACGCATATCTCGCGCAAAACGCACATCTCGCGTAAAACGCATATCTCAGCCAAACGCACAAATCGTTAACAACGTATATCTCACGCAAAACGCATATCTCACGCAAAACAAACACCGCGTTAAAAACGCACATCTTGCGCAAAACGCATATCTCACGCAATACGTACATCTCACGCAAAACGCACACCTCACCGAAACGCACATCTCACCCAAAACCCACATCTCACGCAAATCGTACATCTTGCGCAAAACGCACATCTCGCGAAAACGCAAATCTCGCGCAAATAGCACATCTTCCGCAAAACCCCCATATAACGCAAAACGCACATCTTGCGCAAAACGCATATCTCGCGCAAAACGCACATCTCAGCCAAATCGCACATCTCGTTAATAACGTACATCTCAGGCAAAACGTACATCTCATGCAAAACAAACCTCTGGTTAAAAACGTAGATTTCGCGCAAAACTAACATCTCGTGCAAAACGTACATCTTGCAGTAAAAGAACATCTCGCGAAAAAAGCACATCTCGCTCAAAACGCACATCTCATGCATAACGTATATTTCACGCAATACGCACATCTTACCAAAAACGCATATCGCGCAAAACGCACATCTTGCGGAAAACGCACAACTCCCGCAAAGAGTAAATCTCGCGCAAAACGCATATCTCGCGCAAAACGCACATCTCGCGCAAAACCTAAATCCCGCGCAAAACGCACATGTCAGCCAAAACGCACAAATCGTTAAAAACATACATCTCACGCAAAACGCACATCTTGTTAAAAACGCACATGTCACGCAAAACGCACACCTCGTGTTAAAAGCACATCTGACCCAAAACGAACATCTCACCTAAAACGCACATCTCGCGAAGACGCACATCTCGAGCAAAACGCAGATCTCGCGCAAAACGCACATCTCGCGCAAAACGGACATCTCGCGCAAAGAGCACATCTCGAGCAAAACGCAGATATCGCGCAAAACGCACATCTCGCGCAAAACGGACATCTCGCGCAAAGGGCACATCTCGCGCAAAACGTACATCTCGCGCAAAACAAACATCTCGCGCAAAACGCATGTCTCACCCAAAACGTATATCTCTTCCAAAAGGCTCATCTCAAGAAAAACGCACATCTCACGCAATACGCACATCTCGCGGAAATGCAAATTACACCCAAATCGCACATCTCACCCAAAACGCACCTCTCGCAAAAAACGCACATCTCACCCAAAACGCATGTCTCACCCAAAACGTATATCTCTCCCCAACCGCTCATCTCAAACGCACATCTCACGCAAAACGCACATCTCGCGGAAATGCACATCTCGCAAAAAACGCACATCTCGTGCAAATCACAAATCTCACGCAAAACGCACATCTTACGGATGACGTACATCTCGATAAAAAATTACATCTAGCGCAAAACGCACATCTCACGCAAAACGCACATCTTACGAAGATGCACATCTCTTTAAAAACTTGCATCTCTAAATAAATATATATTTCGCGGAAAACTCGCATTTCGCGTAAAACGCACCTCACACGCAAAATGCACATCTCACTGAAAACGCACATCTCGCGCAAAGAGCACATCTCGCGCAAAACGTACATCTCGCGCAAAACGCACATCTCGCGAAAACGCACATCTCACCCAAAACGCATATCTCACGCAAAACGCACATCTCGCGTAAAATGCACATCTCTCGCAAATCACACATCTAGTGCTAAACGCAAATCTCGCGTTAAACGCACATCTCACCCAAAACGCACATATCTCCAAAAACTCACATCTCAAGAAAAACGCACATCTCACAGAAAACGCACATCACGCGCAGATCCCACCTCTCGCGCAAGACGCACATCTCTCCAAAACCGCACATCTCCCGTAAAACTCGCAACTCGCGCAAAATGCACATCAGATTCAAATCGTATATGTCTTGCAATACTTTATGTCACACAGAAAATGCATATCACTTAAGTCGCACATCACTGGTTAACGCTTATCACTTACAAGGTCTGTTGTTCAAGTTCTATTCACTCGAGTAGCAGTGGCAACCCTGTAAAAAATTTGCATATGCCTTTGAAAAACAATGTTTATCACACCCTCATTTATATAATATTCTTATTTTTTGTATTCGGGGGTATTGCTTGAATTATCATTGATATATATACATAAAATATTGAATCGATTTCAATGATTACAGGAAGAAAATATCACTTGGTCATATACGCGCAATGAAATTTGTATATATAATTTTACTGCGTGCTGAAATTAAAATTAAGATCGCTACAGGCGATTTACTTCCTTTTAGTTATAAATCTTATAAGGAAATGTTTTCCCGATTTATTTCCAAATAAATGCATCCCCATGCCTCTTGATTATGATTATTATCTCTCGGTCGTGACCTTATGATACCTCAAATTTTAATTTTCGCTTTAGATGAATTTGACAGCGTAACTTTTTATAAATGTGAACTCAATCCTAATCTTTGAAATCGCTAAAATATATTTATGCTAAAACCAAATTTTACCAAGCATTTGAAAGTAATTTCCGCATGAATGGATAACAAACACGCAAATATGACACTTCTATGGAGCAAAAATATTCACATTCGATAGAATGCATTAAATTATGTAAATGAATAAATCGGCCAGTGTGGTATAGTTTGAAGATTTGCGATCATAATTAATTAGTTATTTTTGAAGCAGGTTGTTAATTATGTGAATTTTCCCAGAATGACATTATATCTTCTTTTATATTATCATTGCAGGAGAAGGTATAACGCATGTTTTCCATCATATGATGTACAAAATAGTGATCTCCAAGAGATTCTCGAAATCTCACTCCGGCAAATATGCTAATTTGATGAATATACTTCAAGATCGAATTTTTTAAAGATTTATTTATCTTGGAATAATAACTTGATTGTTACGAAGTAGGTACTAACGAAAGTTGGAATATTCCGAACACCGTCGCGGATGAAAGGAACAATCGGCTAACATCTTTCAACGATTAATTGGTAAATCCTGGGCATATAAAAATGATTATGGAACGCAGGGATAGTAAACATAAAAAGCATTTAACCATTCCATCCTATGTTGAAAAATGGAGGAACTCTTATTATCGTAAAATATTACGGTAATTATAGTAACCCTCCACTAGTTTAACATTATCATATTCTAGTAGTGCTCAAACAATTTTAATTATATCCTATATTAAATCGAAGTTATTGACCGCGGAATTAACACAGAGAACGAAAGGTGATGCATTTATTTAAAATGAATGAGGTGCAATACAGACAAAATCATGCTTAGTTTAGGAGTGCTAATAAATACCATTAACTTATATTAAGCGAATCATTTCCATAAGAGCCTCAAACTCTTTTGTTGAGCCACACACTAATTTTGATCTTGCATGCAAATGCCTAATGTTGCCACCTCGGACTTCATCTTAAATCGGAAATTATGAAAAAGTAAATAATGACTAGTGTTTATATCTAGAACAGGACCTCAATCCGCGACTGTCGATAAAAATAATACGAAATTACAAATTATTATAATTCTTAAGTTTGACTGAAAATTTTTTTACTAACCATTATGGAAATTATCCTATTGATATTACTACCGTTTCAATCTTTATTATTAAATATTACACATATAAATTTAAAGTAAATTATTATTATCATTTTCCTTGCGAGTATGGGTAAATTTGTAAATTTCGTTGATATAAGGAAGTATTTGAGTACGTTCACACATCCTCAAGTCAGCATCCCCCAAAAGACCTCGTAATTGATGCTAGTTCATTTTTCTATTTCCGTAAATCTAAGAGGGATCCTGATAATTGTATCGAAAGCCCAAAGATTCGGTTGAAAGCTGTTGAGATGGCAACATTACTAACAATAACAACCTCTAAAACGACGAAGAATACGTGGTGAATTTATTTCGGTTCGAACATAGTTGTTAATGTTTGTGAAATATAACATTAACTAACGTGTGCATGGTGAATAACGAAAAACGTACTTACCTTAAGCATCCCTCGACGAAAGAAATGTCCGGGGAGCCTGCTCTTCATTGAGGATGAGTAGTCTTCAGTGGCGTTGATGCTGATCTGCAAATAACAGAGGTCATTCAATCACTATAAAATAGTTTACGATTGCCTAACACAGTACTTACTGTGGAGAACTAAGGCCTCATTGACAACTTTCACAAAATAGACAATTTTAAATTCATTATTAATGTTGAACTACTCTTATTGTCTGTGTAATTATGGGCATGAATGAAAATGAAAGGTATTAAATTAAAATCCAAATTAGTAAAGCCTTAATTCAGAATGTACTGTCAACATTTACTAAATCTTATGAAATATGTCAATTAGTTATAAACCACGATGAGTTCACAAGTCGATTAAAGTTATTTGAATCATTTCCTTGATAATTTCTGTTTTTATCCATCGAAAAAGGTTAATATGACAATTTTTAAAAAATAATGGATTACTTTACACAAACTACAATGGAAATAGAACATTTCAGTTCCTGTTAACGACCACAGCATCACGGATTCACTAAATAAATTTTAAAAATATATTGTCATTTACATAAATAACATATTTCAGAAGTGTTGTAATGACGTGTGATGGAAATGATTGACATTTTACAATAGAATATCGTTTCTTAAGTTACTGCGAAAAAATAAAAATAATAACACTTTTGCACTCTTGGCGAGAGTAAATTATCTCGAGATTATCAGACTTACCCTATCATTGAACGTTAATATGACTGACCTGAAATAAAAGGAGAGATCATAAGTTTGGCCAAAAATTCCTTTATGTATTCGTTGCATCTTCCCTCCGTTACAACGTCACGAATTACCTCTGGGAGACGGTCCATCCTGTGTTGGAGAATCGTGAATTCTCTGCAATATTAAAAAGTTAATGTAATAATTTACCTAAAATTCAATGTAAATTGCAAAATAACGTACTGATAATGTCGACAGCATCAAGGAATCCCTATAGATTTTATTAAATGTATCGTCATTTGCTTATATAACATATAATTATTCTTCTTAAGCATTGAATTGGTTTGAGATCGAAATAAATAATGCTTTCCAATAGTTTCAGAATAATGGTCCTTAATTTACTGCGGAAGAATAAAAATAATAACTAAGACTTTCGCAGTCTTGGCGAAGGTAAATTGCCTCGAGATTTTCAGAGACTTACACTATTATTGAACTTAAGTAAGACTGAGCTGGAAAATGAGGAGAGATCATAAGCTTGGCCAAAATTTCCGTTATGTATTCGTTGCAACTTCCCTCCGTTATAACTTAACGAATTACCTCCGGGAGGAGACGGGGAGACCGTACTCGTACGCTCCATCCTGTCTTGGAGAATCGTGAATTCTCTGCAATATAAGATTCCAATTAAAACGAAGAACAAAATCAATTCGAATGGAAGAACAATATCAAAACACTTACTAGAGCACGAACATTATAGCGTCTTAATTCTTCCCGCTTCATGATTTCGAAAAGAAATGAACAGTTGAACTCCAGCAGCACCTGACTGCCTTTTTCGTTTATGGAAAAAAGAAATTAGCGGTACATTTCGCAGCTCGATATCGCATTAATAGAAAGGCAAACAATAGAATGCTCGCAAGTGTGCCAATTGCATAAAATATCGATCGTGTGTAAATATGAATGGGAAGGTGGACAGCGACTTGATTGTGTGTGGAGACAGGGTGTGGCAGGGAGAGAGGGGGGGCACACGAGCCATGGCCGTGCGTTAGTTGGGATCGCAAGGACAGACGCACACAAAAACGCACAGAAATAATGGGACGGCAATTATATTTAGGTATGTACACACACAAATACGCGTCGAATGGTGAACCATGACGCTTCGATAAAGAGACCACGAAAAATAAATCGGCAGTAAATGTTTTTTTTTATATGGTTGCTTAAGTATAGTAATAGGGTCGCAATATAGACATAAGCCAACAAGATAAAACAAAATAACATAAATGCGTACTGATACATGTATAAAAATGGCATCGCAGTATATACATAAGAAAACATAGTGAAATGATATTCAAACCTTGAGGAGTCGATATCAAGTTTATTTTGGAATACCTCGCCAACTTTCTTACGATACGGAGTTTGAAGTTTCGCCATACCATCCCAATTATCTGTCAATTGAAAGCATTTCACATAATTTAGCCGACTAAGAAACACCTGTAAATAACAGAAACACAAGATTATAAGAGAGGAACAATATGATGGGATACTTTCTAATCTAATTTTTCGTCAGCTCCAATATATCTGTTAAAATGTAATTTTCATACGAAAACGAGTTTAGACAATGTTCAGTCTTAAAATTCGCTCAGGAGTAAATGATAAACGAATTGAGAACGGATGAAATACCCAAGTATCTGTATAATATTTAGAGAATTAAAGATATTTTCCCATTTTTGTAATCACCCTTTTCTGAAGCAACCGTATCAGCGTTTGAGCATCATCCTTTTACATATCTGGTGCGAGCGGTTTTGCTTTCCCCCATGACCAGCGATAGCCTCCTGTGATGCAGCACGGTCATAATACGAGAGAACTGAACACTATGTAATTATGCAGCCGAGTGAAGCTATTCAGATACTTGTATTGATAAGAAAGTCCGATTTTAACCGCTTAAGAGTTGGCTATGGATGGAGATAGCATTTCAGTTAAATAGGGATTCGATGGGGGCAATTGGAATCCATATTGAATGGACTCACGGCATGTTTCCGCCTCGAAAAGGAATCTCCTACTCGATATATTACATGACAGTCAATCTATTTTATGATTGGGGACGATTGTTACGTCCGACCGATAAAGAAATCAGCCACTTCGTTGCCTTTTTTGTCGCCGAAATAATACCTCTTATGACCTGGAAAACTTACTTTTCCTGCCGACTTCCACTCTTAAACCCTCTTTTGAAATGGTAACACGTGTTTATTCAAAGAGGGCATTTAAACTCTTACGTCCAAAATTCATGGTAACTCGCAGCAATTCTCGGGGTCATTATAGTTTTGACGACCATTTCTACTGTGGAAAATAGGCCCCGAATTTATTCGGACCAAGTAATATGAGGTTAATTTCGAAATTTGGACGTTTTCTTCGATGGCATAAATCGCACACGAATGAAAATCACTTCTTCCCCGGATGCAAGGACGTGAGAATATCACAACGCTACGATCAAGTTCGCATAATTAAAATCGCAACATAGTTAATACGTACGAGGGCCGAAATTCAAAAGGAAATATTTCTCTATATTACGGGAATTTAACACATTTTAGTATTCGGTAGGTTCTCTATAACATGGTCGGCAAGCAAAGATATCACAGAGACCACGATGAGAACTTTTCAATCGGAAACGAAAGATAGGGATCGCGTCGGCGTATATATTACGATAAAATTTGCTAATAAAAATATCAGAAGTTACAAAAATCGAGAATAAATGCTCGTGACTTCAACTCGTAGATCGTTTCGAAGAGACATCGAGTACATAAATTATATTGAAAAATCAGTTTTAATGAACTGTCGAACACATTTTGACCACTGCCATCAAAAATCAAGCAAAATACTAACCTTGAAGCTCTCCAATTCGGCAGCCGGAATTTCACTCTTTCAGAGCTGACTGAACCGGTTTGTTTGAGTGCCCAGTCAATTCGCCTCTCTTACAGCACAATGGGTATCTCAGAGGTAGTGCAATGAATAACCGGGGAGGGAGGAGGGAAACCCGGTGCCGGCATTTGCCTGCTCTTACGAAGAACACCAGGGGGGCCAACGGCTTAACGTCCCTTCCGAAGGACGGAACAGCTGAATTTGCGCGGTCTCCTCAAACCACACGAACAGGGGGCCGGGCGACCTTGGAAAAATCCTACTTGCGCAGGATTCGTACCCGATGACTTTTTCAAGCATCGGGCGAGTAGCAGCCAGCGTCCTAACCACTACACCACCGGCACCCCCACTGAACCGGTTGAGCACAGAACGCAGAATGAATAGCCTCAGCAACTCGCTAGGTGGCGCAACTCAGAGCGATGATCATTGGTTTATTATAAAATTAGAAATTAATTTTTCAATAAAATGAAATACATTAATGTAATTATAAAAAATAATTTGTTATATATAATTATACAAAAACGCTAATTTTTGCATATGAAAATATTATTTTGATAATTAATTCATTTCTTTCTATATTGAACACATAGTGACATCTATTCTTCATCGTTGAAACTGTCGATATGCCGGAGTGTTATCCCTCTATAATATGAAAATCTTTTTTACGAACCTGCTAGGTGTCCCATGCCTTATTCTGAAGTACTTCTAGAAGATTTAAAGCTCAGAAATTTGGCATGCTGGTCAGTCATAGGTCACAACCAACGAGAAAAATCGAAAATTCCAAAAACTTCATTTTTAACTCCATTGTTCAATTTCAATGCCCCATAAGAAATTCGTGGGATTCATTGCAAAGCGTTCTAAATATGCTTTTTTAAATATCTTAAAATTCAGATACAAACTCGAGATAAAAACCACTTTGTATTTCAAAAATTAAGGTTTTAATTTTGAAGAAGAAATTCAAATCCGTGCTGAATTAATGCAAACATTTGTTGTTTATTGCAAAGAAAGCATATTTTTCTGAGACAATAGTTACGAACTCAAGGTTTTTAAAGGGTAAATGGCAATCTAATCAAAGATGGCATTGGCTCGACGCTTTCAATAATAATTAAGGAGGTCATAATGAATTATCGATTTCGATCTAATCAACTCGCAAAAATGCATTGATGCAGACCATAGACTAAATGTTCTTCTTACAATGGGTTTGTTTTTGTTGATGTACCTCATTTTTTCACACTTTCGAATTGTGACTTTTCCGTTTGAACTTTATTTGCACCTAATTGGGATATCGGAAGAAGATTGGAGTATGGGGAAAGGAGAAAGTGAAAGAGAAGGAGAGAGAGAAGAGACAGAGGGCCAGAGGAAGGGAAAGAGTGAGGAAAAGCGGAAGTTGGGGAAGCGGGAGGTTCGGCGGGTGGTAGGGATGGACATAGGTAGAGACGGAGGAAGAGAGAGAGGGGGGTGAGAGAGGGAGTGAGAGAGGTAGAGAGGGAGTGAGAGAGGTAGAGAGAGGGGGGGAAAGAGGAAGAAAGGAGGTGAGAGATGGAGAGAGGGGGTAAGGGAGGGAGTGGAAGGGAGAGAGAAAGAGAAGCCCGAAAATAGGGATAGATATAATTTTCTACCCTAAATATATGCCAAAAGGAGGCGGTTCAGGGTTGGACACGAGCAGCGGACGAATTTGCCTCGAGGTGTGAGGCACGGGGTTGACGCGCGTAGCGTGTAGGGACGGAGCCCCCAGTCTATTATATAAAACTGCTTGTGACATGAAACTCCCAGACCAAACCGCGAAAGATACTAACATGCTGTTTTCACAGTTAGGTTCCAGACATCACCCAGACCAGCAGAAAAACCGAAACTTTCGGAAATATTTTTTAATTTTCCCGGAAAATGCGAAAAATTTCTCACATTTGAAAAGCATGTACATCTTTGCAGGGCTTCATAAAATTGCAATTTAAAATTAATATGGAAACTCGGGACGAATATTGTTCTATAGCTAAAAGAATAAGGTTTTCAACAATCAAGAATATCAACTACCACGGTAAGGAGTGCAATGCTTTTCAATGGGAATTGGTAATCTGTATTCTAATAACACCGATTCAAAGCCTTTTTTAAGGGAATTGATATACGTACTACATTATAATCCCGTAACAGAGGTACTCAGAGAAACCGCGTTAGAAATATGTACGCGGAATTGTTAAAGTTAAGCAAGGTAAACAGTTATCTGAAAAAACTAGATTGCTCATGAAGGAAAGAAGGGAACTGAAAGTTACTAAAGACCACAAAGGAATGATCCACTTCGCAGAACTAAACAAAACTATGAAGATCTGAAGAAAGATAATTATAAACTAATCGAAAATATTATAGAAAATAATAGAAATTATAAAAAATGAAGCAACATCTCTCGATTGATAAGAGACAACTGGCGGAAATGATGCTAGAAGATGGTTCGTTTTTTTATTGCAGGCAGTTAATTCTAAAACGAGTAGAAGAATTCTACACAAAACTTTAAGACGATTAAACAATGAGGAAGTAAATGAAGAAGGGGTTCCAGATATTCTTCCAAAAGAGGTGAGACATACAATCAAAAGCATGATGAATGGTAAAGCATCTGGCATTGATGGCATCGAAGCCGAAATATTCAAGGCAATAGGTAACTGTATGGACAATATCCACTCCAAGATCTTTTCGTCTTGCTTAAGGAAAAGGAATATAGCAGAGTCGTGGCCTACGCAAGCATCACCCTTTTGCACAAGAAATGTCCCAAGGAAGATTTGAATAATTATCAGCTTGCTCCAGGCAGTCTACAAAACATTCATAAATATTCTCACTATGCGCCTTCAAAAGGAACTAGATATTGTCCTGAAGAAACAAGGGGTAATATAAACATACATAAATTTGATCAAAAATATTTTTTAAATAATGCGACATCTTCTGTTCAGCTGCATGAAGAAACAAGTGACTTTAAGACCATGCACGTACCCAGAAATGTACTTCAGGAGGGGTCTGAGGCCAAAAACCAATTGATTAAATAAGAGTCCTATTCAAATAATAGAAAATTTTATAACGTTTTAGTTCTTATAACTCAACGCACCAAGTGGCAGCGTAGCAAGAGGCAACGTATCAAGTTTGTAGCGTGGTTACCGCAGATTCCACAAATGTCTGTACACCGAGGGGCTGGGGGTCCGGACCCACCGAACTGCCTCCATGTGCTCATCTTTGTTTAAGAACAAAAAGAGAGTGAATCAGCCTCTCCTAAACTATTCACAGCAGCTCTAGAGGAAGTATTCAAAACGCTATACTGAGAATAAATAGATATAAAGTTAAATCTGACTCTCCTGCACTTTGATGATGACATGATACTCTTCGCTGGAAGTCCAGAAGAGCTCCGTAGAAGAACTGAGGAGGTAGAGCAGGCAAGCCAAGAAGCTCGACTCAAAATGAATCTTAATAAAAGAAAGGTAATATACTACTCCTTTGCAAATCTCGAGAAGATATCTATTTACAGAGCAGAACTCGAAGTAGAAACAAGCTACGTTTATTTGGGTTGACTGATCACTACTAACGGATCACTTCATGGGGAGGTGATCACGATTGTGAAAATGGCATGGAGTGCTTTTGGCAGAAATACAAACATCTACAAATCAAATATCTCAGTCTATCTAAAAAGGAGATCGTATGACCTATGTGTTCTGCCAGTTCTGACCTATGGATGCGAAACATGGACCATGAGCGCCAGAATACTCCAGCGCCTGCAAACAACATAGAAGAGCATGGAGAGGCGTATGCTGGGAATCACTAGAAAAGACTGGAAAAGGAACGACTGGGTAAGAATGAACACCGGAGTATATGACGCAATTATGAGAGTAAAAGTGCTTCATCGCTCTGTAAAAATTATCGGTAATGAAAAATAAAAGTAATGCCATCAAGATCCCGCCCGGCTCTCCCGTACCTCGGGCCGGCCCTGTCTGCATTTGTACATTGTGTAGAAGTTTTGTTCCATAATCTTCTGGGTGAAAAACATTCTAACACTACTGCTATAGTTCAGATGTAGACTATTCTCCCGGCATGTGGAAGACCCGAGTTCGATTACCGGTCATAGCAGAATTTTTTCTCGTTTCAAAAATATTCCCAGCTGTACAGCTTATGCCTGTGTGCGTAGGATCTTAAAGTCGCTTTATTCCATCATTTTCAAGATATCTTTTGTCTTCAACATTCGTTTCAGAAGCAATTTATTTACATCACTAG
The DNA here is from genome assembly GCA_028673005.1 of Tanypteryx hageni. NCBI lineage: Eukaryota > Metazoa > Arthropoda > Insecta > Odonata > Petaluridae > Tanypteryx > Tanypteryx hageni. The sequence goes on along the minus strand of CM054113.1, from coordinate 111,054,925 downwards.
TGTTATTGTCAGCCAAAAATGGCGATGTATATGACTTAAATATTAAATTCAAGTCAGCAAGTAGAGAGTGACCCATGAACAGATAAAATTAGCGCGTTTTTTTCACATATTTTGTCACGATAGCCTCGTTTATTTTATAACAGAGCTACCACGTAAAGGTAAGATTATCGTTGAAATGAGAGAGGCATAATAACTAAATTAGCGTTTTATTCCGCATCATCATCCGACATAAACATGTTTTACATAAACATATACTTTTCGGATAATAAATACTCCAAAAATGTCATTAAAGCCTACAACACAATCAATAATTTTGAAAGTTTGCTTTCCGCCTGCGTAAGTTTAAAAAAACAATACTTTTTAGGGGTTCTTTACCAGCGAAGCGGTAATAGCGGAACTAAATAAATGCAGGAAGGTGCAGTACTTCTACCAATATTTCTTCTATGACGGAGCATAGAGGAAAACAACAGAATTGTCTTTCAAGCTTCTACTTCTATATCGGTACAATTGAGACGAAACTCTCATTTTACATTATTCTCTCGTAATACTAAAAGTACTTGAAAATAGTTAAACGATACGATACCCTTGGTGACACTGCTGCTGCCAACCACAAATCAAATAGCATACACTGGATAAATGTCACGAAATGTACTAACAATTATATTGCAGTGACATAATACAAAGCACAAATATAGTACAATACTTAGTAGAAATGTCCACTTGAGGAATCACAAATGATATGGAAAAGGGTTCGACTCGCAGATAATCTTTCCACAGGTGCGTTCGCTCAGCTGTCTTCGCTCTCTCTCCTCGTCCTATCTCGTTCTCCCTCTCTCCTTCCCTGCCTCTGCTCGTGGCGACGTTGTCAGTTCGCAGTGCTAATTGGTTCTACCCTCGATCTACTAGTGTCCTCTTCCGGGCTAATGTCTGTTGCTATAAAAGAAGGCTTCCCACGAAAAAGGGTGCGTCGCACGCAAGGGTGCGTCGCAGGCAGGGGTCGTCATTTGCTGGGAACTCGATAACTGTCAAAAGTAGGAAAATGCTGCACAATGGCTTCTAGCATCGGCTAACATGCTTGTGCCATGCACTGACGTCACTAAACACTCTGCAAACTTCGGCTACCAATCGGATCTGATCGGGTTCGGCATAAACTAGTCCGTTTTAAATTGCATTTTTTATAAATATCTGTTAAAAATTTATCGAAAAAACTTTATATTTGCCTATAACAATAGCCATACAATATCATAAAATTTTCGGTAATTCCCGATATTTGACAGTGTGTATTCCATTTATGGAGTATACTTTTCCATCTTGATAAGAATAAGTTCGTCAATGTGAAAATGTACACTCAAAGTTTCAGCTATCCATCTTTTATATACCTTCGGAAATATAAGTAAAACAATCGATATTTCACTTAAGACGTAGTACTTCATTTAAGAAATAGCAACGTAATTTTTACATTCAAGTTCATCCCTTCGTCGTAAATTATCCATTATTTTTTACTTGCAAAGTGCTTTGTGCACACAAAAAGAAAATTAACGTATTGACGTATTTGTAGTGGAATTTGTTTGCTTCAGTTGCTACGAAGATTGTTTTCGTTGACTACAATTAATAAAACCGTGTAATAAATTTTTAAGTTCAAAATAAATTAAGAATTTCTTGTTGGATTTTCTCAAACTTTTCTACAATAAGTGGCATTAGTGTGGAAATGTACGCTCAAAATGCCAGCTTTCCATCTGTTAAGCTTTTGGAGATACATATATAAAAAGTTTAATGATCTCCAATCCGAAGTTGTATATTTTTCAAAATTCAAATTTAAAGAAAAACAAATGGCAGCAGCACAGAAATCTACTCTCCAAGTTTCAGATATCTATTGTTTACGGTTTCTTCAAAATTACAATTTAAGCAAGTGCAAAGACAGATAGACGCCAAAAAGAAACTATAAGTGCATTTTTTGAACGTGCTAAAAAGCTAATGAAGCCAACCTGCACATGCAGTAATAAGTAAACAATTATAAAATGAAAACAATTGAATATTCCAGAAAATAGAAAAGTTTTGGGTTTGTAAATGTTATGTGAAAAAAAATTAATGAAATTTTAAAAACTTTTAACTTGTAGATTTTCAAAATTATTTGTTAAACATTATACTAGACTTTTATATTGCCCTAAACTATTTTAACTTCTTGGAATTCAAAATTAAGTGGCATTAATATTTTTGACATTTTAGTTCATATAAAACGTAAATTCGTTAAAACCAAGGACTGCCCTTTGGCGTCACGTGCGTCCAACCGCCCTGTGCCCGCATCATCCGCTCCACGGGCTGTGGGAAAAAATCTGCGGAAACTTATTTTTAGAGAAAGAAAGTATATCAAACGCATTAATACACCCGGAAATCACAATGCCGGATTAATCGGGTTATAATAATCCAAGAGGTTGATTAACCAGAAATACACGTAATAACCGGGGCGAAGTGACGCAGTTGCGCCAGGGCCCCCTTGATGAAAGGGGCTCCCATGGAGGCCCCAGACCGTGTGTGGGGTGGAGGGAGAGGCCTGCGACAAATTATGCGCCAGGGACCCCGAGCCCCTTAATCCGACCTTGGGATAACACGAAATCAGATACAGTGAAACCTGTGAAGTTGGCCACACCTGTAAGTCAGCCGCCTGCCGTAGCTGGCCGCATTTTTGCGGAACCGGCAAAATTTACACACCCTCTTTGACCTTCCCCCCTTTCTATCTTGTCCACCCAGGGCACTGGGTGCAGTGGGTGCAATGCACCCGGGCGCAGACTTGCCGGGGCGCCTTCCCATTAAGGTATTTGTATCTATATATTGTTGCAATTTGAGTTGCACATTGTTTGGAAACGTTTCCACCTTGGTCAAAGAGAAAAAGGAAAGTAGGAGATACTAAAATGACACGAAATTTTCCACTCAAAAATTTTCCGATCACTTGCGATACGCATGACTCAAGGCCGCTAGAACACGTATCGGTGGCGACCGAAAATGGGTTCAACGTAGGAGTTGCCAGGAGGTGGGGTAGGTGGTTAATTGCTATCCCTACCCTAGCGAGGAGCTCCAGCTGAGGAGGCAATCCTTTTGTAAAGTACATACCATCAGGTGCGAGCCGGGCGGCTGCCCGGGACGCAAAATTATTGGGGGCGCTAACTTGATCATCTATGTATATTTTACTTCCAAGTGAATACATTTTGGATACAAATTTACATCGCGGGATAGGCAAAAATCTACATGAAATTTCTATTTCCTTATATTATCAATTATTTTACAGAGCAATGGTTAAATGAGCAAATTCTTCTAAAAATATAAATACAAAAACTTACGGACGCGGGCGCTGGAGCACTTTCTCGCCCGGGGCGTCAAAATACCTCTGGCCGCCCCTGAGTACCATCGACATTAACCATAAATCCTTTCGCTGGAAGAATACCAGATATCTACCATTTTTTTATTCTCTCTCTTTCAGAGTCTTGAATATTCCAAATCTGTTTTAAATTATTTTGGAATAGCTTTTCCGAAAACTAGCTTTCCTTACTCCTTCACGATCCTCCTACGTTAACGTTCATATTCATTTAGAAAGTTATTAAATATAATTCGGAAAATTGCGCCCCTTTAAATTTTGAGTGGTTAAGGGTGGATTGCTCAAGTAAGATTTGATATATGGTATGGCATGTATTATTAACCTTTATCGAACGGATTTAAATCCCCGCTGTGGGCGCTCAAGGCCGGATTTAATTTGGAGTATTTAAATAAAAAATGTATTCCTGCGAACAAATGTTCATACGAACTAGATGATAGAATTTGTTCAAATAAAACGCATACTGTAGCCAAAGACTTGGGCTATGCGGAAATGTATTTTTATAAATGCAAGTTTTAAAATTTAAAACGAAATAAATATTTTAATAATATAGGAATTTTTACAAACACTGTCTTAAAATAACACTTGGTGTGGTATTCCTCGAAGCAGGATATTTTGCGGAGTCCCACGTCACATTTTCCGCACCAGAAATTAGTGCGACGAACACACGGCGCACGCATGTTTTTCCCTTAGCTAGCGCTTGTATTCTTTGGCCTCTAAACGCCACAAACTAACAATGGGGGGTCTTCTCGCAGGGCAGTGCGGGCGGGAAGTGCACTCCAACCCTCCTCCTCCAAGTGTCTTACGAGTTCAGCCGTCCAGTTTGACGAACTGCTTGTTGCAGAGAAGATAAATAAGCCGCAACATAATAAAATATCATGGCCAACACTTACAAGCAAATCAAATAAACAATAAAATACTGACCTTACTTGAGAATGAAATCTTGCCGAAAGAAAACTCGTTTTCACTGCTGTGCGCAATTCAGTGGTTTGAGGACGACTGTCTACGATGTCAACAAATGCGTTTCTGCGAACTTGGAATTGCCTGCCTTATCCCAAAAGGCGAGTAGCGTAGGAATACGCACAAGTCGAAAATACATATTACCGTTACTTTCGCCGACCATATGGCGCATATGACCGAGGAGTATAGAAATTTTTAGGAGAGGAATTTTTGGAATAACCTACAATAAACCGACTCGACCGGTCCTTTTTATTGCCCCTTTATTTCGGTAAAATAAGCCAAAATAGAGGGAAAAAACTATAGTTTTGAAAATATTACCTACAAAAATGAAGAAATAAGTGGAAATATTAAAGTTTTTATCAGTGTGAAAGGGAATGAAGACGCAAATGGGAGAGCGGGAAGGACTCATTTGCTGCGTAGCTGTCTCTCTCTCTGTAGAGAGGGAGTTCAGGAGAGAACCCAAATTTGATTTATGTAATGCTTAGGTGAGCATTATATGCACTCTCCTGCAATATCTTCACACCAGAGTCATCCCATAGCAATCGGCGTGGCGACTAAGACAACCAGCTGCCGACTCAAGGACATATGCGATCCCTAAGCGAGCAAAGATGGCCTCGTGACTCAGCGTGCATTATAATGCACGCTCGGCCGCTAGACCCTACACCCAGCGTGTATTTAAATGCACACTCGTTCTTTAAGAGTTAAATAAAATACCGAATAATGATTTTATTGTTTTGTCATTTAGGCTTTTCCATTTGATTTTGATATTGAAATAAAAGTTAAGACGAGTTTACGCATGTAGCAAATTACACTGATAAAAACTGAATTATTTAAAATTTCGATCTATTTTTATATAACCACAAAACTTAAAAAATTAAATCCGATATAAAATATTTACTAGAAATTTTAAAAGTTACTAGATAAAAATTAGAAAAATGTATTAAAATACATTTCAATGTTCTTCCTCAAATTTTATGAGAAATAAATGTCGATTTTAATCGTCGATTTATAAGTAAAAATAAACAGTTAAAACTATTAAGCACTGTCGAATTAATCGAGACGCAGTGGCGCAATAGATGTAAACAAGACACTTGAGATCGCGCATCTCTATTGTGCGTTCCTATGCTCTTCTTTCGATAATTTTTGGATCTTGTTGCCCCCGCATTTATTAGAGTGAAAACCTTCAATCGGTGAGTGTGCAGGTTAGAGAGGGTGATAATTTCACTATCTTTTATTATATAATTTCTTCTTCGTTACAACTGTATTGTTATTTAATTTTTGCTAGAATTACTGTTATTGTTACTCTTATTTTCCATTCGTTGGTTTTTTAGAAATGGCTTCCAAAAATTCGCCTGGCGGAAGGCATTTAAATCCGGAATAGAGGTTAAATGTTTTTTGGAAATTGGGTTGAGTCGGGACCCTCTCGAACACGGAACCCCCGAGCAACTGCGCCCCGCATAGTCCGGTATTACTTTGGACTAATGGGAAAGGGATGGGCTTTTCAGGGCCTCCCATACCTCCTCCCATACTGAGTTCAACATTTATTTCTGCTATAAATACAGAGGCGTATGTTAGTTAACGTTTAGCTGGGTATGTAAAAATCTTCTGTATCGTATTGCATACTTGGCCTTTTTCCAAATTGAGGTATCACGCAGAAATTAAATGTTTTTAAAAGAGTCCTTTCTTTCCAGATTTGATAATATCTATTCTAATCAAATCAGTAATTAGTAGCAAAAGAAATTCTAACTTTCTATTTTAATATAAATATTCATACTCTCATTCTATAGAGAATAAACTACTGTAATTTATGTATTATTTCTATATAACAGTTTATTGTTAAACATAAAATTAGACAGTGATTCAATTTTACCCAGTTCCGAATTCATGTTTTTCCCGGTTTAACATGCATAAAGCTTGCCCCCCAGCAAACAAACTGGGAGTCCATTTTATATAAATAATATTAATTGATATAAAATTGAAATTGAGTTTTTTTCCCAGGGGTCGTCAATGTTATCACTAGACCGCGGATTTGTAGGTTCTAAAAATTAAGTTTTAGGCGACTAAAATAGGCTCTTTAAGTAGCTTAATTAGGCTTTATAAAACGTAAAATAGGCTCTAAAAACTACTTCCAAAAATTACCAGTCAACGAAACATTATTGATTTGTTTTCAAAGAACATAAAAATATTTGACTACTATGCATTGAAACTTATTCTTATGGTTAATTTACCATACGTCACAGAGAAAATACTATCTACATTACATATAGTAATACTGACTGAAAACACTATTCAAGTATATATTTAAGTACTATGCAGAATGTTTGACAAACTGTTTCATTCGGAATTCCCATAATGAATTTGTCACCTCTTTGCGTTTATTCCACAAATTTCCCGTAGTTGGCCTCACAGTAAATGACAAGCACCTTTTCTAAGTTTTCTAGCACAAAACTATGGTATTTTTCAGTTAATATCATCTTGTAAGCAAAAAAAGAACGTTCGACATCAACTGATGTGACGGGGGCAAACTACAACTTAGGTGCATGTTGAAATGAAATTTTGCACTCAACTTCACTGGATTTTCCTGCCAGTATATCTGCTGCTGTACATAGGCTCTGCAGACCTGAGTTCTTTTGTAGCACTTTTTCTAGTTTGGCTCTTACTTTTCCCCCACTTCACCTGGCGCTTCCTTGATTTTTTGTTTCACTTCATTCAGCAAAGCAGTATTTTCGTAGATGGGTTTTTCTGAGCCCTCCAATTCAGCCATAATCCACACAAGGGATGTATAGTGGGATCTAATATACACCAAATCCTTGGGACTGGAGGGATCATCCAGCAACATTTTCGCCTAAGTGACACAGGCAGTATCCTCGGCTAGATTTGCCACAACTTCCTTGACACTGTAAAATTCAGCTGCTTTCAGCCATGTGCCCCAGAGGCTAAGCACAGGCACAGGTGGCAGAGGGACATCGGGCAGTTTTTTTCAAAAAGCCTGTTTTCTTGTTGGTGCCTTGACGAAGACCTTCTTCACGGTGGAGATCAATTTGTTCACCTTGGGAATTTCCAGTCTTATTTGCTCTGCTACGCGGTTCAAACCACGGGCAAGGCATGTCACATGCACAAGAGAGGGATAGAACACCTTGAGCAACTGCAGGGCAGCATCTGTGTATAGGAGCAGCACTTTCTCTTCGTCTAGATTGTTGGGATACAGCTATTTCAGTCGATTGTTCACAGAATGTGCTATTGTTTCCTGATTAGTTTTGGCAAGTTACTTTGTGCAGATGAGGTAGGCTCTGGATGGCACATCTGGGTCCAATTTCCCAACAACTAAGTTGGCCATGTATCTGCTGAGAGCGTCAGTGGTTTCGTTGACTGATATCCAAATATGTGAATCTCCAATGTTCTCCCGTATCCAGCATATTGCATCATCGTACGTGGGTTGTACGTAATTCTTGCCTATCGTTGACTCAGAAGGTACCGACTGATGGCAGTATCGTTCTAGGAACCCCTTGAATGTTGGAATTTCTAGTGTTCTGAATGGAATGTTGGCTGCCACAATTGCATGACACAAATCTGCATCAAACTGATTCTTCTTGCAGGATCCCTCAGAAGTTTTTGTTAAAAGCGTTTGTTTCATCTTCGATTTGCGTTAAACATTTGCCTTATGTAGCACTCCTTGGACATGCTGAGTTAGGTGGGTTTTTTATAACTCGAAACCTATAAATAAAAGTTCTGAAAAAATAATTAACCTTAAAAATACGGAAATAATCTAATAAATATTGAAATGGGACAACAATATAAAATTTACTTTAGAGCTACGAAGGTCCGCAGCAGAATTGCTGGACATTTTAAATAACCACGTCTATAGTTACCATAAAATGGCTCGTATAAACAAAAAATGTAGATGGGTGTTGCCTTAAAGATGACAAGCAATTCACGGCCAATAATTCGCTGCAAGCCACCATTACAATGTACTTACCTCCTTGTTGTATGCTTGACAGAAGATAATTTTTCCATCCGTTGTGAAGTAACCACTGACGTATTAAATAAGCTTTCGAACTTGCTACTTTATGCATTGCACTTTCACAATTTTCACGTTCACACTTCTCATCTTCACCCTCTGCATTCTGGAGATGGACTGCAGGGTTATTCTCGTTTTCCCGTGTCACACAATATGACAATGTAACGATGAGAAATTAACGCAACATCAGATTAAACCCATTGTTACATTGTCGCATCGCGCGACACAGGGAAACAATAGCACCGCCGGATGCGTGACAGGTCTGAGCTGATGTTCGCCACCTGATCATGACCGTGGTGTGAAAGACATTTTCCCAACCCTCAACTGAACATTCTACAGTCAGTTTTAAAATTATGACTAGTAACAAAATCTGCTTTTGTTGTAGATTTTTTCTACAAAATTAGCCCTTTTTAGGCTTTTTTGCATGAAAATGGCAAAAATAAGTATTAACGTCAAAATAGGCATTTTTAGGCATTCATGTCAAAATAGGCATTTTTAGGCACTATAAAATATACGTTTTCGGGATTAATTATTTATGAAACGTATATATACAATTGTATATTCAGATATCTACTCAGGAAATAAATAGGTTTTTACCTAAAGATCCGCGGTCTAGTTATCACCCATCGATGTAGATGCATTGGCGTTGTTATTTTGAAGAATTAACTCAAAGAATATTTTACCAGCTTGGCTAGCGCCTAAAAACAAAATTTTGATGCGTTCTGGATAATTTTCTTGCTGAGCCTACGAAATTTTATCCTTATGGCAACAGTTATTTATTGAATGAGTTGGGAAGTGTCAAGCTTCACAGCGCTCACACTGCTTGGTCACAGCAACAACAATGTGTAGATAGTATATTAAAGATATGTGCAACCAACCTTGCTTTGCTATATAACAATGATCTAGACCCCATTGAGGTAGTTTCAGAGATTTCATTTTAAAGCTCCTTTATTACTCCAAGATGTTCATCAAGCAACTCATCTAGATATTCTACAAATGATTGGTATGTGGGGTTTTGTTTTGCCTATCCTACTGTAGAGATTGCTCTGAGAATTTTTTAAACAGTTCCTGTGGCTGTCGCAGCATGTGATCGTAGCTTCAGCAAATTATACTTACGGTCTACCATGGGCCAAGAACGATTGGCAAATTTATATACGATGATATAATAGACGATATTGCAACTCTCAAAGCCAGAAAAGTATGTGAATTTGATTTTACTGTTACTTGAATAAATATATGCTTATTTTTGTCATCCAACATGTAATATCAACAATTGACATTTCAGGGCTAGGCATAGGCCAATTTTGCAACTATTGCTCACTTTTTTAAGCTCGGTAACTTTGGTCACTATTTTGGGGAAAAGTCACTTTTTCACTGTTTAGGTTTCGTAAGATTTCTTAATACAACTTCTCTAGTGATGATCTGGGCCTCTATGCCTTCTTAGGGGGTGCAACAGAAATCTGGCTTATCTTGTTAATATTGATCATGGTAATGTTATAGCAGAATGTATTTATTTCTATTTAAACGAGTTTTTGTATCACTTGTAGCTCCAATAATGATAATAATAATTCATTACGTTCATTACTTAAAAGTGCAAAAAGAGTGCCCTATGGCCAGGTCATGTCTATCTGTTTGCAAGTTTATTCTACAACTATTAGGCAGATTTTCATGAAATTTTGTACTAAGAATTTTTAAGCCAAAAGAGTAAGAAAATAGTCTAAATGGTTCTCATACCCAATCAGAGATACCACTATAAAAGAAATAAATAATAAAATAATTTCTCATCTCTTAAATATTAGTCATAAAAAAGTTGCAAATAATATTTGTAGAACTAATAAAATAAAATATTTCATTCAAATGCAGTTTTGACGTAAAAGTAGCCGTTTTCAAGAGAATCGTACAAAAACGTAATATACTTTCACTTATATATCGAAAAATATTAGTCATACCAAAATGTCTTCAAACAAAGTTTGTAGAACTAATGAAATAGAATATTTCTTTCCATATGTATTTTTATCAAAATACTTGCTGTTTTAAAGAAAATCTAACAAAATCATAATTTACTTTAAACTTTGAAAATCTCTTGTGCATTGTATTGTAATCAACGAAAACAATTTTCTTAGCAACCGATGTAAACACGATATTTTATAATTACGTGAATGTATTGATTTTTTCTCACAAATTTAGTAAGCGAAAGAAAATGCATGATGCACGAAGGAAAAATTAAACTGAATAGGTTTATTTTCATTTCGTGAGCAGACAGCATTTTTGTTAGTGAAAAGAAATGGATAATTTATGAAGGAGGATTGAATATGATCGTAAAGATCACATTACTCCTTAACTCAAGTGAGGTATAGAGAGAGGGGGCGCTGTATTTTGGCCTCGCCCCGGGCGCCAAAGTTCCTTCTTACAGCCCGGTCTTTGAATGCTTTAGTCAATATTAGCAATCAATTAAAACAATTTATGAAATTGGTTAAGCATTTAATTTTATAGTTATGTGACACTAACGTTATTCTGTGAATAAAAAAATATTGATAAGAAAATTTATAGATTATATCATTTAGGGACTAAAAAAGTGGTGCCCAACATGTGGTGCATGCACCACATTTGGTGCGTCTGTCTCTTATAAGTGGCAAATGGCGCTTAAAACAATTTATATAATCATTTTGTTTCTCCACGGTTGAAATATACATGAGATTTAAAACAATAATATCAAAATTTTATTATATTTACGTCGATTTATCGGTTTGGTTTGCGAGTTTTGAAGGAATGAATGGGTTTGAAAGTGAACAATTTAGTGTGTGAGGGATCGTAAGGAAATAGCTTGTCATGTCTGATGGCTCAGATACCCAAAAACTCCATCTGATCATTAAAACTATCGCCCTCCCTATTATCTTCCCACCATTTTTAACTCATCATGAATCAACTTCTAAAAATTAGTTATTTAGTTGCCTCTTGAGCAATTTCCACAGCTTAGAAACTTATGTCAGTGTTACATATGTCGATTTGGAAGCACATATACATGTGGGCAAGTTTTCTCATCCATTAAACTTATCAAAAGAAAAACACTCACTACTCCCTGACTCTGATCTAGAAAATCTGTTGCTACTTGCAACAAAAAATTTACCGACAGCACTGAACATGGCCATGTTATAAATTTTGGGTAAATTCAGCAAAATAAATCAATCAATCATATTAAATCTCTATCAATAGTTATCAATCTCTTTGAATTTTAATATATTAATGTTTATCAATTACAAAATACGTTTTTAAATTGCTACAGTAAAATGTCGGAGTAACAAACGCAGGAGTAACGAAATATTCAGTAAAACGAAATTATTTTCCGTCCCCTACCAATTTACTATGTAACATAATGTAAAATTTTTTTCATTTTAATGAATATCATTGTAAGGATAATATCGGTTTAATGCATTAAAAATTCATCCGGTACGAAAAAAATACGATCATTATAACGAAGTTTGTAAAAAGAAATTCCTTAAAACACTTCCTTACACTTTTTAATCTTTACTGGGTTTGGTTTTTAGCATCTGGCAATGCTGCGATGATTTAAACTCGGCGAAATCTCAGTCCAGGCAAGGGTATTGGACGTTACTAAAGTGAGCAGATTTCACATCAGCCAAACAGGGACAAACTCTGTTTGCCCCTTGAGTGTAGGCCATTTATGGTGACCGACTAGAGTTCAGCTGCTAATTCTGATAAATTAAGATGCTGCACACCACCTTATAGAGTTCCACATAAATTCACAAACAATGAAAATATAGTTTGTGTGTGATCATTTAAGGAAAATCCTTCTACATTAAGGGGTCTAAAAATAAATAAATAAAGAAAAAATATTGTTAGCATCATGCATCTAAATTAACTAGTGAACTATTCTTCAAATAGTAGCTTTTATGCGGAAAAATAATAAACTGAAGATCTTTGATGATGATTTGCCATCGAAAAAGTAAACAAAAACGGAATACGAGTGTTATTACGTTTTAGCGGCGCCGCCGCACCTTCAGACACGTAACTGTAACATGGGTACCAACAGCAAAATAACATCAGAATAACAAATGAACAAGAATGGAATGGTGTACTCTATCGTCATTTTTGTAACCCCGTATGTTTTAAGAGAAATATTATTTGACAAAAAATGCGTATTTAATTATTTGATTCAACTTTTGTTTTTAATATTTTTCGCTCAGATGAGTATTTAACGAGATACTTGCGAGGTACGGTGTAAAGTGGTCGTTATTTCGTCCGATTTGAACCACAATTGGAATCGGTGGAAAAATATTTAGTAAAACTCCCCAATATCAAATTTCATCAAAATACGTCCAGCAGTTCCCGAGCAGAGTTGAATCCAAGGGAGGGCCCGGGGGAGTTTTTCACGCTCTGTGAAATAAAATTCTCCCCCGTGGAAAATTATTAAAATTTAATTTAATATTAAGAAATGTTATTTGTCCCTTAAATAGAGAATATGATGATGATTGGTCGAAAGTGACATGAAGTGTGAATTTCGACTAGTTTTGGAACCGGGAATTCCCATTCCCGGGAATTTACTCAATATTCATATTCTCCTTTCCCGGGAAATTTTTTAATGATTTCCAGGAATTGTTCGTTTGAATATGTGCCGAGTCAAACATTTCCAGAATTGCCTTCATAGCTGGATTTTTAGATATTCCTTCGAAATTCAGTCCCAAATGTTAAGCTATCAAAATTAGTTTTGATTTTGTGCGTGTTGTACCAATAAAATTTCTGATAATTACTAAATATTTTTCCAGTGAATGCTATTTAGTAACTGAGTTATTAGGAACTTGAGATTATGGATCAGGTTACATTTCTCGTTATTAATTCAATTATAATGGAACGCTAATACAATGTCAATGGCTTCTTCTCGCGTCCGTGAATATCATTGGTAAATAAAAGGTCCAAAAGTAATGGTTGCATGAATCTGAAACTAGGCGCTGAAGTGAACTTCCTCTCCTATTCTTCCCCCCCCCCCCCTCTCTCCCTCGATGTTTACGTGATATTTTATGTGAAATGGAAATGTCTTCCTTAGAGTCGAATCCAGGACTCTTTTCGAGTTTTTTTCGTCATGGTCTTAAAATATGTAAATCGAGCATTTCTGTTAAATTTCAAAAATGTATCTCGATACTTGATCAAGTTATTTGCATTTTGATAACGTGACATAGGGAGGCACAAAGGGACAGAAGAAGGCGATTATAGATTTTAAATTGTTTTTAAACCTATTTCATGCATTTTCGACCATCAATTTTAACTTTAAGGGAATTCAATAGTTATGTATTTACGTTATATTAATAATAAATATCATGTTAAAATGAAAAATGGTGTATTAAATATTAAAAATGCAAAATAATTCTTATTCCTGGGTTCCCGGGATTCCCGGGATATTTGAAAATTTAATTTCCGTTTCCCGGAAATAAATATCGCCGGGAATCCAAAACTCTAATTTCGACCAATCAAAAAACGAAAGCATTGTGTAATGATATTTGAAAGTAACCAAAGCCGAATGCAAAGACAATAAGAATCTTTTTGAATTAGTTTTAAAATCCAATACTATTGGATATGCGGAACTTAAGATTTTGTGCGTAAAGCTGTTGCATTCTGGTGTATACAGTGCTGAACGCTCGTTCGGAACAATGAATAGACTTGTGACGTAGTTTAGAAAAAAATGGGTCAGGAAACTCTGCAGGGCTGCATGAAAATGGCAATTGAGTTACCATTTACATTAATAGATGAAGTTAACGACACATACGCTACGAAAAAACAAAGACGACTCAGGTTAAATAAAAGGGTTTACTTCGACAATCATATATCCATCCATTTCTGCGAGTTATTCCAGTGTTTCTTAACCTTCTTCCATGAAGTATCCTTAAAAAAATTAAAGTACCCCGGGACAGTTTTACAGGCACAGGTGGCCCCCGCTTAATGTGAAGGATGCATTCCTGACAACCCCGTGTTAAGCGAAAATCCGCGTTCGACGGAGGTACTATAACCCTAAAGCGCGCAAAGGGAAATAATGTCATAAATGGTATTTTTGGGGCCACATTCAATATCTCTCTATTACATAAAAAGGTAGACCGTGCTACCCACTGACGTTTTCGCTAATTCTTTACGGGGCCACTGATGAATTGTTGATAGCGCAGTTGTTGACCTCATTGAACGCCGGAGCGAGCGAAGCGAGCGGAGGCCGGGGCTTGGCGAGCGGTAGCGATTATGGGGTAGAGCCCCCTAGTAAAAACATATTGTCACCGGATTTTATTGCCATTTATTGGAAAAACAATAAAATTACATGGTAAACAATATGACAAAAAATAATTTATAATTAAGGCCCATAATCGAAAAATCTTTCCTGGGACACTTATGGGAATCTATGGGACTCTGTATTAAAAAAGAGTCCAGGGTCGACTGCTTGGCTTTTTTTCGCTTATTACGCAAACTTTGTCGGTAGCATTGATGTAGTGCGTCGCAGCTCCGTTTCAATTCATTTTTAATGAAAAGTGACGATTGAAAGTGAATGGGCAAGAGATTTTTGCCCTTGCCTAATTAAATCATTATATCTCCACTAAGCTGCCCACTATAGAATTTTGCTTCACTCAGAATTTTATATATACAATTATTTTGTTTGTATAAACAAAATTAGGATTAGTTATATTATTTCATTAGTAGGTAAAACTTTCGTCGTCGTGTTGGTGTACCCCAGAAGTTCTCTCGCGTACCCCACGTTGAGAAAAACTGATTGTGAGTTATATTATACTAGCTGTGTGACCTGGCGTTGCCCGGGTGCGATTCGGGATTGCACCCACCTCTCTTTCACTCACCCCTCCCACCGCCAGCCGAACGTCATAAAGTAGCGTAGGAAAATGGGTGTTCGTGGAAAATTGCCATATCTTTGAAACGGCTTATGTTATAAGAATAAAATTAAGCCTAAAACCTCTTAGAGATTCCGTTTAATCTTGAAGTGCAAGTTTCGTTAAAATCGGCCAAGTAAATTCGGAGATCTCGCGTTGCGAACTTTCAAACCCATCTATCATTAAGCCTTTTATACTACAGGGTGTCCCGCAATAGGATGTACATAACTTAGAAAATGGAATTGGAGACTACGCTGTACAGAATGGAATTAAGATTTTAAGCTCCTGAACCGTAAATTAACCCAGAGAGCACTCACACGTAAATAAGAAAAAAAAGGAAAACTAAAATTATACTTACAAGTTTGCAGGACGATGATGGCCTACAGGGACCTGTTGTCAAAAACTAGCCTAAAAGGAAGAAAAGGAACACACACACGCACAATCACTCTGGAAATCTCTGGGAAACTCGCTAGATACGTATTTCGAGAGCTATGCTCTCATCTTCAGTAGCTGAAGCCGTATGGATTGTTTGTGTTTGGTCTTGTGTATTTATATGTTCCGGGTAAAAGTGAAAGGAGGGCAGGGGAGTGGGGAAATTCTGTAGGCCATCATCGTCCTGCAAACTTGTAAGTATAATTTTAATTTTCCTTTTTTTTTCTTAGTTACGTGTGAGTGCTCTCTGGGTAAATTTACGCTTCAGGAGTTTTAAATTTTAATTCCAGGATGTACATAGCTTAACTACGTGCTCTTGTGATCATTTTGAGTAGAAAAGTTCTAATTAACATGGGTCCGATCTTCAACGGTTGTCTCTCCCTCCCCATTCCTCCCATCCCCCCTCTCCCTTCCTCCATCCCCATCCTTCCCTCCCTCCCCCTCTCGCCCCTCCCCCCTCTCCACCTCCTTCTCTCCACCTCCCCCTCTCTCGTATTTTCCCTCTTCTTCTCTCTCTCTCTCTCTCTTATTCTTCACCCTCATCTTTTCTTCTCATCCTCCATCTTCCTCCCGTCCATTCTCCTCCCTTTCTTCTAAAATTTAATTAGTTTTATTCGGAGGAAGTGCAATATATCCCCCTCAAAATAGCGCCACAAACGGATAGTAAATTCTTTAATTACCATGTCAACCATGAATAAAAAATTCTGATTAGCTTATTATATAAATTTCTGCAAAATTTCCATTTTCTATCTACATCATTGATCGAGTTATTCGCGTTTTAATAGCTTGTCACTCAGACCTACGGACTGAAAACTTGCCTTTTATTATTATTTTTGTGATTCTTTGATTCTTTTAAACCTCTCTTTCTCTCCCTATTTCCAAAACCGTACTCAAGTACTCCTTCTAACTAACTACAGTAACCTATCGCACAATCCTTCACGCTATAAATATTTTACATGCTCGATTTGTTTATTAAAACGTTCAGCAAATACCTCCGATTTTCATACCATTTCTATTTCAATGATATTGAATTTAGCTCATCGTAACGATTTTTATCTTTTTAAATATTATTTCAGGTTTTTAGGCATACCTTCTCGTAAATAACCCAACGAATGTTGTTTACATTGATTGCTATGGAAAGATTTTCCTCCTCCTTTCGTCTTTCTCTCCTTGTTGTATTAAAAGCCTTCAAAGCACGCTTAAACCCATAAGGATAGAAATAACAATAGGATTTCGAGGTTTAACAATGTAATTGGTAGGCAAACAACATCCCGTTAAAATGGCAAGATTTCCCCAAAATATGCGAATTAAACGTTTAACATGAGGAATTTCGAAGTGTAGACGAAAAATAATGAACAGAATAAGTAACCTTGTAATGTTTTCGTTAAAATGGTTTAGATCTAAAGCTTGTAAGTCAATGTTTTCTAATTTTAATGTCAAAAAGAAGATAAGCCTGCACGTCTCAAAGACGATTTTTACCTGTTATATTATGGAGAATGCAAATCACCCTCTGGAGTCGATCATATGATGTTTTTCGTAAATTTTTCTTCGTCGCAGTATTTTCATATTCAATTAAATTATCTCTGCCAAATTTCAAGTTTATATCTGCGTATTTGATCGAGTTATTCGCGTTTTAAGAGCGTGGCATGGAGACATCCCCGGCGATGCATCCCAGTCGCGCAGACAAAGATATCAAGCGTTTTATATTAGGTAATACCGAATCTGAGCTCAACAATAGTTGTGGTTATGGCAATACACTCGTAATGAGTGATAAAAACTGCAAAAACGCCGGTATTTGCGCGAAATTCTAAGAAATAAAATCGATAATCAAAATTCTACGATAAAAATTAGAATCTTCATTCCTTCCCTCAGAGAATAGTACAAAACTCGCTGCGATATTAAAATTCTAAGATATTTTAATGTGCAAAAGAAAATTACCCTGCACGATGGATTTCAGATTTCCCATGTAAATCAAATGGCATCGAAACCGGGACTTCAATCTTCGCAACAAAAACTATCCTCGGGCAGTAGCGGATTTACGTCTACTGAGGACCCTGGCGCTAAACGTTCGGAGGCCCCTGGCGCTAGCCGGGGGCCCTGCAATCTAAATATATAATGAAACCGCTCCTAACGGCTACCATATTTTGTTACACCTCTTAACGATCGTTTTTCTATGGAAACATAGAGAGGTTACACTAATTTTTAAATGGAGACATATAATATGTCTGAGATTATATACACGAACATTTTTTCAGGGCCCATGTTGCGCGCCAAGTGCGACCCCCGTTAAATCCGCCACTGTCCTTGTGAGATCGGCCCATGTAGAAAGAGATTTCCACCAAGTTTCATAAAAATCGGTCTATTGGTTCAAAAGTTAATAGGGGGGACAGACAGACACAACGACAAAACTATAAGCCTATTTACATTCTGGAAAGTATGCTAAAAACATTGCATGATGTGTAAGTTACTTTTGTTCGCATGGAGAAGTGTATTTACCTAATTATCTGAAGAAAAGAATGACACAATCTTCTACATGGCAATTACTTTTCGTGACAGATATCTGGAAAAAATAATTTTGAATATTTAGTAAATGATATTGTTTTAGCGAGCTAAAATATTTTGGGTAATTTAAATTGAGCTCATCTTCCAGTCTGGCCACATTTAGAACGATCATTTTGGCACCTGACATTAATGGTTTGAATAAATTACTAGTAATAGTAGATAATAGATGCACTGATAACGACTGTTTTTTAGCCGAATCACGTACCTTTTTAGCAACATTTTTCTTGGATATCGGAAGGACATACATATTTTGCTAATTTGAAACAAAGTTATTTCGACAATTGGGTAAATTGTTAAATCTTCTCAAATCGCCGATTTTTCCATTTTTTTAAAAATAGTAAGTCTTTCAAGAGAATATATTTACCGTCAAACTTCACCATAAAAGAGTTTTCTGTTGCCTGAAATTTATCAGAACGTTCACGGCTGTCGTATGTCAACACACGTATTCCCTACCGTTCGACTTTCCCTCCTTTTCCTTCCTCTATACGTATAAAACCCCCTCAATGCCTAATACGCCTCGGCTTGTAATATGCATTTCGGCGGGAAAGGTAATTAATTGGGCGATTATTTTCAATATCCATTTATGATCCCTAATAATTATTCGAAAAACAAACAACCTAGGGGTGAGCTTCCAATTAATCTGACAATGTATTCGCTATACATAAGATATTGGGCGATGGTAAAAATTAACTTACATAGCAGGTTTTTATTAGACCAAAGGAATGTTAGTTATTCGCAGTGCTGTAGTAAAATAGCAGAGGGCATACCGTATACGGAAGTAAAACTTTGAGGGGGGGGGTCTTATCCAGTTTTATAAGAGCAAGTACATGACTATAATGTTACGATGGCAGGAGAAAACGTATGAGCTTACTTTGAATTTCCTTGGAAATTTTATTTCAATTATTTTTAGTGATATATATATATATATAAATAAGAAGTACAGTATTTATTTTCAATCTGATCGAAACAGAAGTAATATTAGAATATCGGTATTAAACCTGTGGGCCGCAGATTTTCAAGGATTGCAGGTGCAGCTTCAATATTCTGAGCCACGAAAAAAGGAGGAATTAGCTGTTTTTAAAAATCAACCTGTATAATTTCTCATAAGGCGATCATACGCGATTTGTTTGAAAAAGCAGAGATTCGCCTAATCTGTTCGCATTGCAAGAGATCATATTTCGGATTGACTGCCGTAGCTAATTTGCAGCTCCCTAGTGTAAAATATTTAAAAAAACATCCAAAAATGGATTTTACTTATGATTTTAACAACGGTTTCCCTGAAAAACGTAAATTGTAAGAATTAACTTTCCCGAGCCCGATATTGTGTCCACTTCACTCCCCCTCCCCGCACTCCCTCAATTGAACTTACCTCAATATCTGTGCTACAATTTATTTCACATATTTTATCATCGTGGTCTTGTCTTTCTATAATGGACTAGTGTTAACATTAGTAAGGTTGCCCACCCCAGTTCTACACCCTCAAAATTCTTTAATAGCAAAGCAACGTTTGGCATATAAATTATTTTCCCGATTCCTTGGGATCAACTTTTTTTAACTCAAATATGTGGCTTATCTTCTTGCTGATCCCATACACGCGAAGTGTATTCAAACCGGGGAAAATCAAATCTTCCAACTTTTTGGTACTGTTTAGCACCAATTCCTATAAAATCTAATTCTTGACGACTGCATCGAACGCATTACGTATATGGATATCCCACGGAATTCATGACAAATGGCGATTAAAAATTAAACAAGTTTAAGTTATAGTTTTTTAAAATCTGGGAATATCCGAATCTCTCCAAGTTGTGGAATGAGTTGAATAGATAAACGTCAAAGACACTTATCGCCTTGCCCGATAGGTCTTACCGCTCTTAACTGCTTTCGTAGGGACGTTAAGCAGTTGGTCTCCTTGGTGCTTTTCGTAAAGAGTTGGCCAGCACTAGGTTTACCTCCTCCCTTCTGAGTGTATGTCCAGTTGATGACAGTGCAAAATGACAATAGTCGTTGACGCACTTAAAAACTCAATTACTACTATTACTGTTTTCGTTTGTGTCAGATATCTATCGAACGACGCGACGCGGAATCGACGTCAACGTTGCTTTGGTTTCCTCATATTCCAATTCGACCACGAGGACCTCCGGATGACGCCCGACGCAGCGGCGCGTGTAACCTTTCTTTCACCGAGGCCGCCGATGAGGAATCCTCCTCCTTGTTAAAGACTCTTATCTAACAGCCATTATATTTTACCTCTGAAACGCCTTCTTTTGTCCCGCGATCCACTCCCTTACGACATTCTTGTTTTTCCAACCTGTTGCTCGTGGAAAATGCTCACGCTACAAAAACACCTGATAATCGGGATAATTTAGGTTTGAAGCTGAATGTAATGTGGTTCCCTAAATTCTTATTACTAGTCAGAGTGGTGAAATTGGTCAAAATTGAATGCAGATATACAACTACGCCCAAATTTTCAGGCATGATTTAAAAAGAAATCCCCTGCGTGTATCTTCTCGTAACGGAGACTTCCTGGCGTTGGTCTTTTAACTGGTTTACGTGGGAGTTTAAAACTTTGGTTTAATTGAAACGTACGATGGTACGATTTTTATTTGAAATCGCCTAAAAATGATTTTCAAATATTCTGATTTAAATATTGCATTGTAGTTCAAAAATCATATCCGTCAACTGCTTGGAAACACTAAAGATACGATCCCACTTCATGGAAACATCCGACATTTATCAAATCAACTGCGATAAGTGTGAATAGATTTACATTAGCCAGACCAAAAAAATAGATACCAGGTTCAAAGAACATATTTCATACATCAGAAACGAAATTTTGAAAAATCATACGTAGCAACCCACATCCTTCACACACAACACTCCACATCCTTAGATAACCTTAAATCGCTTGAACCCATTTCCAGTAACTACACTACACTCAATCAAGACATGGACCCTAGAGTAGACAATACTTAGCTTTCTCGTCTTCTTTACGATAGGCCTACTGAGGATGGAATCATCGATCCCGAAATACGTGTCTAGACATCCATTTTAAAAAGAAGTACAATTTGTGGAGTACTTGCTTGCATGTTCCGTGCTCGTGTAAACAAGGGTCTCTGGCGTGGGGTAGTTCCCCTAATCCCGGAGTGTGTGAGATTGTGTGTTCGATCCCTGGCGTGGAGTATTTTCACTTAAACCGGTGTGTATTTGTGCACTTCATTTTTCATTTTTATGGTTATAAGGAGGTTTTTCATTTTTATTATAAATAACCATAGGACTCCAAAATTTAATTCTTGGTTCTAAGTAATTTTAAAATGCAAACGATTAATGCGCTACACTCGTCTCTGTGTTAATCAAATGGAGTAAATAAACACTTCGGGAACTGAACCCATGTATTCTATATGGAAGGCGAGCAGCTTTTTCGAATCGAAAACCATTACACTGCGGAAATACAAAGCTTGGTCGGCGGCTGAGAAATCAATTGCCATTTTCCAGATCGGGAGAGAACCTCTAGATTTCTATTCGCGGAGAAAAGATTTTGAAATTAATATACTAGTGCAATTTATATCGAATCATAGTGGAGGAAATTCTGTTGAAAATCCCGTTAAAGGGGAGTTTACATTGTTTACGTTTTATGCTTTTTGAAATAAATCACTAAATTTTATTTAAATAGATTCGCCCTGTCTCCATTCATTATGTTACGTCTAATATATGGAAATCGGAGGTACCTGCTTAGTGTCGTTCCTTTGACTGCACAGGACGCAGGGCTGGGTTTCTTCGAGGCCTTCACATGAGTCTCTCGCTGAGCACACCAATTGCGGCCCCTATAGGTTTACCCCGACTGCCCGGACGATATCTATGCCGCTGAAATACCTGGACTAAGAGACCATCTCCCACTGTATATTGAGACGAAACTGTCTCATTTTACATTATTCTCTCGTAATACTAAAAGTACTTGAAAACAGTTAAACGATACGATACCCCTTGGTGACACTGCTGCTGCCAACCACAAATCAAATAGCATACACTGGATAAATGTCACGAAATGTACTAACAATTAATTATATTGCAGTGACATAATACAAATCACAAATATACAAATATATACAAATACTTAGTAGAAATGTTAACTTGAGGAATCACAAATGATACGGCAAGAGTTCGCCTCGCAGATAATCTTTCCGCAGGTGCGTTCCGCTCAGCTGTCTTCGCTCTGAGTGCTTTCTCGTTCTCTCCCACTCTCCGTCTCCTTCTCACTGCCTCTGCTCGTGGCGACGTTGTCGGGTGGGAACTAATTCAGTTCGCAGTGAAGTGCCGGTAGATTGCGCTGCACTCGCGAACGCTAATTGGTTCTACCCTCGATCTACTAGTGTCCTCTTCCGGGCTAATGCCTGTTGCTATAAAAGACGGCATACCGTACGTACGCAGGGGTCGTCGTACGCAGGGGTCGTCGTTTGATAGAGTTCGAACACAAAAACTTCTGGCGAACACGAAAAACTGATGGGGAACTCGATTAATTGTCAAAAATAGAAAAATGCTGCAATATAACTTCATACCTCACCCTCACTTTTTCCGTTTTTCCTTCCGCCCTCTAACCTCCCTTTTGCTCTCCCCTCTCAAAAACCCCCTTCCTCATTCCACAGACCTACTTCTGCCCAACAGCGTAACTCTAAAGAGAGTCTAGTCGAAGGATATGCGCTTTGGCACCTCATGGAGAAACAAAGATTTCTATAGCATGGATTGAGCGTTGAGGATATGGAGCGAAGAAGACCGTGTCATTGGATGTGCTATCGCCATAACACTTGTCGCACGGGGGTTTCTAATTTAATCTTAATGATATGTGATCTCCCACATTGCTCTCCATGGAGATCCAAGTGATTAAACCTGCGAAGAACCATGCGAGCGCGACTGGTTTATTTATTACCGTCATAGGAGGAAAAACATTCTTACGAAGAAATGTCGGAGAAGCGTTCGTTTACTAAAAGAGTGGTAACAGGTGCATGTTTAACAGACTGTCGGATATACGAAAGAGAAAATATCGTCTTAATTGGCCGTGTGTATGCATGTTTTAATGTTTCCATGATCGTATATATGTGTGCTGTCCAAAGGATAAAAATACTGATAGTGTGCATCGACGCAAGTAGTGTGCCAAAGTGCAGCGGTGAGGGGCGCACGCCGCCCCGGCCACGTTAACTTATATCTCACGGACACTTGAATAAATTCCTACTTTAAATGTGGGTGCGTTCGCCGATGACACCAATGGTGAGCTGATAGTCTCCTCAATTATGTTTTGCCTCGTATCGCGAGAAACTACCTGGCATACGTAACTGTTATGCACAAAACAATTCATGAAAATTTTCCAATGTTTAGATCCGCGGTAATTATTTGTCGGGCCTCCGTGCGCGAGTGCCACGGAAAAACGCCATCCAACACCTCGGTTACAAGCCAAGATACAACATAAGGGCATTTGTTACTGATTTTTACGTTTCAGCTAATTGATTCGGAGAAGCGTTGCTTCGGTTAGATAAACTTTTTCTCTTGTAAATTGTAGCTGAAATGTATCAGTCGAAGAGAAATATTACAGTCAATCGCCGATTTAGTTTGCCCATCACTGACGTTGGGGATGAAGCGGGGACGGCTATAAATGGAGGTATATGCCTGCTGTATGAAATCATAAGATGGAAGTTCTGTTCACAACGATTCACGGCCGGTATCCGAAGGTGGCACTATATCGGGGAGAGGAGGCGCTAAATCGGGGTCTGACAGTAATTGTTTCGATTAAAATAATGCGGGCGAAATGCGATCTTTAATACGCGGACGGAGAAATATTGAGAAACGAAAGGAAGAAACTAGAAGACGATATAATGGAGGTGGAGGAGTGTGAGATGTAGAGGGGGGAGGGGAAACATATGATTTATTGGGGGAGATTGAGATTAGTAAGACTCTTCATTCGTCTAACGCTTTTCTTATTTGAAATAACAAACGGGAGGCCATTGAGAAACGGGTGAGAATAATTTCCGATGCGAGATTTATTTAGATGAACTCGCCTTTAAGCGCGTTTTGTTTCCGACGTAAGCGCCTATTGACTTCGTTCGTTCTTGGCTTCTATATTATGGATTTTCATTATATTTGGTATTTGGGACTTGAAAGCCTAGGCATTGAGAAAATGGCGTATATGGTTAACGTAACTTAACCAGGAGTGCTACTTTACTGGTAACAAAACATCAACCTTTCCTCATTTCTCGTCAAATATTAGTCATCCCGAAAAATACTTCAAACGACGTTTGTAGAACTAAGCAAATAAAGTATATTTTGTTCAACACACGCTTGTCGTAGGAGTAGCCATTATCAGCAAAATCAAACGAACGTCCTAATTCTAATGTCGTAATTCGCTTTGAACTTAAAGAAGTTCATTCATGGATACGTAATTGTTGTCAACTAAAACAGTGTTCAGGGCAAGCAAGTAAATAATCCGAAACTACATTTAATTTCCTTACGTACTACATTTAATTTCCTTTCGTTTGCATGCAACGTTTTGTAAGCGGAAATAATTGAATTACCTACGACGAAGAAAAGAACATAAACGTAAATATTAATGCTTAACTCAATTGAGGTATCTTTAAAATAAATTTTCATTGTTTGATTGATTACATCTAATTAGAAAACAAATCTGTAAATAAAAAGCTTGTATTTCCCCGGCATCATTTTTACATATCGTTTGCGGTATAAAGTTACTTAAATACGTATATTAATGCAACGACTCAAGAGAAAAAAGTTTCAGTAGACAGAGGGAATCATAATGGGGCCGCAGTATTTAGCTGTTTTATGGTTTTCGTTCGTTCAAATAATATCGTTTTCCGTATTTTCCCGAATGTAATTCGCATCCGATTATGACGCTCACAGAATTCTCAAAGGTCGATTTAAAAAAAACATTCACAGAAAGTGTGCGAGTGTAACAAGCAGTGAATTCCTACCTACCTATTCCTACCTATAAAAAAGTGCTCATTATATTCGAGCAAATACGGTAATTTCGAATACTCCATCGCACGAAACGCGCCTATTCATGACACGCTTTCCTAACTTGTTTATAACTGCCAGTGTTTAAATCTGTAAGAGTTACGTACAGTAATGGAGATTCATTTAATATATGATATAAAATAAGGGTCGTAAGAAGTGCGCTGTTAGAAGGTTTCGGTGAAATTTCTCATCGTTCCTAATAACTGAAGCACTAAATATTTTCGAATATC
Source organism: Tanypteryx hageni (assembly GCA_028673005.1). Classification (NCBI taxonomy): domain Eukaryota; kingdom Metazoa; phylum Arthropoda; class Insecta; order Odonata; family Petaluridae; genus Tanypteryx; species Tanypteryx hageni. Next base: position 111,029,467 of record CM054113.1, on the reverse strand, counting down.
TAAGGATAAAAAATCTTCAAAGTCGTTAAGTTCATGAATTTTCCCAAAGATAGGAATAGACATTACGTGTATGATGAGTTGGCCGTAGCCTACGTATAAGAGACAATCAATTTCTCGCGTTCTCTTTTGACCGAAGGCATAGTGCCTTGAGCACTCGCACAAAGATACGTCTAAAATTCTCGTCTACGATTTTGAACATTCCGTCCTAGAAATGTTTGACGTAATAACAGATATTGAACCTGACTATCCCGAATTAAATGTTCTCCTCTTATACTGACTGATGCGTTATTAATGTCAATACTTTAGCTGTTTATTCCTGAGGAAATTCTTAGTCATAAATGTCATATGAATTCTCAACGGCTACATGATTAGTTTTATTCTCGCAAAATGTTCGACTATTTGCGAAAGATTGTTTGGAATTATTAATTTGCGTCGCATCTGTAACACATTCAAGATATTTCTGCGCTAATTTGAAGTTTCAACAAAGCTTTTGTACCGATAAACCATACGACGGTAACAAAATTAAATATATATCCCATTATACATCGGTGTTGTGCTTATAAGTAAATGTTTTAAAGTCAGACTGAATATTTTAAAGATTCCTAGAACAATTTCTGCGAAAGCTAAATATGTTCGAGCTTATGTTCACTTCCTTAATTTATGTTTTTTATATATTTTCGTTGCTTGCTAAGTGTTTTCCAATAAACATTTATTCATGTATGTGCCAAACTTGAAAAAAAAAAACGGGGAAAAACCAATGCAAAGAAATTGGAGCTAAGATTTGGTGTAACATCGTTCCCAAATTTCAACTGATAATAATATATTTGAATCTCATTAATGATAGACACAGAACAAAATTGTTTAGTCTTTATTGTTGATTGTATATGAAAATAAATTTCCATTCGAAGTTATAACATTAATAAATGCATTGTAACCCCAAAGGTGATATTTTGAAACGGAACACGTATCTCTAAATAAATTAATGTTTCCTGATGTCATTTGATTACCTAATTATATATCAGTCCTACAAATGACTGCTCAAGTATGATTGATATCTTTACGCTACCCATGCACATTTTCAATTAACATTGAATTTCGCAACATTTCATTCCTGTCGAAATATCGATCCGTTACTAAATTTTAATAACATTGGATAACTAAGGTTAATTTATTTTTTCGGAATATGGTTTTAAAATTAACAGTAATTATTGAATAAATATTTTCGGTTGAATAACCTAAGAAATACTCTTTTCTGTCAACGAGGAACGTAAATCAAAATGATTTAAAATCTCGTTCCCAGAAATAGGCAGTGGCGTCAGCCGGTGGTGCGTGCGTAATTTTCACTTATAGTTTTACCTTGGCTGGTGACGTACGTACCTCTTTTTCGACTCTCGGTTTCTTAGGCGCGAGCTCCAGAAAAATCCTTCGACGATCTAAAAGGTAAGTAAGTGTCCATGTTTCGATTTTATTCTCACAAAATTGGTTTAAATAATGGTTTTTCGAATTTTATGTTGAATTTATAGGCATGATTTTGTGAATGGATCGCTTTCCTTGTGAAAGCAAAGATGATCGCGAAAGCCGCTAAGTCACAGGAGGTGAATAGCTCAAACTACATAGTATTAAATGTTTATGATCGTATAAGAAATCGAGCCGATTCTTAAAAGTTACGGTTCTCACTCAGCTGAAAAAAGATTCTGGTTAGTTAAATGCATTGATGACTTGTATAGATTTCTGATCCGCCCAAATGAATACTTTTTAAATATAGATTAATTACAAAATATTTTACACGTAACTTGAAGAGGATTTTCTGGGATGATATTTTTCCTACAGTGAATTCATAAAATTACATCGGAAGCATTTTGTCTGTTAAACTCGAGAGTTGTAGCTTATGGAGAGGAAGGAAAACCGTTTGAATTGAATGTGTGCAATCAATTTCACTTATAATAGGCGAAGAGGATGCCAATTCCGTACTCGTCATTTTAATTTGGGGAAATATCATTTTAATTTTACGTTTCGCCCGCCATTTTGAGAGTGCAACAACGATAGATTCATTTCTGAACGACAAGCATTCTCTCTATGTATCTTAAAACATTAGGTTTTTCAAATGAAAAATTTCATAATATTTATTCTGAATTTGTAACGCTATGGAAATAAAAGTCTAAATAATAATATATAAAGATAATTCCAATATATTTTCCTGAATATCACCATTCCATTTTCCTGGCAAATTATCTGAAAGGAATTTTAACTTTTGTTCTTAGTTTCCAGGGAATAAAAGGCAGCAAATATTTTTATCTATCTTTGGCATCAACATATCTGACTTACATTTCAGATGGATCTGCATAATGTCACCTTTTTCGTAATGTTTTTCGGAATTTTCTTGCCTTTTCGTGTTGTGGTGTTGAGAGAATCGGGACCATCGCTCCTTTTCTAAATCACGTCAATTGGTATTGATAATAAAGGGGCGCCGCACCGTCCACATTTGATTCGGGATCTGTAGTCATCTATGGACGGTAGTGCTTCGTGTTTTCCAACCATAGTTTAATTACCCGACCCTTCAGATTTCCACCAAGTAGCCACGAATTACTCGTCGCGTGTCTTTTACACGGGTTGTCGTCTGAGATAGCGGCGCGAGTTCGATTCCTGGAGCCTTTCATTTCTTCATGTAATAAGCTCATATCTGAATACGCTGGTTATAGTAATGAGCAGGATTTTATCAATTAATTGAGGCAGCGAAGAGAAATCGGGCTAATATTCATTCTTTTTATTCATAGATATTATTATTTACAGGATATGGACACCATGCATTCTGGCTGACATTCGTCGTAAAATCGCCACCATCGAATCCCGAAGTAGCTTTAATTATTCAACTCTTAGTTACCTAAACTTCTAACAATTTACGTAACAAAGTCACAGTTGGCTAGCGTAGGCGTAGAGGAACAGTAGCCCTGGGTTCATATTAATTTTCACCTAGATTTATCTTAGATTTGCATTTTTTTAAATTCCAATTATTACATAGAAACATGTGTGTTCTGTAAACTTCTTCGAGCATGGCATCTTTCTCTTTTAGTAAAACTAATACCGCAGTCGCGTCTGTTTCTATGTCTTTGATTCAGACAGTTTTAGGCGAAGAGTTCATAAATTCTCTTTGGAATCAGGTGCATCCTGGTTAACATTTAGCGTACACTATCTTTACTAACACTAACACCCCAACGTGCGCCTGTTTCTAAATTTGTCATTAAGTAATTTCGCGGAGTTTGTTTACTAATGCTTTCAATTCTGTAGGGTGAATCATCGCCGTTCATTGGAGTCCCCATTCCAAGTGTTCGTACTAAAAGCGAACGAGGCAACGATACGACTTCTTCCACGGGGACGCCTTCGGATAGACCAGTACGTTTCGCTTGGAAATGAGTTCCGTGTTCGGCCGATGATTAAATCTGTATTAAAGTCAAATTTGTAGTTTTTTACTGGTCATTTAATTACACTGATGCAAATTGCCTTTAGTGGTGTAGTGTAGCTAATTACTAACTGACTAACGTGGGCATTTTGCATCAGTACTTATTGTAAATTTCTTAATTATTTTAAATTCATAAATTTAACGTTAAGCCTTTCCGTTAGATTTTTGATTAGATGGGTTTCATTTACATAGTCATTTGAAAATATGGGACCGGGGCGATCTGTTCTCGGATAGGAAACCGGTTTTGCGGTAAACAGGGATTGCTATCAGGGAGAATCGGGATTCATGATGGTGTGCCAGTGGATCATTTGTGCTGCTGGAAAACAGGATTGGTAAGTGAACAGGATATCTCATCTGTACAACTTAACATTTATTTGGTTGAAATTACATTAGTGATTCTATAGGGATGTTATGCAAGTAATCCTGCATTTAAGTATCCATGTGGATGCTACATAAAAAATCAATCATATTTTCTAATTTATCTGAAATCAGAATTCTTCAACATGATATTTTTCCAATCCCCAAACTGCACGTGCATATATTTTTTTTAAATTTTTGGTTGCTACAGGATGCTATAGAAAAACAGTACCAACAAAAGTACTGTTCGCACTTATTAACATCGTTTTGGTAGATTTGATATTTAAATATCTAGATGCATCAATGAATCTGATATCATTGTCCGGCCACATGGCATAGGAACGCTGTTTCGAATGTTCCATGGACGTTTTTAGGATATATATTTTTAGACTACGAAGAACCTTCAATTCCAGGAAATAATTTTAAAATACGTGAGGTGGTTTACAGCGCGCCATTGCACATCGGTGCAGTGGAGAGGACGTCGCGGGACGGAGCTACAAGAGACCATGCGCCGAGGGTGGCCGCAGCGAAGGACGGGATATCATGTGTCACATTGCTGAGGAACACGAAGGCGAGGATGCTGACGGCGGTGGATTACGGCGTGGTGCTCGAAGGAAAGAGGAGTGCAGGCAAGAGGTGCTCCGGAGGGTGAGGTACATGATGTACGGTGTGGTATTCTAGGAGGTACTTTGTGAGTCGTATTACGATTTGTTATTAACGATGTTTTACGAATAATTTTACCGCATTTATATATATTATGATTGTGATGGTATTGAAATGTGGGGTGACGCTATGTTTAAATAGTTTTTGTATATATTGATATGTGATGTGTAATGTTGATGTATGACTGGCAACCCATAGCGCTATGTGGTTTGACAGTACAGGCCTGTACAGACGAATGACATTTTTGACGGTCTGTGGTGGTATTGTGTGATGGACGTTTTATTGCTTAGGACTATTTTCACGACAACGCTGTGTGTATCGTGGTATTTCAATTATATTGTGATATTTTATTTTGTATTGTATTGTTATTATGATTGATTTGTTATTAAATTGTGACTGGTATCTGCTATTATTGACGCTTGTATTATGTGTAACTTTTAGCGTATTGATTTCATATGGAGTACTTATTGGGGCATCATGTGTATTTTGTGACTGTGCTAATGAATATTTCTTTATTTTGACTACACTCCTTTGTGAGGATTATTTTTTTGAGAGATGTAGGAAGAAAGCATTTGGATCCAATGACATGTAATAATATATTTGTCATTCTAAGATTTTTTATTTAATTTTGCAGAGTGCATGTGAATGGAATAGACCTCGATTATATCGTGGGAAGTGCCATTTAAAATAAAGGTTAACGAATGGAGTGCACTGCCTCATGGGTCATTTTGGAAACGTGCACACATTTGAAGCTGTCCAGTGACTTGCAATTTCAATGGATGGAGTATGGTGGAAGGCTAACCCCATGAAGTCTAAGAAGCAGCTCCTCTGTTTCTCAAGCAACTTTTATTCTCTTCTGCCTATTTTTTTAGAGTTCCTTGCTTTTTTTGAAATTGTTGCAATTATAACTTGCCTATTGTTTGCAATCATCTGTAGTAAACTTGTGGAATTAAATTTATTTTCTCGTCATACATTTATTTTGATTTATGACGGGTAAACCGAGACTCTGACAAGGATAAATGCTTATTTTAAATAAGTATTCATGAACTGAACTTCTTGACAGGGCCTCAGGAATCTTGCTTTATCCTTTAGCAGCTTCAGATATTCAATCTATTGCAATTTTTATTTATCTCTTAGAATAGAGAAAAAATTTTCACACAGCTTATGTTAAAGGTGGACATGCTAAAAATAATTTCTTAAAATAAATTTTGGCAACATTAATTAGTCGTTTGGACGACATGCTGACAATTTATTCATATTAAAATTCAATATGTTATTAATTAATGTCTCACTTTTTATTCAGGATGGTTTGTGCCGTGGTTTCATATTTATTTTCATTTAGATGATTGGATTTTAGGTTTGGAATTTTTAAATCCAAGTAATACATAGAAAGAGATGTTATGCATTTTTCGTCAAGCATGGCATGTTTGTTTCTCTTTTATTGACACTAATACGGTTTGCATCTGTTTCTATGTTTATCATGAAGGCAGTGTTTGGCTAAGAGTCAATTACATTTAGAATCAGGCTAAATCTAGTTAGTACACTAATTTTAATAAGACTAACATACCAGAATTAACCTCGTTCTAATATTGCATTATTAATGAGTTACTGTAATCTTCCATTATATGGAACCAATGCAGTCTGTTCACGGAAAGAGTGCCAGCTTGGATTATGAGGGGAATTGCTTGGTAGCATGATGTATAAGGGATTACAGTATTGTATTACATTACAACCTCTTAATTCTTGTTCCTGTAACCTGGGAACTGCTTTTAGTAAAATTATATCTGGCATTCTTTTACTAAAATGCTGTGTTTATGCAATATATGCATAGATGGTAGGTGCAAATTTGGACATCTGCCATTTCAGAGTCATTTAATTTAGCCTTCCCCTATTTAAATTAAACAATCATGAAGATTTTGTTTAGAAAGATTACTTTTTATTTGAATGATATTTAGAATTATATTAAAGCAAATGTTCAGAATTCATTTGGGATGACTTCACTTTGTTGAAACATTCCATAATAGAAATAAAAAAATTTGTAATTTCTACTAAAAAACATTTGCACGTCTGGTTTCGCCTATTAACAGCATCATCAGGCAATGACAGATTCTTTGATGGTTTTATATATATGGAAACGGATGGAGGGAGGGGTATATAGGTGAGGGTTAAATGAATAATAGGCATGAAGGAGGAGAAGTGAAAGATAGAACATGAGATAATTGGATTTCATTATCAGAAGTTAGAGTAATATCGCATTAATTCAATAAGTAAAAGATACCGGATACCTCGCTTGCATTATAGTTATCCACAAATAATTGAATTGATGCCATATATAGGGCTGATTGGGAATCATTTTACCAGTGGATTCCCAAAAACATTATTTGGTCTGCCACAAAGAGTGTTTTCAATAAATAACACTTAGAAATTGTGATGGATTCGAATCTTACTTAATAGGTATTATAAAATGCTAAAATAAAAATAAGGGTAGGAAGGATTTCATTGTCGGAGGCTTTGTTAACCAAGGTATGCCTGTACAAAGGATTCCCACTTAACAATCAGGATATTAAACACATTTCGAAATTAAATTATCATATTCGTGGTTGATACTGATTTAGCATGACTATGTTAGAGATATGAGGCTTGGTCACAGCTACACATACTTTGGTTTCCTCGAGCAATGTTGGCAATTATTAGAACATGGATACTTCCTTAGTTTCAATCCTACATTGGTAAAACTGGAAAATAATGACCATAATTCATTGTAGTGAGAGGTTTAGCTTATTGATTTCATGCTGTTTTCTGAATGTGGGTGGAAAATAATTTCTCAGATCCTCTTGCCAAGTATAAAAAATGTCCAAAATTAATCAAGTGCAAAGGATTTTCCACCAGTGGACTGCTTAGACCAAAGGTCGGCAACGCGGCGACCGCGGGCACCATGGCGCCCGCAAGACATTTGTGTGTCGCCCGCCAGCCAAAAAGAGAACTCAAGTTAAACAATTACGGAAAACTCTCAGAAAACCAATAAGTTGCGGAACAAGATGAAGAATAGAACTTTGTAAACAACATCTTAATCTTAAATCACACCGAGCCGAATCATATGTCTGTTACAAAATAAGGTCAGGACTTGTAAGCGAACAGAATGGGGACATACATTGTTGGATAAAGACATTGTTGTCATTAACATAGTTTTTTTCATAATGACTCCTTCGTTACCCCTCTCTTGCTTATTCACGTCCCTTCCCTTCTCCATACCCTGCCCTAGGGCCGAGAGTAGGAGAAGCCGTTATCATGTTTGTGTGATTGCCATGCCTGTGCTGACAATTCATACAAACGTTTTCGTTCTCACCTTATGATTCCGGCCCTCTATTTGTGCATTAGGTGACGAGGATGAGAAAATGAGACAATGAGAAATATTGAGGAGATCGCACAAATCAACACTCCGTCCTTCGGAAGGGACGTTAAGCAGTTGGCTCCCCTGGTGTATTTCACAAGAGTAGGCTAATGCCGGCACTGGGTTTTTCTCCTCCCTTCTCTTATGAAATGCTGATGACTTAGGCAACTGAGAACGGCTTCACAGCCTGCCTCGCTGCCTAACACTTGCCGATGGGCAAAACACAAATTATTGATTAAATTGCTAATGACAGCTTTGTAGCTTTGCTGGTAAGCTGATTAAGGAAGCCGGTAATGACTGGCTCCACCAAACCTGCAGTTTACTCGCCGAGAGTAGGAGAAGCCGCTATCGTGTTTGTGTGATTGCCGTGTCTGTGCTGACAATTCATACAAACGTTCTCGTACGAACTGTACGAAAAAATAGGGAATTCTCCACCCCTAGTTTATGCTAGGTGAAGGTGTCCTGTCGCCTTCAATCGCTATTACGGGTGCAAGGCTAACTGAGATCCTTGTTCTCAACCCGTCGTGTACTATAGCTCCGTTAGCCGGTTCAGGTTATTTGGAGGTAGGCGCTCGATACAGGAAAACTATTTCCCTATGTCGCGTGAAACTCCCAAGTTCTTGTCAAAAGTCGTTGGTTTCCGTCTTGTAGCATAACTTGGCTCGAATTATTGTTGTGAGTTGTTGGTTTCGGAGTTCTGTCCTCCGTCTTGTAGCATAACTTGGCTCGAGTTATTGTTGTGAGTCATTGGTTTCGGAGTACCGTTCTTCGCTTAGTTTACAAAGTACAGGGTTCGGAAGATTTTTCTTCGTCTCTTACAATATCAGCCAGTGATAGCTCATTTCCCTCTTCATTAGTTAAACATAAACCAATTTAAATTGACCAACAGTTCACAATATTTCTGATATTTTCACGATATTCAGTGTGTTGTGTTTATTAATTCATTTGTAGAAAATTTCATCCCCATTATGAGTAATAAGAGGCAAAGGACATATTACTTCAATGTTGATTGGGAAGAACAATTCTGTTTTATTGATTTGAAAGGAAAGTGTTTGTTTATTGTGCAATGCTTGTGTTGCACTTTCAAAGAAAAGTAATGTTGAAAGACATTTTAATACGATCCACGGAAATTTTAACCCTTTCGCTCTCACGGCAATTGCCTTTTTAGTCCCAGAAAGCTCGCGCCTAATTTTTGAAAATTTCAAATGTTTTTTAAATATTTTTTTGCAAGCCTAATTTTTGGTCTAGGATATCGTCATTTTAATGAGTTTTGAAAACAAATTACAGTTTAAAGCAAAAAAGTTTTATATGAGACAAAGCAATATTTATTTTTATAAAAAAAAAGTTTGAACAAAAAACGTTTTTATGAAAAAGAAAATAATTTTCAAAATTATAACTTCATAACCTCAACATTTATCATAGATTTGCACATATATTATGAAATACTGCATTATGCACTCTAACATATCCAAATTTGACTCAATATTCCCATTTTATTCATGAGATATAAAACATAATGTGAAAAAGTACATTTCACCACGTCAGCATTTGTGTTTGGCCAAACACTCCCCATGTAAGACTTTGTTACATCTAATGCAAACAGTTCGGGATCCTTTTCTTCTATTCTTAGCGCTGCAAACACAACAATTAGCCTCTTTTTTCCATCAAATTTTTGAACACCCACTTTAGCTGTCTTTTCCCTCATTGAAACCCACTCATTACCTAAATGCTCAATTATATTTACTACATATGTTAGCCTCGATTGCAGTTTCCCAGGTCCTTTGAAATTTTCTTTATATAGAATATAGATATTCAAAACCATCCTTGAAATTATATTGAACGCAACTTTTTCCAATATTTTACACTCTTTCTTTCATCCATGTAAGTATACAGCATCATATCAGAAGTGTCAATCCCCCCCATAAATTTATTGTAGCTGCAAATTATTTCCGGTTTCAGCGTAATTTTTCCTTTCCCATTTATGGTAGACTTTATTTCCTTATCCAATGCAGTTGCTTTACTAGAAAGAAGCAGAACAGGTCCTTTTTGAGATCGTTTTTCCCGGCTTCCACAATTTATATCAGCTCCAGGTAGCACAATTTATGACACCGATAAAAAGTCTCTGAAGCACTCAAAAAAAAAATTACTGACAACAGAATACGGGTTCACCAAATAAAATACACACAAGGAATACAACACGTCCTCTGGGTAACCATCTACACAACCAACTGAAAGAAATAGTCTCAACCGCAAGGGGGAATGAAGGAAAATGCATGAACTGAAAAAAATATGACAATGTGATAGTATATATCAACTGACTATACGATGAAAAATACTCTACAAAGTTGCTCTGTGCCATATTACCAGTGTGCGAGACTCAAGAGACCTCCGACAAAGTTGAGCCGTAGGTTACGTAACTAGAGAGCGAGATTGATAATCAAGAGAAAAAATAAAAGAAAAAAATCCTCAGAAAATTTTGGTTAGCATTTCGTCTCATATGATGTATCAGCTTTTGGATTATAACATTGTGATGAAAATGCAACGACAGACATGCTTATGAAAGAATGGAGAATGACAGCATGCGTGTTCTACGGCCGTAAAGGGCAAAAAATATTTCGGATGATGACTCACTGCGAATTAGCTGCGTCAGACGGATGGGGGAAAAGACAATTACTTTTGTTTATGTAAAATACTAAAATCGTAAAGAGGAATACCATTTAAAAAGTAAATATAAACATTTATATCATCTTCATTTTGGTAGTAATTATAACTCAAAGTGCAATCTATAAAGATTTTTAAACGGGGTTAAAGCTAGAGCCGATATATCGGCACCTTGAGTGTTTTAAGGCGACCAGGGGAAGCCGATATATCGGCACCTTGAGCGTCTAAGGGTTAATACTAGTTATCCGTTAAACTCTGAGATCAGGAAAAAGAAAATTTCTGATATGAAATCTATTTTAACTAAACAGCAGAGCAATTTTACCAGACCAGTGCAGCAATCAAAAAGAGCAACGATTGCATCACTTAAAATTTCGCATTTGTTGGCCAAGAGGAAAAAGCCTTTTGAAGATGACGAGATTGTAAAAGAAGCCATGTTAGCAATTGCTGACTCACTTTTCGAAGATTTTAAAAATAAAAATGAAATTACCTCAGCAATCAACACGATTCAGTTATCAGCAAGAACAGTTACAAGAAGAATTGAAGTTATTGCAACCATTATGGAGGAAGAGCTGGCAAATGATTTACAAAAATGTATTTTCTTCTCGTTGCAACTGGATGAGTCAACATATCAGACACTTCTCAATTGGCTATGGCTGTGAAGATGGTGTTTAATGATTTTTCAGGAAAGGAAGAATTTCTTAAAATTCTTCCATTAAAGGGACAAACAAGAGGTGAAGACATTTTTTCAGCTTTTAAAAAATATGTCCAAGAAAGTAATATACCATTAATGAAGTTGACCGCAATTACTACAGATGGTGCACCTTCGATGACAGGTTGTAAAAATGGATTTATTGCGCTATGTAAAGAAGACCCTCTCTTTCCAAAATTTATTTCATATCACTGCGTAATACACCAAGAAATGTTATGCGCAAAAGTTCTTCATTTTCAACATGTCATGAAAACAGTAACAAAAGTAATAAATTTCATAAGAGCTGTATCAATGCAACACCGATTGTTTAAACTGCTTTTCCAAGGTGAAGATGCCGAATTCGATGATCTCCTTTTACATACCGAAGTTAGATGGCTCAGCAGAGGCAAAATACTTGTCAGGTTTATAAATCTCATAAAGGAGGTAAAGGAATTTTTCACATCAAAAATAGAATATTATGCACAGTTGGATGACAAAGCTTGGTTGATGGATTTCTTGTTGATATAACTATAAAATTGAACAAACTGAATATGGAGATGCAAGGGAAAAATCAACACATTGCAAAAATGATAAGTGCAGTAGATGCATTCAAATGTAAATTGGCATTGTGGAAGTCTCACCTAGAGAGAAATTCATTATCACATTTCCCGAATTTAAAATATATTATTGAGAGTCTGACTGATCAAAATGTTACCACTGAACCATACTGTGCTTCAACATACACTTGCGAGTCCATTTTTTCAAGCATGAAACACTTGAAATCCAAGTACCGATCGAGACTCACCGATTACAATTTAGACAACTGCCTAAGATCAGGTATCTCGAGTTATGTGCCAAATTATAGCAAGTTGGCTGAAGAAATGCAGTCCCAAGTTTCACATTGATTTATTTTTCATGTTTTTATAATAAATTCTTTAATAGTGTTTCTCTTATATAAACAAAAATATCATTTTAATAAATATTGGTACACATCTACTATTGTTACTTCACTTCACGCCCCCAATAATTAAAGTTGCGCCCTCGTAGATAAAGAGGTTGCCAACCACTGATACAGAGAGATATCAACTGATCTTGCTTATGCGCCCTTAACGTCCTCAGTAATATAAATTGCGACCTCGTAGGTGAAAAGGTTGCCGACCTCTGGCTTAGACATTTGAAAAGTGCCCATAGTGAAGTGAAGAGTGAACTCACAAGCACAAAAAGACCATGTGAAGAACCTTGTACGTCAAGAAAGATTAACATGCAATCAAAATTGACTTCTTTTCTTAAAATTGAGAGTAGGGAAGATATTTTGGCACTAGCATCTGTTGATGGTTTTCAATCAATGCAATTGTTAATAGTGAATTCATCAGAAAATCTTTTACTGATCAAGGTTTATATCTACCAAAAAATTCTCATCAAGTAATGAACATGATTCGCAAACAGTACCTTACTGTGAAACAAATCATTATTTCCAAAATAGCTGAAAAGAGTCTAGGGGTGTAAGATTCAGCACTTCACTGGGTGAATATATTTCTCTTCGAAATCGTAAGTATTTAAATATCAATCTTCATGCTAATAATGAATTCCGGAATTTGGGCATGGTGCATATATTTGGGTCCCTTCTTTCAAAAAAAATAGTTGAACTAGTGGAGAACAAACTTGCAAAATTTGAGTTATGCTTGAAGAAGCACGTGATAGCTTGTGTTACTGATGGTAATGATAAAATTTGTTAGATTAAGTGATGTTCAACATGGGCCGTATTTAGCACATGGGCTTCATTTAGCTGTTTGTGATACTCTGTACAAAAGGAAATTTCATTCAAGTCCTACGACTGTAATTAGAAATGAATGTGAGGAAAGAGAAAGTTCAGACGAAGACTTTTGAAGATGTCGATTTTTAAACTACTGTAAAAATTTCAAACATTTACGCAGATGATTCTTTGAAAAATACTGAACTCATAGATGACTGTAAAAATGAGCATTGCCAGAAGAATTGAAAAAGTGCAAAAATTTGTGAAAATGTTTCACAAATTGTCAGTCAAGAATGTATGAATTGCTGCTGCAAATATGTAAGAACTGACTTTGTCACAAAATTAAAGGTGCGTTATATCTTTCCTCGAGTGACAATTTGACTGACTTTATTTTCCAAAGCAGCATAGATAAATTAAAGGTACATAATTTTGCATGCAAACTCACGGTATGAGATTTTTGGTTTGTGCATCCTAATTTAAAATAACTTTTATTATTGGTAGAAAAAAGGTATTTTATCACTTATAGATACTAAGGACTATGCTTCAACACTATTAGACTACGTATTTTTTTATTTTATTAGTGCTGGAGGTACAATACTTAATTGCGTTCCAACAGTTGTTTTTGGTAGCTATTTGCTTAAAAGAAGTCATATTTAGATCATATCATTTTTATCTATAACTTGTTAGATTCTGCACACAGCTGATTAATATTTCCAAGTGAAAAAAATGTATGAAAAATTTATGAACCAAAATGAGGAAGAGTTCCACAGAAAATGTGCGACTTTCTAGGAGATCTGCATTTCTAGAAAGGTTGAGAAATACTTCTACAAGGTAATAATGACCTTTAACACTCAGAAAACCTGATGGAAGTCAAAAGAAATTAATTGTAGGTGGAGCATGCTGGGTTACACTGAGATCTGGCAACAGACTAAGGCTGCTGTTGATGCACAAGATACTGAGAACCACATGCAGGAGTTAAAAGAAGATTTTGATTTGTGAAGCAAATCCAAAGGACTAAAGTAGCAAATATGTAATTCATCCAATTTAGCAATAAGTAATATTTTTAATCTTAGTTAGTGTAATTATATGTTATTTTGTATATTAAATAGCCTTTTATGTAATGTTGCCAACTTTTAATCCACTTGTTGATAATAAATAATAATAATAACTACTGGCAGAGGCTCTCTATATAAGTAAACAAAATGTTCCATAACAAATTATGAGAGATATTAAAACAATAAGAACAAACCGTTTTTGTGGCAGTATCATAGACAAATCATTTTCTATTTGTAGAAATAACTATTATTAAGGATGAGATCATTTTATTAATTCATACCATGCTTCATATATAAAGTGCATTTATTCATATATAAACAAATGCAGATATTAGGATGATATACATAAAAAAACAAGGAAAACAATATTTGCGGCACCATGAGCGTCTGATAAAAGCATGTTTATCACAGTCACATTTACAAATATTATCTGTAAAACACTGTTTACATTCATGAACATGCTTCTATTAGTTGTTTACGAATAGAAAATGTACTTAGAAACCAAAATTATAACCAATAATGTTGGTATAATAATATTTTATAAATATTACCATAAAAAATATTAAATAAATATTATTATAAACATATTTTGGTATAATGATATATTTTTATAATAATAATACATATTTAATAATAATAAATATAAAAATATATTCTCCCATAGAGGTTCAAATGCGAGAACCCAAAAATCATATGAAGAAAGGTTACCGCCTAAACACTTACGTTTGGAGAATATTACTCCAAATGGAGTTTTATAGCATTTTCGTTTGGAATGGTTATCACTCAGATACTAAGAGTCAATGGAAAGCATTTTCATACAAGGTACTCTACAAATTTCATCTGAATCCCAGAGGGGAAGGGCATAACCTCTCCTAGTAAGTGAATATGTGCTCAAAAATCAACATGGCCAAAATAAGACATGCTTGCGAGTTTAAATGCCATGGAAAAAGTCATGCTTGAGGGGTTTATCCAGATGTAACAGTTTCTAATGAATATTCATTCCCATCCCAATAACCACCATTGTCTGCTGATATGAACAAACCAGAATTTGCAACAGCTAGATAAAAAATTCCTCACTCCATATCCTCCAGCCAAAACTCCCCTCTAATCTCACATCCAGATGTCTATAGTCTGGGCACAGCACAGCAGAACTCTTCATGGCTCCACTCTGCCAACCATGTACATACTTTCTCTGCTCAACATGGCCCATTTTGGCTCAGAACCTAAAAGAAAGAGGAAAAATTTTAAACACTGAATTTGATATAGAGATAAAATAAATATTGTTTGACTAAATTTTGCCAAACATGTTAAAAGATAATATTATTATTCATTGTAAATCTTTGGGCAGCACCAAGACTTTTACACTCAATTGTCTTTGAACCATGTTGATCTATTATTTATGCTTGCTTGCATCCTGCAAAAATTAATAAAAATTAATTTTTCAGAGAGATTTCATTTTTAGAAATATTTTTTTATTTCAAAAGTTTTCACCTCTGCTCCGATCTTTGTTATTTCCTTACGGAACAATATTGGAGTAAAAGCAATCCCTAAAATATGCAATTATAAGAATATTATACTTTTTCCATTGCTTGGTACTTATGCCACACATTTCTGCCAAATTTTAATGTTGTAGCACATTTAGAAGTGAAATAATAAGTTTAAATTTAAAAACTTTTTAACGGCCACAATAACAACTTCATGGAGATTTTCAAACATTAATTTGTGCCTTTGCACCACATTCTAAATAACTGAAAATTTGCAGCTCCATAGCTTGTCCCCTAGTATCTAAACATTTTAAACTTGAAGAATTTCTAATAGGTAGCCAAATAAATATATCAAAATTTCTATAATCCCTATTTGGTTATTTTATTAATTCTACCATAGCAAAAATTTCAGCTTCGTAGCACATACAGAAATACAAAAACATTAAATATTTGTGTAAACATTTACAAATTTTTATCGTTATTGTTTAAATTTTTTAAGGATTTCGGTTTTTTTGTCAGCCATTTATATAATCCTATCCACATAAAACATTTCAAGTCTCTAGCTAATCTGGAAGTGCCTAAACTTTAGTATCCTTTTATATATTTAATACTAGTAGTTGGTGCTTGCATTCTGCAAGCATATCATCTCACCTTGAAAAAGCATTCATTTCTCAGACAGATAATTCAACATTACAAATATTTTTTTAATTTTAAAAATTTTACCGCAGCGATTTTCGTTTTTCCCTTATGTAAAAATAAGGGATTAAAAATCCCCAAACTTTGCAATTTTAAGAATTTTATACTTTCTCCATTATGGGGTACTAATGTTACACATTTATGGCAAATTTTAAAGTTGTAGCACTTCTAGAAGTGAAAAAATATTTTTCTAATTGTTTAAATTTTACACATTTTTAACGGCCGCCGCAATATATTTATGGAGAGATTAAAATGTTTAATTGTGCACATGCACTACTCTGTAAATAGCTTGATAATTTCAGCTTCCTAACTCATTCAGTAGTACCAAAACCGTTATCTACTTTTTAAATTTTAAGAATTTTTAACATCAAAACAAATCAAAATATCAAAATTTGTATAATCCCTTATTCGTTTTTTTTACAAATACTACCTCTAAAAAAATTTCAGCTCCGTAGCCCTTTTGGAAATACATAAACCTTGAAAATTTGTTTAAACAATTGCGAATTTTTAGCGGCCGCATTGTTGCACATTTTACACTTTCTTCATTATAAGGTACTAATGCTACACATTTTAGCCAAATTTTAAAGTTCTTCTTCTTCTAGAAGTAAAATAATATTTTTCTAATTGTTTAAATTTAAATAATTCTTAACGGCCGCCGCAATTCATATATGGTGAAATTGAAATGCAAATTTGTGCAAATTTACTACTCTGTAAATAATTTGAAAAATTCAGCTTCCTAGCTCATCCCGTAGTACCTAAACAGTTATCTATTTGTTTAAACTTTAAGAATTTTTAACTGCCAAACAAATTAAAATATCAAAATTTGTATAATCCCTATTTCGTTTTTTTAAAGAATTCTACTTATTAAAAAAATTCAACTCCGTAGCACATGCGGAAATACTTAAACCTTGAAAATTTGTTTAAATAATTGCGAATTTTTAGCAGCCGCATTGTTGCACTTTTTTAAGATTTTCGTTTTTTCTGGTCGGTTTTGCACAAAATCCTACCTAAGAAAAAAATTTCGAATCTCCAGCTCATCTGGAATTGCCTAAACATTAGTACCCTCCTATGTTATATCCTCCTCTTCTGTAAGATACGTCTATATAGAATGATGATACGATTTATGTGCTTTCTTAAGGGGCAAAAATGTAGCCAAAACAGCCCCTTAAAATATGAATTTTCCCGATTTCAGATGTTTCTGTTTGGATGTGACGAAAAACCTATAATTGTGTTAAATTTCAAGTCTCTAGCTCATCTGGAAGTGCCTAAACATTATTAACCTCCTATCATATCATAAATAATATTAATAATATTTAAATACAAGTACATAGTTGGTGCTTGCATTTTATTTCACCATCAAAACATTAATTTTCTGACATATTTCATTATTAGATACGTTTTAATACAAAAGTTTGCAACTCTGAACCAATGAGAGCTAATAACACAACAACAAATAACAACGTGACAAATAACACACTTTTTATAATCACCTTAATAACACGGTTATAGAATAACAGAAGAACTGTTGAATACAACTCGTAAACCCTCACACAAGGATTCGGGATATGCCAATGCGAAAAACTGTCAGAGACGAGGAGGAAGAGAGGGAGAGAGGGAGGGAGGAAGAGAGGGAGGGAGGGAGGGAGGAAGAGAGGGAGGGAGGGAGGGAGAGAGGGAGGGAGGGAGGAAGAGAGGGAGGGAGGGAGGGAGAGAGGGAGGGAGGTAGATAGATAGATAGACAATCATCTTTATTTGGGCGAAATTTGGACCATAAGGTCCATTCTTACATTTAACCCTTCGTCAATATCATGAATATTAAAAATAAAAGTATTACAATAGAGTATATAACATATACAAAACATAAAGAGATATAAGTAAAGCCATTTCAGTTTGTGGAGAAAACCTAGGTAAGAACAGGCTTGTTTTTCCTAATAAAACTCACACAGGAAAACACCCACAGAGAAGGAGGTGTGAAAAACCTGCGAAAACCTACATAGTGTAGCATGCGCCGGAATTATATGACTTTATGAGTAACGTATTTGGTTGAGATGTGACTATGTGTGGTGAATCATCAGCCTATAGAGTGGGAGGCTGAGTGTGCGGACGGTGCTGACTTTGCTTGGTCCGATGAGGTGTCCTCATGATAAGAACTGTAGACATACGCGATATGGAGGATGTGTCCAAGAGATGGAGCGGACCCGGACCCTGCGGTAGAAAAAAGAAAAAAAAGCACCAAGGAAGAGTCGATGGATCACGGACCAGTCGGGATGTGATAACCAGAGAGAGAGAGAGGATCGGAATCGGAGAAGGACCGGAGGGAGAGAAGGGGGAAACTTATTTGTGCAGCATTAAACTCTCTTATAAGCCACTGTGCTTTCTTGATTTCTTCTGCCAAATTACCCTTTTGCTTTCTATTCCTAAGAGGCAGCCGCTCGACTCTGAGGGAGAACGCAAATACGTCGCCAATATCTCGCCGAAGACGACGGGATACGACAATTGTGTACATATCACAATGGAAAACTACAACAAAATATAGAAAACAGGAAGTACAGTAGGAAACATCATAAATACAGCATCACTGTATACTGTAAAAAATATACATATAAAGGCATTCAAGTAATGTAGAGAGAGGAAGAGAGGGTGGAGGGAGGAAGAGGGGGGAAGGGGAGGGAGGAAGGGGAGGGTGGAGGGGGAGAGGCACATGCACCTACGGAGGTTGTGGAAAGGGCAGAAGGCACAATATAATGCTATGAGGCATTAAGACCAAATGTGATGTTGACAGCATCTTGAAAAGGTTAAACCATTCTTTTATGATCAGTAAGGTATAGATTAAAAATTTTATTTGGGTAGAGGGCAAAATTTTCTACAATAACATCTGCAACAGCATGTACTTACGATTTATAGTGTTCGAGATAAAAATCGTGAAAACGTAATAATCGTAAAAAAATAGGTATAGCAATTGGGAATTTCATTCTCTTGCCCTTATATGATCTGTAAGGTATGGATTAAAAACTTTATCCATACATATGATAGAATTTGCTACAAAATGTTTGCAAAAGCTTGTACCTATGACTAATAGTTTCTGAGATAAAAATTATTAAACTTTAATGTACAATGGGGTAAAAACAATCCCTAAAAATAAAAAATTTTGAAATTTTCCATTTTTCTGGTTGGTTGTGAGCAAAATTCTATAACCATGCCAAATTTCAAGTCTCCAGGTCAACTGAAGTGCCTAAACATTAGTATCCTCTTGATGTTATATCATAAGTAAGAAGCATCTATATATAATAGATAGTAATATTGTGTCATTACGGAAGGATTCATTTCAACAGAACAAATCCAGCGCCGGAACCAACTGGTATGAATCCACGGCATTGAAAAATCTCATTCCTCGGGCTAAGAGGATGTCGTTCCGGACCTTCCAGGCTCAATGGCTCCTCGGACTCCACTTAGATTCGGAAATTTCATTCCTCGGGTTCACAATTATCTCTCTTAAACTAAAAGCCATTGGCCCGAAATTCCGAAAAGGTATTCTTATGTTGACCTAAACTCTCCACTAGTAGAAGATGAACTGAATCTGCGAGTTACAGTCTGTAGCCTCTCCTTGTCAGAGAATTTCGTTCCAGAGTTGGATGAACGAAATCGGACAAGCGCAGAAGTGTATTTCGTACCGGAGTGATGTCTCTGTTCTTTTTGCAATGCAAAAAAATGTTTTTTATTGTTTATTGGGATTGCAAGATTTGACTTCTGTACTTCGAAATGATTGTGAATAAAGGGATATTATGGGTGCATGGGATATTAATAGATGAGAAACAACCACACTTACAACAACATAATTCGTAATATTTTTATAATACATTGTTTCAGAGAAAAAATACATCGTCCAAGATTTTTACCATTCTTCAACAAAAATTCTTTAATTTCTTAATTTTAATAATATAATAATGTATTAAGAATTTATTTTAATTCTAAAATTTTTTAAATTCTTCCACCCAAGGTTTTTACCATTTGAAACATGAGAGAGAAATATAGGAGGGAGAACAGCAATGAAAAGGATTGCGATAGCTGGAAACAGTAAGTTCAGAATGATACAAAAGGAACAAATCCATAAAAAGAACAACAATGCCCATCACTAATAGATAGATAATGACTCTATAGCAAGTTCCATATTGGATAAAAGAGTTATTACCTTTATAACTTTGATAGCATTTTGCCTTACACAATCAAAGATAACTTCAGCTCAGAATATTAGAAGAAAGAAGAGTAAGCAAAGATTTCCAATTTGCTGGAAGTAGAGCCTTCGATACAACAAAACCCTGATATTGCTCTTCATGTGGTAAAAACTGACACTATCACTTCTGAACAATCATCTTTCCTTATATCCCATGTTGTGTTATACTACACCCCACATATTTTTTTTATCAATACCATTTTAATATTTATTAAAACCATCCCTTGTCAACTCATAAAATGTCTCCTATGCTGTAGTTATTCTCACTCTGATATACCTGTTTGATGCTGCTGTCTTCTTGGTTATAAAGACCCCCTAATTAAGTTAATTTTTCAAACATTACTTGCACCTAAAGACATTATCATCACTAAGATTTTTTATTTGATTATAGATGCTATCTCATAAACTTATAGTACAGGCAACTCTCTTTCAATGAATGACATGCACTCCAGAAAATCGCTTGCTACAGGAAAATTCTTAGAACATCGTTGACTTCCATATTAAAAGCAAAGATGTGTTCCAACCAAATTATTTTCAATCTTGAATTCATTTTATACTTTATAAGTATCAAAAATTGTCCATCAAAGCACCTAAAATATTTGATCAAATGAGACAACCAAACAAGAAAAAGCCTTCTTAGTGAGAGCAAGCATGAAGGACATGAGCACAGAACTGTCTTGTTAACAAATCATCGTGATCTAACAATCCTATTGCAGTTGACCACTGTCATTCTACATCACAGACTGAAGCATAGAAAGATGGCCAAATCCAGTTCCCTAGAACCGATGCTCAATATGATCAGTTACTTTCTTTTGAAATACATTAAAAAATATTAAGAATAACTTTGACATTCGTTTGATTTTATTCACAATTTCTATTTTTGCATAAGTATAGTGGTGCTTGCCGAATCAAAAAAGTTCAGAACCCTCTGCTCTATAGGTATACAAGAGGGCCTTTGAATGCGACTTTTCATAAACATGAATTTTTATGATCCAAGTTATATATTTGCTAACCTTTGTCAAATTGCACACACATTTCCTTGCTTTCAAATTCAATACTTGTTAACTTGTGTGTTAAATGAATGTCCATTGAAGGAGAGTTGCCTGTATCCTTAAATGGCTATACTACAAAGAATCACGTCAATTTTACAAGCACAGATATAAGGTCTCAATAAACCTCTTAGTTCAATTACTACTGGTTAGAAAATAAATTGATAAATCAAAAATTTAATATTTCCTTGGCATCATTTCTTTCATTGTTTGAACATTTTCATCATTTGGATCTTCAGATATATGATCTTCTATGTTACTGAGAGGAAAGGGGAACCTACTTAAGTGATCACACAGTAGTTTATTGCTCTAAGAAACCATAATCATATCTGGCTGTTTTAATTGGACCCAACTTTCTGGCAATATTATAACGTCAGATGGTGCACAACTAGAATGGCATTCGAAAAAATAAATTGAAAATTTTTGCACATGGAAAACTGGAGCTACCATATTAATTCATTTTTATTATGTTTAACTGATAAGATTTTTACCACCAAAGGAAATATGCTGAATAAAAGAGAAATGTCTATCACAACTATCACTATCATTACATAACAGATTCCTAAAAATTTGCATGAACTGTAAGTATTCAACTAACTTTCACTGATAAAAACCTTGGAAAATTTCATAAATTGCCTTCCCAAATCACTTCCACAAATTTAACGGAGACAATCTATTATTCATCTGACAAAATGCAGAAAAAAGGAATTAAACTATTTCATCATTTATTGCCACAATTATCCTAAAATTTTAATAATTAATGCTCCTGTAAAACCCACATATCTTTAAAATAATTAAACCTGAGAAATGCCCATAGTGCAGCTTTTCTGCATATTTCAAAACATTTATCTGGAAGCCTACCGAGCAACTTTTGTGCATGCATATACTTGTCGATTTTTAGGCAATGGTGGAATTAAGAAAATCACCTGTACAACACTCCTCTCAAATTAATGTTATGCTGACACTGTGAAAATCTACAAGTGGCAAATTTCTGGTAAATATGATAAAAATAAAGTATCCCAAAAACTAATGCATGGGTACATGAATAAATATACTTTTTTATTCAAATGCAGTGAGAATGCTCACCACAAGCTTCTGAGATAATAGCAGAAGACTTTTACTCAAAAGAGCCAATCCGATATAGGCCATATTAAACATTAATGCGATACTGGACATCTGATACCACGCGTCCTTAACCCTCCGTTAGTCGCGTGGCGTCTGCTGGATGCCATGTAATATCATTTTCTTTGCACGCAGCAGATTTGGATATTTAGGAACTTCTTCTTTTGCGTATCTTATTATTTCAAGCTTATCTGCCCATCATTTAAACGTTTTTGTGTTTCGTCACCTCATCGGGTTATATAGTACTATTTTTATATTTTATGAGTCTGATAGACGCCACGCGACAACTTACGTTCAATTGGGTTACAACATTATTTTTGCGCTGTCCATTGCAATCATTTTTAATGCGTTATATTTTATTTTATTTATAACAAATATATATATAGTATATTTGTTAATTTATTTACTTACTATATTTTGTTCTTTGTATTAGAGCTTTCATTGGGCTACTTTATAAGGCTGGTTTCCTTAGAAACAGCAAACTGAATACAAGTGATTTGTGGAACACTGATAGTACTGGGATTGATTTTTTCGTCTGGTAATATCTCAGAAACGCTTTCATTTCCTTTTACAAAATACTCGTTTTGATGACAAAGCAACCAGGAATGAAAGAAAAGTTTTAGATAAACTTGCATCTGTGAGGGAACCTTTTGGTATATTTGTTCAGAACTGCCGTGAAAGTTATTCCATGGGGGAATATGTAACTATAGATGAAATGCTGGCAAAATTCAGGGGAAGGTACAGTTTTAGGCAATACATCCCCACCAAACCTGGAAAATATGGAATAAAGATATTTTCACTGGCGGACGCTAAAAACCTTTACTCAGCAAATTGAGAAATATACGCAGGGAAACAGCCAGATGGTCCATTTCAGGTTAGCAAAAGTCCTTATGATTTTGTCAACAAATTGATCATGTCAATTAGTGGTAGTGGACGTAATATTACCGTAGATAATTGGTTTACTAGTTGCGAACTACTTACAGACATTCTAAAAAGTGATAGGCTTACATATGTAGGTACAACTAGGAACAATAAAAGGCAGCTTCCACCCTCTTTTGCATCAGCACAAGGTCGGGAACCATTTACATCTCGTTTTGGTTTTCAAAAGCATTGCACTTTAATGTCTTACATACCCAAAGCAAGGAAAAATATCCTGCTTTCGTCAATGCATCATTATTCTGCTATCGACGAAACAACAGGTACGGCCAAACAACCAGAAATAGTGACATTCTATAATGCTACGAAATCTGGAGTTGATGCCGTAGATAAATTACGCGCGACCTACTCTGTTTCAAGAAACACCAATCGGTGGCCTATGACTATATTTTATGCAATGCTAAATGTAGGAGCAATAAATTCTCAGGATATTTACCTAGAAAACAATAATACTGATTCCCAAAGACTTAGGATGAGAAGATATTTCATTAAAACCCTTGCAAAAGAGTTAGTAGCAGAACACCTACAAAAAAGGTCTCAAATTACCTGTTTACCAAGACAATTAAACGAAAGAACAGTAGAACATAGTACTCAGGTTGAAATTGAAAAGGAACACCCCGAGTCAAGTGCTGGCACATCTAAACGATTACACAGGGAGAGAGAGGAGAGAGAAACACAGAGTAAAACTACTGCTCGAAAAAGGTGTTACATTTGTGAGCGAAAAAAGAATGACAAAATATGAATGTGCAAACTGTAAGAATTATATTTGCTTAGAGCATTCTGAAAACATTTGTGTTAATTGTACAAATAAAACTAGTTAAACATCGTTTACGATGCGAGAAAATTTAAATGTATGTCAGAGGAACGTGCGCTCAAATCTAATAATATATGTTAATGTACATTAAAATTATAGATATTTTTGTACCGATTACATTACTTGTACCTTTGTAGTGAGAAAATATTATCAATTTAAAGCATTCTCTGTAAGTCGTTACACTTTCTGAAGTAATAATTAAATGGAGTCTGATAGACACCACGCGACTAAATGTTTTTAAAAGTGGCGCGATTAACGGAGGGTTAACTAGGAAAAAATCAAGTTTTCGCGATACGATTAATAAAACCAAGAAGTCAATCCCGCATTCTCGTTCACAGTAAAATAATTCTGAACAAACCGATTACAATAATTCGACGTTAATTCAAAATAAAAATGTCCCAAGATTTCATTACCTGATAATGACGACTTCATCCCGG
Organism: Tanypteryx hageni; assembly: GCA_028673005.1. Taxonomy (NCBI): domain Eukaryota; kingdom Metazoa; phylum Arthropoda; class Insecta; order Odonata; family Petaluridae; genus Tanypteryx; species Tanypteryx hageni. Next base: position 111,004,673 of record CM054113.1, on the reverse strand, counting down.
AGCCAAATGAGGTTGCTTTCTCCACATCAACTTTACTCCCCGCCGTACACCAACTGAGTGTGGTCATAAGAGCACTAGCGCTATATAGCCGTTCCAGACAAGAAAATTTCGCCTCTTGCAGCTTTAATGTGCAGCGAACTTTGTTGCATATTAGTACGTGGACTACAATGTTTTACGACATGCTGATTCACCTCTCGCCTGTTAGTACGTGCACATACAAGATTTATGTTTAACATAATAAAAGAAAGCGTAGCACCCGATATTGGAGTAAATAAAAACATGAAATGGTAATGGCAAGGTCCCTATTGTACAAGAACATGTGTGAGGTTATATACGATAGAATCGAACCATATGCGATATCGAGATAAACAAAAGAGCTACGAAAGTATCGACAAACCTTTCGGAAATAAAGTGAAAAAATACGATGTTGCCTTACAGGAAAAACTTTGTTATCCGGCACGGACAGGGATTTGGAGCTCCGGATAATCAAATTTTCCGGTTATTTGAGCTGCCTATCTACCTAGGATTAACTAACTGATAACAATAGTGGAACTAGAATTTTGGATATGTAAACTATATTGAAACCAACCTGTACTGAGTATGTAGGTACTATAGGACAAGAAAACCAAATAAAATTTAATCATATTTCACTAAAAAGATACTGTAATGAACTTCACTTCAAACTCTTTTATTTATGTATGCATAAAGTGACCAGATTTCACATCAGCCAAACCTGGACGAACTCTGTTTTCCCCTGGAGTGTTGGCAATTTACAGCGACCGACTAGAGCTCAGCTGTTTATTCCGATAAATTGAGACGGAGTTCGACACGAATTCACAAACAGATGTAATTACTGAGTAAGAGCCGGTATAAAATTTACCAAAATAGAGATTCGGGAGAATTTCTTTCGCATTCTTGTTTTCTCCAATGATGATCCCCTTGTCAAAAATGAAGAAATAAATAATAATAAATGATAATATATTAATATTCCCTCCCTCCCTCTCGTCGTCCCTCTCTCCCTCCCTTCCTCTCTTTTCTTCCCTCTCTCTCCCTCCGTCTATCTGCCTCTTTTATTCCCCTCCCCCCCTCTCTCATTCCTTCCTGTCCCAATCCATAGCTCTCTTTTTCTCCGTCTCCTTCTTTATCTCTTTCCTCCCGTCCTTATTCTATACCTCCCTTACTCGCTACCTTCCATTCTATATCCCTTCCTTCCTATCTCCCTCCCCACAACCCCTCTCTCTTATTCTACATATATATATATATTACGTAATTTCTCAAAAATCCTACGATAATTTTAGGCAACACTTTCCGATTTTCACCTTTTTCCAAACTCCTAATAATGTGTATTTTTTGGTTAAGCCTCAACACAACTCTCTTTCTTTTTCGTCTTGAACTTATATGTAGATGCTTTATTCAAAGCCATTTTGCTTGGATGGGTAAATTTTGAACAGATAAACAGCAGGTAAAGTATTAATCTCTCACAAGTCAACTGGAATGATCGAATCACAATGGTGAACTGCTTACATTTCAAATGCCGCCAAGTGGCAAAGCTCCGAAAACTTCTGGTTTGGAAATGTCGTTTATTCAAGTTTTCAGAATATTTAGGCGCCAGATAACAAAGCTTTTACTGTAATACTTACCTCCATAACAGCTTCAACATTAGTACATTTAATATTTTTGCATGAGGCAATTTCAATTAATTCAGTAGGATTAATATGGGTAAAATTTGACTTCATCCATGTTATTCCTGAAGGGATATTGTTAAATATCTAGTAGTGATTATATTATTAACATCATTATCTTTAATTCACATGTTTTTCTGAAATCAAATCTTATTTCATCTAATCTGTTGGTTAATCCAATAATCCTTTTAATGACGGAATTTAAATGATCAGGTTTTTTACCATGATGTTAGTTACTTTTCTTATTTCCTTATAGCTTTAGAGAACCACTTTCTTTACCTCCTTACTGAAAAAGATTTACCCAGAAACTATGCAGAAAAATAGCAATTTCTCACCCTTGCTTATGTTCCCATCAGATCTTTAGGTCCTTATCTGGTCTGTGTACTTTCCGAACCTCTTCTATTCACAAAGAATCCTAAACTGGAGGAAAGCAATACCATTTCAAAGGACAAAATCTGCTCTAGCCACCACATATTTCATGACTATCAATACACAATAATGCTTTACTGAAACATGGGTTCCCCTGGGCTTGAAAGTTTCCAGAAATGTGTGAGATATGCTATATTTTCCCTGCAGATGCCTTCAAAACTGTCCTAGAGAATGGGTAGATATTTTAAAGTTTAAAATATCACTATATAGATTATTTCATTTTTTAGATTTCTTCAGGGAAAAAAATGACAACTCTCATTACTACAACCATTCACTTTGCCAATCAATATGTGAACATTGTCCAAGAATGCTGAAGTTTATTTTTATAATGGAATTATTATTTTTAAAAAAAGGTCCTTTTCATGCTCATATTTAAAAAAATTACAGGTTTTATTATGTCATTTTTTCTAAGCATCCACATTTGCACTCCATTGTTTTATGATGTGTAATTTTAGATAGAGAGGTGGAACCACCAATGGCAGCCTGTTGAATTCATTTGAGAAATTCTGATGATTAAAGGGAAAACATGACATGTTGTAAGTAGATTGAGCAACAATCCCACCAAACAGCGCTGTGTACTGCATCTCGGAAAGCTACCCAATTGTTCCAAAATTTAACATTTCCTGCAAAAAAGTCAATGTATTTCATCTTCTCTTTCTGCAGTAGATATTAAATTTGCTGATTTGGTAGGACCCCTCATGGATATTCAACAGCAGCCCATGTAGACTGGGGTAGCTGGGAATTTCTCTGGAGTTGGTCTATGAGGTGTTCTCCTCCACATAACTGGACCCTTTCAAATCTTCAGCAATGCTCTTCAGAAGTCTGTCATTTTGAGCCAACATTCAGAAAATACCATTCATTTTTGGATGGTGTGCACCCTTTTTTATAAATGCATATCGATGGTAAAGCAATCAACTCAAAACTAATCAATATGAGGAAAGTGATTGTGTATCTAAGTCAGTCAGCATTCAGAAGTATTTCAGATTCACCTTGGTTTTTGCAGTAAGCACTCCCTGCGGTAGATTAGTTTTTTCATGCATTGTCATATAAATTTTATTTCACCATGTTCCTAATGTACAAAGCAATCAATCTACTTTTCTCAATTCTTAAATTTTAAACCTTAGCAGAAGATATAAACTCTTTAAACTATGAGATACAACAGCTATTATTGCTACTATCGAATAGTACAATTTCATTTCTACTGTAAACTAGCAGAATTCCCATTGCTTTACCTCAGGAAATCTCATTTTATTTAAACATTTCTAGGATAAATTTCTTGCTTTAATTATAAAGTATCTAATTGTAAACAATAACACAATAATAGCAGAATTAAATCTCTCCAAACAGAATAACAACCTCAGTATTTAAATAGCATTTTCCTGCAGCTAATGCATACTGCCAGTATAAAAATATCAAATTATTAGTGTGTTCTGTGTAAAATATACATATGATAATTGCTGGTGCTACTAAAACTGTGATTTATAGAATCTCTCCTACATTTTGTAAAAGTAATTAGTGTTTAATAAGCAGTTACTTTTGCACAGATAATTATATTTTCATGACTTTTAAAAATTATAAGTAAGAAACAGAATAAAAAAATGATCAAATACCTAATTACTGATATAGTAATTTTTATACTTGTAGGTCAAATGTGTTTTATTATATATAAATACATAACATGATATGAATGAAATTAAGCTTTGCATAATTGCAATAGAAAAATATGAAGATGAATTTTTTAAAAGCACATAGTAATTTGATAATCTTCAACATAAACTTTACTGTAGGCTAAGCCTTCTCACTAAAATAAACTTTGCTGAGTCCTGATAGCAATAGTCCGTGAAAGTACTGTTTTATATAATCCTTCCTTGCTAATAATGTTTGTGACCATTTAATTACTTCTTCTGCATTAATAAGTAATTGTGTAATGGCTTATTTGCATACCAAAAACCAACATTTTGTGGACCATTCTTAAATACAATAAATATGATACTTTTCAGATCACTGCCTGTTAATTAAACCTAACCTGAATACATGCCAAAAAGGTCATAGTATATAAGAAGCATTCCAAGTTTCAAAGAATCATCCTAAACCATTGAAGAACAAGCAATTTAAAAAATGTACTTGCCTCTAGTATTTCCAAGAGCCACAAAAAGTTTTTTTAAAACTATACCTATGTGTTGAAATGTGCATATGGTTTTTATGTACATTTTTAAATTGCTTGTTCTTGAATTTTTTCAGCCATAAGATGAGCTTGATAGTTCTCTATTGAATCCTAATCCATGATTAAAATATAATAAATTATAGAGTAGTCATGTGAAAATTGTTATAGAAAATGGATACAATAAATAACCAAGGATAGAAAGTACTGTCTCTTTTTCGAGATCTTTTCTAATTAATTGCTATCACATATGAGTTTATCATTAATATTAATAGCAATTCTGGTTCCCATTCATAGTACAACATAATGAAAGTTTTATGATTCAGAGGATGGGGTGTGAACACTGCTGCATATTATATAAATATACGATGATGATAGTAGCCTTAATATTTTTCGGAAGTTAAGTATAATAAAATATTGACATACAATATCATAGCTATAATTTAAAGTTTTGAATTCTGGCATCTGGTGGTATTAACGAATTAACCTTACTCAGTTGAAAATGAAATGAAAGGATCTCATGCAATTTCAGGAATCATACTTTTTTTTTTTATTTGTGAATGATAAAACAACTTGGAAGAATATACCTACTCTCATACTTATTAAATACTTATATTTAAGAGCTTACCAACATATTGGCACAATATTTTTAATTTAATAAACAATTAATTTTGGTGCATTTGGGCTTTGGGTTGTTAAAGTATACTTTTCTTAGATATTCTAGAATGATTTTTTTTTTAATTTACAAGAAATGCTATAAGAATTTTTACATGGGTAAAATCAATGCAAGTCACAAATCATTGCCATGACCATTTAAATGTACTTTTTATCTTGTATCAAACAGAATTGAATTTATATTTTCTTTACAAAGTAAATGTTATAAAAATGATTAATTTAACATCTGGATCAGCTTCAGCAGGACATTTATACCAGATATTAATTCTAATTTACACATGATTAATGATATGTGAACAATGTCAAAGAACAGCTAGAATGCTTATAATTTCACTTTTACAATATCTGCAATGAATATGCTTTCATTGAGAAATTATACCTATTGGATGGGACAGTTCATTCAGCCAGTCCAAATAAGAAATGTAAAAATACACATATACTTAACCCATGCATGATGACAGTCAGAACCGTCACTGGGGGAAAGGGAGGGCAGTCACCCAGGGTCTCACACTTATGGGATCCTGCATCTGTGGGGTTCTGCTCTTGAAGTTAGCTTACTAACTACTTACTATTCATAGTAGAAATGAGGAATGATAAAAAAATCACTCCAGATGTATGTTAAAGTCAAGATATAGTTTTCTGTGTGTGGTTTAGAGAGAGCTTTACAGATTGTAGAGATGACCTTGATACATTGACCTTAGTAAGAAGCACCCTGGGTGATCATGTTAATACCCATACTGAAATTGTTAAATTGAGCATGTTTAACTAATTACACCTGAAAATTTTATGTAAGAGATGATTCTTAATCCTCGAGTACTTGCACTATAAAATGTGATGTGAGTACTCGCACTGGGTCAAATCTACCCATATATTTTAAAGGTTAAGAAAGAATGATTAGAAGGCCACATTTATTATAAAAATTATTATTGATCCTAAAAATCTCTCAATACAAAATATCAGTTTAATTAATTTTAAATAACTCATCAACAATTTATTTGGAAATATTTATTTAAAATAAAAAATTTCTTATCCAAATATTCATCCTAAATTTTAGTTGTACTAAAATCAAAACAGTTGACACCAATGCTAATAGTAAATATGTTAGTTAAAATTCCAACAGATTATTATAGTTTCACGATCCATTTTTGATGCACAAATTTGACATCGAGATCGTTTTTGCTTCTTAATAGGCGTTTCGTAGTCTTGCTCTATTTTGCTGGAAAATTTACATCAGAAATATTGAAGAGGACTAGATAGAATACTAATATTACTATGTTGATCAATGCGCTGCTGAATAAGAGACATTACCAAATCTTTCAAAAACAACTTATCACATTTATATTTTGTTGGCTGATTTTTGGTAGAAAGCAAAATGACATGAGCATTAATTCCTGCAATACTCATGAATGAATAAAAATTACCAGGAGCACTCTACGACATTTTCTGGCTACGTTACAATTTCCGAGCAATTGATCTGTTGTAACTTTTGTAGAATTGTAGAAATCTATCATTTCAGACAATTTTTTCCATTTAACGTTTGAATTTCTATTGCAAATAGCATGTCCTTGCCAAGTTATTTGCTGCTCTGCATCTTTAAATTTTTGATTCAGAACCCATGAAAGCATTTGGCATGCTTAAAGCATCATCAAACTCAGCTACAAGAAGAATGAAGTTAGACACACATCTAAGTAAAAAGACATGAAAATTTAAAGTTGGTCCGGCTCGATTTGACCCATACTCAAAGGTTAAAGTTTTAGCACATTAGAGGAAAAAAAGTTCTTCAATATAAGATGGGCAGATAGAACCTAGTGAAGTAGATTCTTTCTTTCAGAAAGTTGTTGAGGAGCACGTGGGACGTGAGTTTCGCTCCCACTAGCGAACTCCTTCGGATCTACGAGCGACCACAGTATCATTAGAGTAGTAGTAGCCGTATTGTTAAGTAGGGTTAGCATTGCTTTTATATAGTTTCATAACTTTAACCTCATCTGTAGTATTAGTTATTTCATTTTGCAACTTCTTGTGAGTTTATTTTACACTATCATTATAGTTAACAGTAAGTATTATCGTAGTTTTCTAGTGCTCCTTTTATTCTTACTTTTATAAATACAGTCTTAATCCGTAGTTATTGTTCCTTTGCTTATTTTATTTTTGGTTATGCACGCAAGGTTGTCAGCTGCATAGTATTTAGAATTTCCGTTGTTTAAGTATTAACCTATCTCGTGTTTGAAGTTACTTTGCTTGGGTTGTGACTCGCCTTTCAATTTATACCTGCGACTGACTCTTGTTCCTTCCACTGGGACACCAGACGAATTTACCCATGTTTCTTACAGAGTTTGTTAATACGTTATTTTTCAGTTTAGGATGGCATCCTCAAAGACACCTGTTCCCCACTTGTGTGACGCTGGTTGCGAGGCCACGAGGTTTCGCATCGCGGAGTTGGAGAGGTTGGTGTTAGAGCCCTGCATACCCGCAGTTTACCCAACCCGCGGTTACCTGCAGAAAAGTTGCGGGTCGGGTCAGGTATATAGTGCTTCCATGCGGGTACGGGTCGGGTTCGGACACAAAACGCACCGGTGCGGGTAAAGAGCGGGTACGAAAACTAGTTTTAATTCCAATTCAATTTGCCTCGCCAATGTAGTCACAGGAACTTTTCACACGCCTTTTACTGCTAGTAAAGCCCACCCTCGCGGTCAGAAGTAGCGTTATATAGGGAGATACAAATTTGCAATTTATGCAGGTCTGCAGATCGCAGCCTTTGTGTATCATGTGTCAAGAAAAGTGTCTGACGAAAAAACGATTCCTTTAATTATATAAATAAATACAAAGTTGCAATAGACAAACGATGGTCGATTTCGTTTAGTAGAAGAGAATGTGGGGAGGGGGGAGGTGAGAAAGAGTGAAGAGGGGAATTATGTAGTACAATGTAATTGTAACGGATTGGTTTGTGCGAGAACTCTCCCTTTTAACCAGTTTGCTCATTCATGCAAGTAACATCTATTTTTGTGAATTCGCTTTTGAAGAGACGTGGTTACGTATAAGATTGCCTATCAGCATTCTTTATATGTTATCTAACGTTCAAATATATACTATTTTTTGTCAAATAATCGCATTGGTCAGTTATATGTGATCTCGGCTTTTGTGACAGAATATCAATATACCACATCCTTAAAAAGAACCAATACCAGCTGATTGAACGGTATGTAAAATTGTCAGTTATAAGTTAATGCATCTTTCAATTATAAATCTTAATTTTAATCGAAATATTACTTTTATCTGCGCTTCAGATTTGAACAATGAATACTGACCAGATAAGAAGGAAGCTTTTGAAGTTAGAGTACACTCTAAGAAGAAAAGAAAATACCAAATCCAAAATTTGGGAAAGGTTCTGTGAAATTTTAGATGAAAAGGGCGAACTGATTTCGGAGACAATCGCTTGCAGTAGTTGTAAAAATGTTTACCATTATGATAATAAGAAGCTGGGAACATCAAGTTTATTGCGACATAAGTGTGAAAATAACAAAGAAGGCATGCCTAAAATTACAAATTTTCTTGTGCCGAAAAAATGCGATTTACCAAAATTATCAGCTGAAGAGAAAAAAAAATGTTTTAGATGGCTGTGTCGAACTTGTAGTTAGAGATTTGAGACCTTATGGGATACTGTCAGGAGATGGGTTTAAAAATTTATTAGAAATAATAATGAAAATGTGTGCAAATGAAAAATGTTATTTTGACTTAGAAGATGCGCTACCACATCCAACAACTATTTAGAGAAATCTTAATTCAGTGGCTCAGAAAGCTCAAGAAGAGCTAATTCAAGAAATAAAATCCTACATAGGTATAGAGGGGTGGGATCACATTGGACTTGTGGACAGATAACTACAAAAATGTCAGTTATTTAGGGATCACATTACACTATGTAAAGAATGCCATGTTATGCAATCGTGTTCTGTGCACTAAACATCTTGATCCTGACGAAAAGAAAACTGGCGAGTATATAAGGAATGAATTGTTGCTAATTTTAACACAATACGGTGTCTATTGTAACTTGAAGAATTTTACTTTTGTCAGTGATCGTGGAGCAAATATTAAAGCTGCTTTGAAAATTTTCAATAAAATCAATTGTGCTGCACACTTAATAAATAATGTTGTAGATATTTCTATTTCTTCTAATGAAACATCATTTGCTATAATTTAGAAGTGGAGAAAAATTGTGAAATACTTTAAAAAATCAGGCTTACAAGGTGTGCTGAAATCTACTTTGAAAGGAGGTGTCAAGACACGTTGGAATTCAATTCTTCGTATGATCTCTTCAATACTTGAAAATTGGGAGATTATTTACAATATTTTAATTGAAAAAAAGATGAGTGATATGATTTGTGAGGTTGAAAAGAAAGATTTATTAGATTTAGTAGAATACCTCAATCCATTCCAGAAAGCATTGATTAAATTGGAAGGAGAAAAATATCCAACAATATTTTTGATTTACTTGTGGCATTTGAAAATAAACGATCATTTAGAAATAGGTTCAACAGAATCTAACATCATGAAACTTTTAAAAACTTCAGGTAAAACTTATTATTTAGCAAATGTGGAAATTCAGCACATTCATAAAATTTCTGTTTTTCTTCACCCGCTTCAAAAGAGTTTGAAAATGTTAAAAACTGAAGAAAAGTATGAAATCTATGAGAAAGTTAAAGTATGTATTGATGACATTAAAAAGGAGAAGGGGTATGAAATCGAATCCGTGACACCAAATCCGTGTACGCTTATAGAGCAACCGATGAAAAGGTATAAAATATCAGACACCTTAGTTCAATTTATGGATACAGACACAACAAATGATCATATTTCTCCAGACGAATTGACTGCATATATCGACTTAAAACTATCTGACGACATAACTAATAATTTTGATTTGATGAAATGGTGGGATAAGCAAAAGAATTGTTTGCCAAATTTAAGTATTTTAGCGAATCGTATTTTTGCAATACCAGTGACTAGTGCTCCATCAGAGAGGTGTTTTTCATTGGCAGGACATGTTGTTAGTGAAAGAAGAAACTGTTTAGGTCCCGCAAACGTGGATGATGTCCTATTTTTAAATAGTCATTTTAAATCTCAAGGTACTATTATTTAATGTTTCCTTTTTTCAATTAAATTATTTTGTAAAATCTGTAATTTTTGTAAAAATAAATTTTAGATACTTTAAATACCTTTTTCGATCTTAAAAATTAATGTTTATGTACAATTGCATCTCATTTAAATTTATACAAAATAAATGACTGACTCAGAAATAATATCTTTATTTTTTCACGATTTCTTGCTACGGATTTGTCTCGAGGACCAGACAGTTAAAAAAGATGGGTCAGGTCGGACAAGTAGACCTTCTGTGTGGGTTAATATTCTGCGAGTACGGGTTAGTATTCTGTGGGTACGGGTCGGGTACAGGTTAGTAGTCTGTGGGTACGGGTGGAAAATATCATACCCGTGCAGGGCTCTAGTTGGTGTCGGATCTCTTTCAGAGAGTTGAAAGCTCCGAGTCAGTCTTATTGGGTTTGAAGGGTGAGAAGTCTTCCTTGGAAGCAAACTGCACCAAATCAGCATCTCGGTCTCGGGAAGCTGGCAAAGCTTGTGACTCCTCATTTAGGGCTGAGGGACCTAGGGTCCGTAAACCAGGTCAGTGGAGAGTGGTGTCCACTCGGGAGGGTCGTTGGGTGCTGCTGCGGAGGTGGGTAGGTGGGAACGTTTCGTCGGACCCTCTTCCTGCAAGCAATAGGTTCCCGGTGTTATCGGAGGACGACTCCGCGGCCATTGCACTAGCTTCCGTCTCCTCGGTGGAGGCTGGTCCCAAGGTGGGCTGGGAGAAGAGGGGTCTGTTATTGATAGGAAGCTCGAATGTCTGGCGTTTGATGGCACCTTTGATGTTATGTGCCTGCCGGGAGGGTATTCAGAAGAGGGTGTTCTCCAAGTGTATACCTGGAGGCATGATACCCCAGGTGACGAGGGAGTTAAATGCATCGATCTTGACCATGGGTTGCTCTTCGTTGAATGTCGTTGCACATGCGGGTACTTACGACGCCTCTAGATGCAGGTCAGAGGAAATTATCAGCTCTTTCAAGAACTTGATATCCGAGGTGTCCCATGTCCGGGAGGATTCGGGGGTGGATGTACGTCTTACCATTTCCAGCATTGTCCCATGCACGGATTGTGGTACTATGATCTGGTGCCGGGTAGTGGGATTGAACGGTAGACTGCGGGACCTATGTAAGTCCCAAGGAGTCGACTATGTTGACCTGATGCCGGCCCTTGACTCATGTCGGGTATCCCTCAATGCCTCGGGTGTCCACTACACCCCCGAGGCTGCGAAGAAGGTAGCGGGTTTGTTATTTGAGCATGCTAAGAGTATTTTCAGTTAAAGAATACTATAAGGTAGCATCAAGTTTGATAAGAATTTAAACTGCATGTTCCCTCTCAAATCCTAACTGCTGCCTCAGCGTGGCGAGAGGGTGTAACAGGTGTATCTTTGCCCTCAGATTAACTAACATAGTTTACATAGTTTCTTTTTGCCCTCAGATTAACTAATTAATAAAATAATGATGAAATTATCATGTGTAAGTTCTAGTATGAAGAATTTCTGTGATACTCTTGAGAGTTAATGACAATATTGCAAGGTAGCATAAAGTTTGATAATAATTTAAATCGCATGGCATGTTCCCTCTCAAATCCTAACTGCTACCTCAGCATGGCGAGAGGGTGTAACAGGTATCTGAAATTCCTCCAAATTAAATACCTGGCTAAAGCAGTGGGTACCTATCATTACTTACAGAATTTATATATTTGACCTGTATTACATGAAACATTATACATTCATTTAAACTAAATAATTGCACAACTTTGAAATGTATTTTATTAGCCAACTTCATTTTACTTAATCGATCAGCCTTCCTTCATCGCTTGTTCATCAGAGAATGTAATTATTTTCTCTCACATTTTCCATAATATATGTATTTATAGGGTTCACAAAATTTTGGACTGATATTTTTGCTGGAGAAAAGCAAGTCAAAGATTATTCTAAACTGGAGATTGTCATTCTAGTGATCTCCTTGGTATTATCACATTTCTTCATAGTTTCCTTATATTGTTTGTAAATTTGCATTTTAAAAATAATTCCCAGGTCATATTATGAGCATTTCAAGGAAAAGGAATGTCCATCAACAATGTAGCTCAACTAGGGGAAGTTTCAGCTGCTCTTCCTCTAACCTGCATCGTTGCAGAAAGCCTGAAAAAATCAATCTTCTTCAGAGTTCCATGACTTCTTCTTGCGAATGAGTGTCTCAGCATCATGGTGTACTTGTGTTTTTTTCAAGTATCATTATCCTTGAATCATTAACCATTATTAAAGCATTAAGTGTTCCTCAATGTTAATTGCTGCCACTAGATAAATGTATGTCACAATTTTTTAACAAATAAAATTTCTATAGCAGCTTCATATTTTCCATTAGATAAGTGATATGGATTCCTAAAAATGTAAGCTGCCTTAAGATTTCTAAGTTATAGTGATAGAAAGAGGACATATGCGTCCTACCATCTCAATGAGATGATGAAGATATTCTTATTTTTTCGGGCGATTATTTCATATCTATTCTTAACTACTTCAGCATAAAAACTGCTTTGGCAATTTAAAAATAGTCGCACTTGGTGCATACCAGGGGCTCCGAAAAAATGTTTTTCGTGTAAAATATCAGAAACTTTAAATTGTCAATTTAAAATTAATGAAGAAAAATTCACTTTTTGTACAGTGGTACTTTATTTTCATTGCATCCTACCATCTCAATGAGATGGTAAGAATTTATTGAGTATGATAGATTTTCATTTTCTGTCATATAATACACGACAGAATGATTTATTAAAAAAAATATTATAGAACAAATTATGGTGCTAATTCCCCAATCAATAGGTTGATGCAGACTGAATAAATATATCTCTTTGGATATTTTAAACTGCACATATATAGAGATGTTAAGTGGTTATTTGAATAATTATGTATTTAAATTAATTCAGAATGTTGATTACTGTTTTGTAAGCATATATTTAAGATATGCATGTATTTCATTTTAATGTAATATCTATCTTACTATATTTTATTTTGTATGTGCTATTTAAATGTTTTGTATATTCTTGTAAATGGTTACATCACTTTACGATTAAATAAATAAAAAACTTTTAGTGAATCATGCATTAAAGAATTTTACTAAAAATTAATATTAATCTTGGGGGTCCAAACAGGAAACGGCATCAGTCCCCTACTTATTGAAGGCCTGCACTGCTAATGATTGATAATTTTACTTAAGTTCAAGAGAAGGCATTAATAACTTTTAGCTCTCTTTATGTCCTTTGATCTGCACTGTGCTAATCATGATCCTACTAGACTAAAATCTTGTCTGGATAATGTTATAACCTACTTTCCAAAAGAATTATACAAATTTGAAGTAATAATGTCTATCTAACCATTCAGCATTAGAATTCCATGTTAAAACTACAGCCAGTAATAGTAGATTGACCAATACCCACTCCATTCTCATGAGGCCTATCACTTCTGTAGGAATAAACAATTTCAAATTCTTGCTAAGGTCAACTGATACAGTTTGCTTACTATCAAAGAGGGAAATCAATCTTTTTTGAAGTATTTCTTAGTATGTTTGAACACTTTCCCTAAGAAATTAATGAATCAAACTTATAATAAGAAATTTAAAAATAAATTGTTCACTCCTGAGTTATTGAACCTTTGAAAGGAGTTGATCAGTTCACATAAAATTTATAAGATGACCATTAATAAATCAGATAAAATTGTTTGCAATAAAATTAGACAAAAATACAACAAAATAAAACTTACTAAAAATAAATGATTTCATTCATGTCTGTGAATGAGTGCAAGGCAGCTTGGATGGTGATTAAAGGAGAAGTGGGTCCTGTTTATACTACATCTGTAATAAATCTGTAATCTATAATAAAATAAGATATTTATTGAAAAAATTAAGGCACATTCTTTAAAGTACAATAAAATCTACACCTCCCACTCCTCCTCTGTGCAATCTCCCAAAAACATGAGCTTTTCCAGGTGGCTTTCCGTTAACCGATTCCTGGCTTGCGTTACGGTTGCCCCCACCTTAGAAAAGAGACGTTCCTTCATTGAGCATTTAATTATTATGCGTTCTTTGCACGAAGTGAACGCATTTTGATCAGGTCGTTTCCGTCCATCCGCATGTTTAAACTCGGGAATTGCTGGGCGTGCTTCGATGAAATTCGGTATTTGGGAATTTTGGTAAAATTTGTCAACTGATTCCAATTTTGGTTAAAATTTGATAATAATTAAGACCGCTTTACATGAAGAACTATATGTATTTTACAACGTACTTCGCAAGAATCTCGTTAAATACTCATCTGACTGTGAGAGAAAAATATTGAGAACAAAAATAAAATAAAATAATTAAACGTAAGGTTTACGATAAATTTAAAGAAAAATAAATTAAAGTATTTACGTAATTATATTATTTTCGATGTTCTTTTGTTCATTCCAAAAAATATTAATTTAAAATTTTACAACTCGGGAATCGCTGGACATATTTTAATGAAATTTGGTATTGGGGAGTTTTACTAAAATTCGTCCGCCGATTCCAATTTTGGGTAAAATCGGAAGAAAATTAGGACCACTTTACATGAAGACCTACATGTAATTTACAACGTACCTCTGTTCCAACTCGGGAACCGCAGGACGTGTTTTGATGAAATTTGGTATTGGAGTGTTGTAGTAAAATTTTTCGATCTCAAAGAACGCATTTGGAAACTGTCTACTCCGACATGGGTACTACACCTTTCCACACTTGTTGTTAATGGAAACGTGCAAAAAAGAGTCCTTACACTAAGGAGAGCATAATTAGGAGACGATGGGTTTAATAAGCAGCATATCTGCAAGATGAATAGTGAAATTTAAGATTCGTGTACTGATGCAAATATTTTGTTGTAAAAATTAAACCCATGAATAAATATTCGTTTTTCTTCAAACTAGCTACTTTTTTACATCACTCAATGAACTTACGACCTTTAGCTGGATAGATCTAATGTTTTACATTGATGATATTTTAATTTTTTCTGACAATAATATGATAATTCTGACTGATATGCAAAAAAGCAGAAAAGATTAGACAATGGTTGATTTAGACTCATGCATTAACCTAAGAGTGACGACATTTTTAATTCGTACGGAAGTGTAATTATAATTTACTCGTACTTAGGGTTGCCAACTCGTGAGGAGTTGATACCGGGAGATTTCCGCTCCATGAGTAAGAAATTTCGGGAGAATCCGGGAGAAGTTACTCAAAGGTAAAAAAAACTCTTAAGCGAGCCATGAAACTTGTATACTTATATTGATGAGAAAACATAACGAATAGTTAATCTTAATTTTATCTTTTACTTTCTCCATATACGTAGTGCAGAGAAAGTATTGTTTTCGCAAAAAAATCGAGTTCGAGATTTGAACGGAAATACACGGTCCCCTGAACACGTTTAGACTATTTTCTCAATGATGTCGGTGTGTATATGTGTGATAGTTTTTTTTCTGAGCGCTCAAACTCATAAAATAATGGTCAGAGCAACACAAAAATTTATATTTGTAATTTTTATTATAAGTTTTGGCTGAAATCGGTTAACGAGCATTGGATGTTTACTCTTGCCATTATTTCGTTTTCGGCAAATAACTATTGAAAATCTTCATTAATATAGATGTTACTTATTATAAACATTATATAAAATATTATTCTCTAAAATGTTTGTATTTAACAAATTTTCTTAGAACGTATTATTTAGAAGATTTTTTTCCTAACTTCAGAATAAACAGGGTGACACGTCGGGGAAATAAGATATAACAGAATTTAACGGGAAAGGAAAGGGTTCAGCATTTAGCATTTTAAAATTATTTACAATAATCGTACGAATCTGGAACTTAAAACATATCATCGATTTTTGAATCTGTTTCAGTTCTTGTTACAAATTCGTTTTGAACGTGGAAATTTGACGTTATTTTTTGGTGACAAATTTTGCTCGTCATGATGAATTGCATTGTTGCGGATTTCTTTTCTCTTTTACGTAATTCTTTTATATCTGATTCCCCTACGAGAATATCCTTTATAAACTAATTAATATTAATTATAATACTGTTATTATTAAATAATATAATAATTAATACGGTATACCTATGGATAAAGTCATATTTTTATAGTACTGTATAGACGCTAGCGAACCCTCCATATTCAATCAATGGAAATATAAAGGTCCATGAGACCCACTCAACTCCTTGGTAATGTTGCAAACTCTTCAACAAGGACGGTTATGTTCAAATATGAAACCCTCATGGCGATCACCTTGTTATACGTGAAAACGGGAGAAAAGGCCTCAATCAGGGAGTCGGGAGAATTTCTGGAATCTTGCCCTATTCCGGGAGACTCCCGGCGATGCCGGGAGGGTTGGCAACCCTACTCGTACTTGTAATTAATTACTTTTTTAAGAATGTAATTGGTACTTGTAATTGAGTACAAAGCAGATGATGTAATTTAAACTGAGCTCAGTTACTTTTTTTTGGTACTCTTCTTATCACTGGCAGTAGGTCACATGAGTATTTTGATCCAAATAACCCCTGATAGGCCCACCCTACCATATATCGATACTATATAGCAGGGTTGTCCAACATATGGCACGTGGGCCGGATGCGGCCATCAAAGGGTTTTTGTGCGAGGCTATGATAAAAAAACAACCCGAAAAATTCCACAGGAATTCATTTTTATGAAAATTTTGTTGCTTAACACACATTGAAATGTTAACCATAAAGACCTTATTTAGACTTGATTTTCACTAACATGGCACCTCAGTAGGTGTACTAGATAACTTCCGTTTTAAACTCTAATCCGGCTCGATGAAGAATTGGCAATTTTTAATTTGGCTCGCCGAAGGACTCCGAACCACCGTTGCGGCCCTGCCTGTAAAAAAGTTGCGCACCACAGCAGAAGTCTACACAGTCCTCTTTCGTTTCAATTTATCCCACTGGCTCAGCAAAATGTCCTGCGTACCCCATGCTAACAAAGTATTAATTTTGTCCCGTAAGCTTCCATGTATGTAGCTGGATAAACTCTTACTGTAAAATGTTTACCAGTTCATTATGGATTGTTTAAGCTGCTTGTCAAAGGAAGATGAAAGTTCACAAATTCAAAATTCTAACACAAATATAGAGTCCTATGTCATTGAATATCTTGTGAGATATGGAACTGCATTAGTATTGCCAAATTCGTGACAACTGCTGATATTATCTGCAAGAAACAAGTTTTTATTAAAAATATACTTAAGTGGATGCTTATCCACATTTTACAATTTCTATGAATCGAGCAATTTAATTCAAACGGGATAAAATTAAGACGAATATTTCAGATCATGTTACTTTAATTCATATTTTCGCAAGTGAATGAATATTACATTACATTGAAAAGTCATAAATTTAAAAATGTAACTAACCGCCAGAAGGAGTTGGAAGTCAAGCGAGAAGAACTCACACGCCGTGAAACGAAGCCTTGTATGGCGTAATTGGTCCGAAAAAGTGGAGAGCTGAGAGGAAATAATTTAAAAGAAAGTTTTAACGAGGCAGGCAAGACAACTGCTCCATGTAAATGACAAAGAAAGAAGAAGTCTTACCCAGTGTCTGGCTCGAGGATCTTTGGATGTGAAATACAGTTCAGTCACCAGGCTGAGCGTATAGTTGGCCTGAATTCGATCGGCCATCATGAAAAGTAGGACACATGCGTTAGTTTAATTATTATATTAATAGCATTGCATTTTATACGAATAATACTTAGATCCGTCAAAAAACTGATACAGAGGATGTATATCTGAGTTTAAAATGTAAATATGAAAATACAATTTAGGCCCGTGAAAAGAATCGTAAACAGCGAATACAGCAGATCCTCGCCTCAGCGCTTGCATATTCTGTGGCCAATTTTGGCATTAGTTCATCGAGTTTCGGTTGTTGGCGGATCGTGATTGACCGATATCGTAATTTGCACCAAATGGAAAGTAATAAGAACCTATTATATATATTTTAAAATAAAACATATGAATGGAAAATTTCTTATTAATTGCATCATGCTGGAAAAGATATTGCCCTTCAACGCATTGATTAGAAATGAAAGAACCGAGGCGGGGATAATTTCTGTTTCCCATAAGATAAAACGTATAAATCCATGTGTCGACGTGCAAGCTTCTTTTCTTCTGCAAATTAAAATTAGAAAAAATTGACTTTCGATCTTCTGATTCAGACTGTTTTAAAGGAAAATTAATAGTTTCTTAATCTTATCCTCGATTTCCCTGTACGGGTCGAATCTTTCCACAAATGCGGTTTTAACTAGAAAACGTTTCGAGACGAGAAAACTTTTGGTTGTTAACGACTATCGTATTGTTCCAGAATTAGCGAAGTTAAATATATTAAACTGGATTATATGGAGTTTCCGAAAAAAGATCCGGTCAGACACTGGAGAGGGTTGGTGTTTACCTGAAGGAACCTGTTTACACATGGGCAACTTTATGCAGCTGCCTCTATAGTCCATAACTCTGCAAATATCAGGTTTGCTTCACCTCATAATTCGATAATATAAACCAAAATTTTTTTTATAATGATGCCTTGATGTAATAAACATTTTCAATAAATTAAATTTAAAATGTACTAATCAATGTGAACAACCAACTACATATATTTTTAAAACATACACAAGCGTAACTGTCTCACGGGCTACTAGTACCTACCTTAAATAAATTCGTGTTTATGTAGATTGACCATTTTTACAGTCAGTGTTTCGAATTATTGATACCAGGGGATTTTACATTGCTAATTTTAGCTTCTGTATCAAATGCGTCATGTTTCCAGACTATGACGCGCGAGAAAAAAAGAGGCAGTGTACCTCTCTGCTAGTCGCTTCGCATACTGCGAGTACGGCGATGAAAACTGCGACAAATGGACACGTCCAAAAGAGACTCGTGATGGCACGCAGCCACACATCATCACCTCGCCGTATTTCCACCATAAAGTTGAACAGTTGGAAAGCCAACTCCTCCAGAGTGACTGCCGTGTGGACCACGAGCGAAGGACCGTAGATGTCGTTCAGGTCGGAGGCCACCGCGCATATCCTAAAATGCGTCTCCGCAAGGGCGCGGAGGCGGCGCGACAACAAGTACTTCCTGCCGCTGGAGCGATCGGCCATTGCGTACTCATCCTGACGCACAGTCTCGGAAATGGATTTCTTCAGGAAGCCGCCGACGACGTCGTTGATCATCGCGAGCTTCCGTCGAAGAACGAGAAGCAGGTCGATGAACTGCAAGGCCAGCACGATGGTCACGAAGAACCCGTAAAGCGGGATGTAAAGGTCAAATATCGCCCGCTCGAACTCGTAACCGTTGGTCTCGAAGTGGGCGTACGTGGTGCCAGAGAAGATGGCGGCCAGTAGTGACCCCTGAAGGACGAGAGGCGAATAACGAGGGGTCCTGTTGTGTTTTGCAGATGCCCTCGGTGCGGGGGACATGCGTCTTATGCGGCGCAGCTTGAGCAGCGCCTCGAGCAGCGCGTTCCTCTTGGAGATGAAGAGGGCCATGACGGCGGCGGCGAACATGCTAGGGACGAAGGTCCAACAGAGAGATATCATCACGTCCATCCTCTCCGGCGCGGTCCGGGCGGTGCTCATCCTGTAGCGCCAGAATTGGGGAAAGGCTATCGCCAAGGGAACGGTGAACGAGGAAAGGACAAGGATGCTGTAGCAGAGCGGCACGCGACCCTTTGATCCGCGCTCCAATGGCAAAGGAGCGAGGCCGAGGATCCTGCTGAAGAAAAAGATGGGACGTAGTTCTCTCTGAACGAAACTTTCTTTCATCGCCGCGAAAGTATCGATCCGAGCACTTTTCTGGCCTTCGAAACCGATTCACGCGTGTTCGAGGGACTGACTGAGACGAAGGATTGCCGATGGCTATTGCAGATCGAATCCGAAAAAGTTGAGGTTCCTTTGTTACGAGTGAGATTCACTCGTTGACCAACGAAGGCTGGGATCTATAAGGTAAATCTAAGAAGCTTCTGTTCCCTGGAATTCTCCCCACTGCAGCGCGCTCGTTATTAAAGAAGAAAAAAAAACACTTCCAGTTCATAATGACTTTGTGATGAAAGACACAACGCCATTGGCTCTCAAAAGTTTGAGACTTCGACGATCACAAGAACCCTCAGCAATGTAATCAGCGTGTCAAACTTGGAAAGGCAAAACTTTTTCTTTCAAAGTCCATTCGAAAGAATGATTGCAGCATTTAGATTCAGGCGGAGAAAGAAAGTGCTGTTGCTATACAACTTATATAACGTGAAAATTATTCCCATGTCATATATTTGGAAATTATTTCCATAAATTCAAGAGCAAAGCGCATTATGTAATATTACCTTCGCAAACTTTTTGTAACAATTGCTGTACAAAAGCAGTAATTTGAACAGAAATCGTGAGCCCATAGGTAGAATATATCGAACTTGAAAACTTTTTATGGCCCCTGAATGGTTTTTAAAATGCATCCCATGACTTTTTAATTCATTTAATGATTTTTAATACATATAAAAATGGAATAGAAAATTTCCTCATTTCCGACCTGTTTCCGTCCGGAGCTACGTCGGATAATGGAAAAAATCGGAAAAAGTTGTATAAAAACTCAACAATAAAAAAGTTTTATTAAGAGACCATGTTATATTGCAATTAGGCAAAGATATAGGATTAGTGTTTTGATCTCCCATTGTTTTCCGAGCCCAGATGTATACCAATTTGGAGGTCATGAGGTCTTGGCCAAAATTTAAAAACATAATAAAAGGAATCGATTACCCAAATGACATTCAGAGGTGTTTAAGGAAAGAAAGAGAATAACAACAGGCAGTAGGTCACGCCTTAAGAATTACTGGTAGGAAAATGACTGTTGAAGATAATTGGAAGGTTATAAAAGAATGTACGTATTATAGAAAACGATAAAGAAAATATATATTTGAAGAAAATAAGGAATCTTGGATTATAGACGTTATGATTAAAAGATGGAAGAGAATAGGCGGTAGAAACAGGTTATAACTAAGAATGAAAAAGACCAGAAGTCATATGATACAAATGGAGAAGGAAAAGAATGTATATTGAGACAATGTTGGCCAAAGAATGTTGAAAAAACTTATGGATATAATTTCTAGAGAAGTGGTTGGAATAGAGTTGCTAAAGAAATTAACAAATGAGGGGAAAAAGAGTTTTAATAAATTGTAAAATTTATGAAGAGGATTATTGGCCATAGGAGTATAATAGATAAATTTCGATTCTTTCGAAGAAAGAACAAAGCAAATGAATATCAAGATTATAGAATAATAAATTTAATTTCACATTCAGCTAAAGTTATTCTCAGTATTTTGAACAGAAGGGTAGAAGCTAATGGGAGTCCATACTATATTATAATTCAATTATAATTATTATGGCGGCATTCGAGATGTGTCATGTTTGAGAGAAAACTCTAAATAATAGTAATACTAAATGACATAGGTAACATGGACATCTATAGATGAACGTGGAATTTAAAGACTAATTATTACATACTAGCAAAAGCAAATACACTGCTCCTCCTGTTATGCGCTCTGCGAAAACCTCGAGGATACCGAATTCCCTGATACTGGGTATACATTATAATTGGAGGAATAGATTCCAGACTTCTATGGGCCTTACAAATGAAATTATTTATGTAGAATTTAATACTATATTTAGGCTTATTTGTAGTAATAACCATGGATTATATCGACAAGAAGAGATTGAAGAGTATTTCACTACATGCAGTTAATCCAGATTGGCTCAACGGAGGTGGATATTCTCATGAAGAAAGTAAAAAAAAAATAATTACAGATCAATACAATTTTTATGACAACATAAGGCATTAAAAAAGTTCTTGGTAATTAAAAAAGAAAAAAGCAAGTTTATTATGCACAAAGAGGTTTGTTACTAAGTATCATAATCAGCATTTATTTTAGTCAATTTATGTAAAAGAAATCTTATTATACAGGACGAATTACTATAACAGCATACCTGACTAGAGAGAAAAGATAAAAAAATACATCATAGTAGCCACGCATGCCTGTGTACTGTTGTGGTAAACTACGTGTTCGAGTGCTTCACGGATATGCGAGACCTTTCTTGCGGATACTGGCTAATAGGATATGTAGTACAACTCGTGAATACATGAATCCGTGAATATGAAACTCGCGGATAGTGGGGGAGTAGTGTATCTATATACCACTTCGCTTTGATCTTTCTCCTCACTCTTGTGTTAATGTGGAAATTGGAAAAACCAATGTTATGATTTCGAAAATTTGTAAGAGATTCCAAAATGTATGTGTATTAGAAATTGGAAATCTAGATCCAAGTTGCCACACCACTCATGGGCTACATCTTAACAAGTGTGGTAAGACTTTTGTTTGCGATAAGCTTATTAAAGTCTTATTTGAAAATGTAGAAATTGTCAAGTCTGCTGTGATAGCATCCTTTCCATGCTCTCAGGGAAACTTGTAAATGGATCCAATCAATTTAATGCAGATTGGAGCCCACCAACTTATACTAATATTAATGATGGGTCTCCTATTAATTGTCTGGATTTGTGTAAAAATATAAACATCAACTATAAAGCTTAGGATAGTAAATCTTGCACTGCAATGAACCTCAATATTTTACATTTAAACATTCAATCTCTTAGAAATAAAGTTGACAAGCTAGAACTATTGTTAACTTCATAAAATGTAGATATAATTTGTATAACTGAACACTCCCCAGTATTAAAATAACTGGGTTTGTTGTAGCAGACTTTTATTGTAGATCTTTGTCAAAAAATGGTGGTGTGTTGATTCTTGTTAAAGATGCATATAGAACTTTTATTGTAAATAAGCTTAAAACTTTGGACTCTGAATTTGACTTTGAATGTTGTGGAGTTGAAGTGGTCATACATTCTGAGAGAATACCAATTATGTATGCTTACAGGTCTCCTAATGGTGATTTTCTTTGTTTTGCTACTAATCTGTCCCTGGCCTTGGATATCCTGGGTAAAAACACTGCATTGATGATTGTATGTGGCGATTTCAATGTTGATATAGGATCTAATTGCTCATAGAAAACTAAACTTCTGGATGTCTTTAAAGTTTATAATTAAGACCTATGGTTAATGAATTTACCCATGTAAGTAAAACGCCAGCAACTATCATTGATAATATTTTTTCAAATTTAAATTTGACTAGTAGCTTAGTAATTGATGCTGGCTTGTCTGATCATTATGCTTTGCTGACTTCTTTTTCTTGTGACTTTGTTGTCAAATCCTTTAAACCCACTTTATCTTATAGAAGAATATTTTTATGATCTGCCAAAAATTAATTTGCTAAACTTCTACACCAGGAAAATTGGGCTGAAGCATATATGGCAAATACCATCACCAAAAAATTTGATAGTTTCGTTAAGGTGTTTTTATTTAATTTAAATTTATGTTTTCCATTAAAGCTAATTGCTGATAAAAATTTTCAAAGAACAGGAACAAATGTTGGCTAATGCCTGAAATAAGAACATATTCTGTTCCTTTAAAAAATCTTTACAATAAATATAAATTTTCAAATTTGAAGTCTGACAAGGGCCATTACTTACAGTGCAAGAAACAGTATCTTAAAAATATACTGGCTACTAAGAGGTCGTATAATATAGAATACATAACCAAATCCAGTAATCCTAAAAAAGTGGCTTGGAACTTAATAAAAATATTACCTCCATCAGTCAGGGAAAGCATGGCATTGAAGCCATTTCTAATCAAGGTAAAATAGTCTCAGAAGGAAGTACTATTGCCAATTCTTTGAATGAATTTTTTTTTAAATAAGGGGAAATTTTCACCTACCACGTCCTCTTTTCTTTTATATCCCCCATATTTAACTAAGTGGTTTCTAACTCAATTTTCCTTTATCCAGTTGATGAAAAGTAAATATTGGAAATACTCAATAAAATCAGTGGTAACTATTCTAGTGAATATGACAGCATTCCTGGTATTATATTTACAATAGAAGTAAAGAAATGTATTGCTCCCATTCTGGTACATTTAGGTAATGGATCTTTTCTGCATGGTGAATTTCCCCAGAAATTAAAAATTGCCATAGTTACTCCCGTTTTTAAAGGAGGAGACTCCCATGCTATCAAAAATTATCGACCCATCTCAGTCCTCTCTACTTTTTCAAAAATTTTTGAACATGTAATGTACAAAAGGCTTATTTATTTGTGAACAAATTCAATCTTCTATCTAACAATCAATTTGGTTTCATTAAAGGTAGATCCACATAAATGGCAATTTATAAGTTTATTAACTCATTTCTATTAGGCCTTGATAATCAGGAAAATATAATAGGGATTTTTTACGACTTCTCAAAAGCCTTTGACTCTATTGATCATCTGATTTTATTACAAATACTTTATTCTAATCAAATAATGGGTTCTACCTATAATAGGATAAAATCATTTTTGACTGGCAGATCCCAAGCTGTTACCATAAATTCTATTCACTCAAATTGTCAGTATACTTCCAACTATCTCAATGTAACCAAGGGAGTCTTTCAGGGTTTCATTTTGGGACTTTTGCTTTTTTATTTTATGTAAATACCCTTCCTAAGTGGGTGAATAAGGGGGAACTATTCATGTATGCAGATGATACTACCAATCTTATCAATATTAGTGATCAAGAAATATTTAATGACTGTCAACAAGCTATAGATGATGTGGTCTCTTGGTCTGATAATGACAAGTTACAACTTAATTGTAAAATATCTTGCTTTTTGCAGTTCCACCCCTATTAAAATAAGATCAGTATTTTTCCCTACTTTAAAATATATAATACTGAGCTTCCTTCCCAATCCAACACTAAGTTCCTTGGTATACTTATTAACAGTTGTTTAAACTGGGAAACTCACATTGACACAGTTTGTTCTAAAGTTGTTATGGGATGCTACATTTTAAGAAGGATTAGAAACATGACCAATATCAATACTTGTCTCTTTACTTTGCATATATATATGTATAGTAGACTTAACTATGCCATCGTTGCATGGGGCCATTCTTGCAAAAATTAATAGGAGAACAAGTTGTAAAGAGTTTTTTAAGTAGTTGTCCCTCCTTACTCTCTCCTCTATTTATTTGTATCACATTATTTTCTTTGCAGTATGCAACAGTGATGTGTTAAAACTTGTAACGAATTCCAAAATTCATAATCATGACACTAGAGGTAAGCTTGATTTTAATGTGCCTACCCATAATTTGAATTTGTATGAATTCAGTCCAGCATATGCTGGTGTCAAACTTTTTAACAAACTACCCAAGAAAATTAAAAGTATATCCAATCCTTTACAATTTAAAAGGGCCTTAAAAGAATACCTAACTGTAAACTGTTATTACTCTATTGATGAATTTGTATGTAAGAAATGATTGTGTGCTGTGGGTTATGTGAAGGGTTATAACTTGCTGCATTTTATCTCTTTTAATGTTTTGTAATAATATATTTCCATTGTATTTGTTTATGTATGTCAGTGACCTGCCCTATACATATTTAACTATATCCTAGGATAAATAAATTATTATTATTATTATTATATAGGTGTAGATTAGTTTTGGTTTTGGAAAGGGTGTGGCATTTGATACGCCATATGAGTGATAAGAACATTAATAGAAAGGGGAGTATAGCCAGGATGTATTTGTATGCTTTGCTGATTTTAAAAGTTGCTTGTGTTCTGCGGCCAAGCCAAGAGTCGGTGACCAAAGACTCTGAAGCCGCATGTAGCTCTTAGAAGACTTCTGTATGGCTCTAAACCAAATACCTCACGATTAAAGCATCTGGAACGATATATATAAATCAAGGCATAAGGGCCCAAAGGTGTTTGTTTACTTATAAGAAGAGATTTTATATTTGGTGTATGGGACAAGAGTGCCTGGAGCACTCCTTATGCCCTTTGAAAACAATGAAGACTGAGGTAAAATGATGTAGCACTAGCTGACATTCAGTATAGAAATATCAAGATAATCTTATGACTGAAATCAATATTGAGAAACTGTTTCTCTGATAGCCATAATAAGTTGAAAACCAGGCACGCATTTCAACTACAAAACAGATGTCATCAGTGGCGATTCACCGACAGTGGATTATAGAAAAGAAAATTTCGGGCAGTACTTTTGTTGTTTTTATATGCATGTGTTAGTGAAGTGGAGGATTTTGCAGGTGGTTGTCCTTTAAGGGTCCATGTGGAGATGGGGTATATGCGAATTTTGAATTTTTAAAAATTCAAAATTCACTTGAGTTCCGGAGGTTTCTTTTCAGAAAATGGGTACCGCGTGTTATAATAAGAAGCCAGAGGCAGAAATAGAGCCAGGCAATATAGGTGGCCACCTAGGACCTCATGCCTACAAACAACAAAGTCAGGAGCTTATTGCGAGAAGGAAAAGAAATGTATAGATCAAGTATGAAAACTACCAACACATAGAAGCAGCTCTGTATTCTAAACGATGACGAAGATCATCCTAAATATTTGGCGAAGATCAGTCTCAACTGATGGATGTCATTGAAAAAATAATAATTTCTAAGGGTTTTCACTCAATTTTCAGTTGCGATTGACATCAACCTCAGAAGACCACCCACTATATTGTAAATATGTATGTATGCAAATAAATTATTAAGAATGTGATAGCCTGTTTTCCTCCATCAAATTTGACCACATGCTTTCAGAATTCTCGAGTAGTGGGCCTCGCAAAATACTATTGCCTAGGGGTCTCGCAAAATACTATTGCCTAGGGGTCTTGCACCCCATAAATCTGTGCCTGCAAGAAATATAGGGACGAGTGCTGGATCGGGCCAAGATGACTATTAATAGACTTAGTTTGAATATTTGTAGGCTTACTAGTCATAAAATTATATTGTATTTATTCAGTAATATTTTAAATTATTGTATTTAGGTATTACTTTTGTATGTTCTTTAGTTATTGTGTACTAAGGAAACCAGTGTAATTCAACACATAATAAGTAAACATAAGTTTTACGATTGACCTATTAATACCAACTTACCTTTTTAAATTATTTTATGACATTTGTTTTAAATAAAATTGAAATTCGATCATCAGAAGTTATAGAATTTATTTTCTTCATTATAGTAAATGTATTATTGGTATAAGCAAATACTCATTGAAATAATTCATTGCTGAAAGAATCGAGCTAAGAGGTGGATGTTTCATCTAATATTGCGATTCATTCGCTGGTGTATATGTATATATCTGACGTACAGTGTTTATGCATAAAGAATATTGTTCTCTAAAACAGGGTCTTTTGTGGCTTTCACTGTTTTGTTTTTGGTTTGTTTGTCATTTTTCGCATTGGTTTGCTTCGCTTTGTTCATTGATTTGGTCTTTCATTTTATTGGTTTATTTGTTTCATCGTTTGGTCATTTATTTGAACGATTTGTTCATTCTGTTTTGTTTATTTGTTTTGTTTGTTCATTTTCTGTTTATTTTGTTTCTCAAATACAAGGTAATTGGAGAAAGTGTTGCATTCTTTGTAGTGATCACTCATGTTGTTGGGTTAATTAATTTCTATTGATTTCTTATTGATTAGTTTTGGTTCATTTGTTCCCTGTTGTTTTTTGCTTTGTTCTTAGGTTTCCTGTTTTGGAAAAACCAAAAATATTGTTTATAAAGAAGTGTTGTACCCTTACGTTACACATTGAAATATTTTTCATTGATGTTTTTATTTCAACCAAACATTTTGTGATAAATAAAAGCCCTTTTGTAAGTGATATATCTGTAGATGTAGAATTAAAACATTTTTTGTGTTTAGTATTAGTTTTTCATTTTCAATTGTTCGTCGATATTTCTTTTCTTTTCCAATAGGCCTTTGTAAGCATTACTGCAGTAGACGTATAATTTAAATAAATATTAATTCATTCTTTAAAACAAACCATGGGATCATTTAATGCTGATAACCGGCAGAAGTTACAAGTGAAAAACATTGGGGATGGGAATTGCTTGTGTATATAAAAATAATTTAGTGTCATATGCGGTGTCAATCAAGTATAAGTATGTACATATCTATAGCTAAAAAGGTAGAGATACAAGTGGAATGTCATTTTAACCGCAATAACAGGTAGAGGATAGTAGGCCAGTTATTGAAGCAATGGAGAGAGAATGGGGGGAAGGAAGAAAGAGGCAGAGAGAATGGGGGAAGGAAGAGAGAAAGGGAGAGAGAATGGAAGGGAGAGATAATGGAAGGAGGAGAGGAAGGAGGGAGAATAGGGGAAGGGAGAGAGGTAGAGAGAATGGGAGGAAGAGAGAGAGAGAGAGAGAATGGGAGGAAAGGAGAGAGAGAGAGAATTGGAGGAAGGAAGAGAATGGGAGGAAGGGAGAGATAGATAGATGTCTTTATTTGGGCGAAATTTTAGACCATAAGGTCCACTCTTACATTTAACCCATCGTCTATGCTAAATTATATTATAAAAAAAGTAATATTAACGTCAAAACCTTTTAGATAATAATATACTAAATACATACAGTGCGAAATAGGTAGGTACATATTCAGGAAAACTTCTAAGAAAGGCATGGTGTTTGTGGGAAAAACTAAGGAAGGACCTGCCTTGACCAACCTAGTAAAAACCCACGCAGGAAAACACACACGAAGTGAAGGGGGGTGGAAAAAACCTGCGAAAACCCTAGATACTTGAAAGAACAATATGAAACGATACATTATCAAAATGAAGTGAAAAGTTAAAAATTAATGCTTACATAACGGCTTAAAAGTATAATAATACATAAAAATAAACAAGAAAAAAAAAGAAATTACAATATTTAAATAGGAGACCTATTTATCAATGAGAATAATAAACAATCTATAAATATCAAATGTACACTTAACAATAATACGAAGAAAAAGAGTTGCAGGAAATCTTAAAGGTTTATATACAACAGTAAAGATAATGAGATAGGTGTGTATGAGGGTGTTTAAGTATTGCTTTGATGTTTTAGAAGATGAGTGAGACAGGCACGTTTGAAGGAGGGGGATGTTTTCATATTATGATCTAAGTTATTCCAAAGTCGGCATCCAGAGACTTGAAAGGATTTATTATAGATGTCAGTCCTGTGATGAGGAATAAGGAGGTTGTTTTTGCCTCTAGTTTAACGCTTGTGTACTGTATTGATTTCGTTGAAGAGGGAAGAGAGGTAATCAGGTTTGTTATAAGTTAGGGTTTTATGCATTTGCATGAGAATATGTAAGTTCCTTCGAGCGTCAAGTTTGAGCCACGATAGTTTATTGTAATGTTCGCTGATGTGGTCACTCTTTTTAAGATCACAGATGAATCTAATGCAAGAGTTTAGCGTACGTTGTATCTTTAATGCAAGTTCGCAGGATAGATCGTTATAAACAACATCACCGTAATCAAAGTGAGGGAATAGGAGTGTAGTCACTAAGAGTTTACGCAAGGAATTAGGTAAAATATTTTTGAGTCTTTTGAGTGAATGTAAAGAGGAATTTACGGTACTACAGATTTTGTTGGTATTAGGAGCCCAGGAAAGAGTTTCATCTACGATAATACCGAGGTTGACTACTGATTTTTGAAAATGCAATGTGGACCCCTCTAATGATAGAGGTGGAGATTCACTCTGATCTGTGGAAGTCAACAATTTGTGGTAACCGATAATAATAGACTGACTTTTTGCGGGGTTAATCTTCAGAAAGTTGTTAGCACTCCAAAGAGAGAGTGAGGCTAGGTCAGAATTAATTTTAGTGATAGCATCGGGGAAGTCAGATACCCGCGAATGATAATTTGGAGATCGTCAGCGTATAGGTGATAATTACAGAGAGTGATGGCATTTGAGATATCATTAATGTACAAAGAGAAAATCAGAGGGCCAAGAATGGAACCCTGTGGAACGCCTCGATTTACATTTGTGGGACGAGATGATAAGTCATGAGTAATAACCTTTTGAGAGCGGCCATTTAGATACGAGCGAAACCAGTTTCGAGAAGCGAGTGAAAAGTGCAAAAGTTCGAGTTTGCAAAGTAAGATGTCTTTGTCAATGGAGTCGAAGGCTTTACTGAAATCCAATAGCGTTAGAATGGTGATTTTTTTCCGGTCCATTGCTTTGCGGGCATCGTCCGTTATTTTCAATAGAGCGGTAGCTGTGCTATGCAATTTACGAAAACCAGATTGAAACGGGTCGATAAGATTATTTGTTGAAAGGAAGTGAGTTATTTGCTCATGTGCTAGTCTTTCAAATGCCTTGGAGAGAACAGGTAGGAGACTAATTGGTCTGAAATCGGCGTTTTCGTGGGAATTGTTTTTCTTGAGAATGGGACGGACAAGCGCTGATTTCCATGAGGTCGGGTATTTAGATTAAAGAAGAGACCAGTTAAAGATATGAGTGATAGTGGGAAGGATGATAGGAATTAATTTATTTATCAGAATTATGGATACACCGTCGTCTCCTATTGCAGTTGAATTAATTGCACGTAATGATTTAGCTACCTGTGGTTGTGTGACTGGTGAAAATTCAAAGATTTTATTAGCGGTGTGATTAAGTTTGAGACTACGGATATGTTCAATAGTTTTAGATTTTCTTCCTACGTCTATGGTTGTAGGTGGTTTAATGAAGTGATCGTTGAGCTCGTCAAGGGACCAGTTTGGTGGTAGTTGCGTATCTTTATTTTTACCAATACCTAAGTTACGTAATTTTTTCCATATCGAGGACTGAGTGCGTGCAGAATTGGTTGAGTCGTGAACAAATTTAACTTTAGCGTTACGTATTAGTTGTTTTGTTTTATTTCGCAATGCTTTATACCGCATTAGTACACAGGGATCCTTCGATTTCTTAAAATCACGATAAATGCTGTCACGACGAGACATAATCGATTTTATTTCTGGAGTTAGCCACGCAGCATGTGGCTTTGAGACTCGTATGATTCTGCGAGTTGCAAACTTTTCAAGAAGCTGAGACATATATGAATTAAAAATTTGAACTTTATCGTCTATATCTTCTAGTTGCTCGATTAAGTGCCAGGGTAGGAGTGCGGCTTCAGACGTTAATTGTGATTCATTAATAGCTTTATAGTCGCGGACAGTTAAGGATTTCTGCTTAAGTTTTTGGCAACGTAGGGAGTAAGCAATGTAAATAATATCGTGCGAAGAGATACCGGGAGCTGCTAATTGTCCATATTTTATTATTTTCTCGGGATTTGCCGTGATACCAAGATCTATCCATATAGCGGAGGTTGCCGTGTGATTCGTTGGATGAAGTGGCAGAACTGGGGGAAGAGAGAGAGAGGAAGAGGAATGGGGAAGGAAGAGAGAAAGGGAGAGAAAATGGAAGGGATAGAGAATGGAAGGGAGAGAGAATGGAAGGACGAGAGGGAGGAGGGAGAATGGGGGAAGGGAGAGGTAGAGAGAATGGGAGGAAGGGAGAGAGTGGGAGGGAGAGAGAGAGGGAGGGAGAGAGAATGGGAGGAAAGGAGAGAGAGAATTGGAGTATGGAAGAGAGAGAGGAAGAGAAAGGGAGAAAGGGAGAGAGAACTGGAGGAAGAGAGAGTGGGGAAAGAGAATGCGAGGAAGGAAGAGAGGGATAGATAATGGGAGGAGAGGAGGGAAAATGGGGGAAGGGGAGGGAG
Organism: Tanypteryx hageni; assembly: GCA_028673005.1. NCBI lineage: Eukaryota > Metazoa > Arthropoda > Insecta > Odonata > Petaluridae > Tanypteryx > Tanypteryx hageni. The sequence continues at coordinate 110,972,951 of CM054113.1, read as the reverse complement.
GAGGGAAAATGGGTGAAGGGGAGGGAGGAGGGAGAATGTGGGGAAGGGAGAGATGTAGAGAGAATGGAAGGAAGGGAGAGAGAGAGAGAGGGAGAGAGAATGGGAGGAAAGGAGAGAGAATTGGAGGAGGGATTAGAGAGAGGAAGAAAATTGAAGGGAGGGAGAGAGCATGGAGGAAGAGAGAGAGGGGGAGAGAGAATGGGAGGAAAGGAGAGAGATAGAGAATTGGAGGAGGGAAGAGAGAGGAAGAGAATGGAAGGAAGGGAGGGAGAGAGAATGGGAGAAAGGGAGAGAGGAAGAAAACAAGGAGAGGTGGAAAATGTATTTATTTGTTGTAAGGCAATGTCACTAAATAGTTTGTTACACACTATCGACGTTTGACTATTCTTTTTCTCTTTGCTCTTCGTTTGTTATTGCTGTTATCATTTTGTTTTTTTCGCTGTTCTTTCTTTGTTATTATTTGTTTGTTCCTCATTAATTGACGTTCCTCGAAATTTCTCACATAAGAACGGCGGGCTCTCTATTAGTACTTTAAAAATAAAAATTTTCCATAAGAAATACATTGCTTCTCCATTACTTTGTTAAATTGGTTTGAATTCAGATTCGAACTTGAGACTTGGAAAGTTGTACAGCTAAAAGAACGAGTTATATTTTTCCTAAACTGAGAATTGGAATCCAGGCCAAAATAGTTTAAATGTTCGTTTGATGCCAGAAAAAAACGGGAATTTTTCAAGATTTCAGCAATGAGAAAGTTGTGTAGAAATACTCTTTCATATGGTCTACAAACTATATTTTGTCTCTTGTTTAGAACTATCGTAAATTTTTCTGTGATTTGTAAACATGAATGAGAAATGAAATAAATATAGTTTAAAATCTTTAAAAATACGTAAAAAGAAAATATACATAGCATAACCAATACTACTAACAATAAAACAAAACTAACCAAAGCAAAAAAGGAGAAAATTAAAAATAAAGAAATTATCCTCGTAATAATTACTTCTTAACTCTGCCCGTAAAGAAAACGACTACCGTTATATTACGAGTGTTGGCGTCCATCACGCCAGCTGTCCCATCTTCCCTTCCTCTACCTTTCCCAATTGCCCGAGATAAGGCAGCCTGACCGAAGCTCAGCCGACTGATCCTTTTCATGTTTATGTCTGTGTTTTTGTTTTTATTTACGTGACGTCCAAAACAGAAAGATGCTTTTGTTTCCTTTCGCTACGCGCTCCTCCATTTCCCTCACAAGTAAATGCCTGTTTTATTATCTCGGCTAGTGAGTTCTTTACTGCTTCTAGAGCAGCGGTTCCCAACCTTTTATTGCTGCGATCCTAAACTGACCCCAAAAGAATCCAAAGACTGTCAGTCTTACGATAAAATTTAAATATGTATAAAGATGTATGCAAATATACGTTCGCGAAATTTCATCAAAAGAGCCTACATCACCAAAGCGAACTGTATTTTCTTCATTCTGAAATGTGCATTTTGCAATACATTTCGCGACCCTAATGAGAATGTCAGCTACCCCGATTTGGGATCGAGATTTAGACACACGGTACCGACAAAACCATTTTTGCCGCAGCCTTGCGAGAATCTATATTAACTTAACAGCAGCAACGATACGATAGTCATAAGGTGGAGATTATCGAAGGGTAGCAATTACACCATTTTCGGCGCGTTTCTCTGGAGTGGCGTTTTATTTAACACCTTAAACGGTAATCTCATTTTTGGAGTACAACTATGAGCAATTTCGCACCAAAATACATCTTTTATGCAAGTTATGCTTTAAGCACAAAACCTAAGAGGTATTTATTTTTTATAATAGTTTTTGCCGATAAAAGAAAATCTCAAAGTAAAAGCATATAAATACGTAAATGGTTTAATACATTTAAAATACATTTCCATTGAATACAAATGAAATCACAATAATCACCACTAGATGAATTCGAAGAAATTCACCCTAGGATATTCCCATTGACACACTAAAACTAACTTGATTATTTCCCATTAATCAAGAGATGCATTCAAAGTATTGTTGTCATTTGAGCGGCCAATTCCAACTGATATTCACCTGAAACACATCTATTATGCAGGACTCGCCGCGGGAGTGAAAAATGCGGCGGGAAATGGCTACTGCAGCGCAAAGAGCGATTCGTGAATTAGTGATGAGCGAAGCCGGTTGAGTCCGAATGTGGAACAAGAAGGAATGGCCAAATGACAGGCAAATGGGGACTTCCAATGTAAAACCGTGACCACTGCGCTATTAAACGGTAGGAGTTAAGACAAAAATGCCTCATTTAATTTCTGCCGACGTGGGCTAGCCAATGAGCTTTTTTACATTATTCACGCTTTCAAATGAAACGGTCGATGCAGCAATGGGGATATCAGATTCGTGCTTTTTATCTCGCATCAAGAGACCGATATATAAGGCGATGGCATCAATGAAATAAAGTAGTTTAATTTTTCAGGGCAATGCGAGGCGAACGGACGAAAATGACATCTCGAGAAATACTCGAGGAATACCTGTCACAGACCTCCATTCACGGCCTGAAATACGTTGCAAAGGGAGGTCTTCATTGGATCGAAAGGTAAGGTGGAGTTGAATATGATTTAGCTTTACGGACAACTTTGCACGGAATTCCATTAACAGGTCGAGGCACATCGTGGAGTAACTTCGTGGCATTACATTATGGCAACTAGCAAACAGAGCAAGAAATACTTTTGTTATCTCGTGACGATTAGTTTTACGGCGAAACCTAGTTTCCGCAAAAAATAAAAATTTCGTCGACGGAAATTAAAAGGAGTTTTATCTTGTAGACTTGTAGGGTGAAACCATTTCACCGCCATTTCATGAGAGAGTGACCAGAACTCGAGGTCATCTCTTCTAACGTGCTCCAAAATTTGTCCCTTAAATGGAGACAAACGAAAGCGTTTCCAGCATTTGGTATAAAACTATTGGCGTAGCTATTATCGAATGTAAAAGGACTTGAACGAATCCATCTTGGGAGCTCGTATAATCCTAGCTTTGCAGCTGAAAAAGAACATCTAAATCGATCTCTTCGCATCCGTTCTTTATTTGCCATAGTAACCGGTTTCACTCGGGACGACGCAAATTGGGTCTCACAATGGTCAGCGAGGGCAGACACCACGTCGCGAAGCGCCTCGTAAAGAAAGATAGGGGGGTGCCAGTGGTGTAGCGGTTAGGAAACTGGCTGCTACTCGCCTGATGCTTGAAAAAGTCATCGGGTACGAATCCTGCGCAAGTAGGATTTTTCCAAGGTCACCCGGCCCCCTGTTTGTGTGGTTTGTGGAGACCGCGCAAATTCAGCTATTCCGTCGAAGGGACGTTAAGCCGTTGGCCCCCCTGGTGTTCTTCGTAAGAGCAGGCAAATGCCGGCACCGGGTTTCCCTCCTCCCTTCCCCGGTTATTCATTGCACTACCTCTGAGATACCCATTTGTGCAGTAAGAGAGGCGAATTGGCTGGGCACTCAAACAAAGAAAGATCCGTGCAACTCTTGACAGACGGATTGGAGGATTAGAACTTTTGACCGTGGCGAATACCGTATGCGGACTCTACGTCGACAGACACCACGCCGACAGACACTACGCCGACTGAGCAACATAAGGCCAAATAATCCTACTTTAGAGGTTTTAAATTTCGATGAAGTTTAATTTTTTGACCGGGACGCTAATAGTAGTACTCCACGTTTAATATGCCAAGTGTCTGTCGGCGTGGTGTCTGTCGGCTTAGAGTCCGGCTATCGGCGAATACATCCTTACGGGTATTACAGAATAGGCTCACACACGCAAGAAATCTTTCTTAGAGAAAACAAGCCAGTCATTTTTTAGAATGATTTCACTCTCATAGATTCACGAAAAGGACACGAATAATGTTTTTAAATAAATACGTATCTGTATCTTTGAAAAGGGCATAATCGACAACCGATCTTCTGCTTCCAGGTTATTTTGGTTAGTAGTTTGCACTGTCTCCTGGCTACATTGCATATTAATTATCATCGAGTCTTGGATGATATTCCAAAATAATCCCATCAGCTTCGTGGTAGAGACAGATTTCTTGTGGTGGAACGCTTCTTTTCCAGCAGTGTCTGTTTGCGAAGAAGACAATATGGACCAAGTATTCAAGTTCGCCGATGAGTGAGCAAATTCGTAATATTCAATGTGGTGACAGTCTCAATATATTGAAAATTTCGATGAAAAGCATCAAACGTTCGTCATTTGTCATCGCAGGTTCTTTGGAGAGGAACATGATTACAATCTTGATGAGGTAATAAGAGAGATAGCGTATTTTCGCGGCGAAACCAATTATATCACTGCATTTTGCAAAGGACTGCCATGCCCTCAAAACGGACTGAAGAATATAGCCAAAAGGGTAGGTATATTTTTGTTTCTTAAAATATATAAATCGTGTACTGTTTTTAAAACAAATATTTTACGACTTGTGCATTCCGCACTCCCACCAGCATCACACATACGCACAACAGAGAATAGCTACTATTAAGCACTTAATCGAACGCACCTCCAACGGTATACTTTCAGGAGAAAGCAGCATTTCAAAGTAAATATTTAAGACTCAAACGGCGTAGAAAAATATCTTTCTGTTATAGGTTAGAAGTCCATGTGAAAATGTCTTCGAAAGCTGTCAATGGAATGAGAAGCCATTCGATTGCTGTTCTGAGTTTAAACCGATTGAAACGGAAGTTGGGACGTGCTATACGGCCAATACCGTTCAAGCAAGGCAAGTGATAGATGGCATTCAAAAGAATCAAGGGAGTGTACTTCAGTTCTATTATGCAGAAAAGCACATATGTAAGTGCAGTTCAAGTCCGCTACGGACAGAGCTTACAGAATGATAAATATAGCAAATGCCCTTGTTAGCCGAATACAAAATCTAAAAGTATGTATCTATAAAAAAATCAGAACAAAGCAATGAAGAGGTTGATTAGCCACAAATTCCATACATACGCAATGAAGCGATTTTTGAGTCCAGTATTATTATTTTCTTTCCTTTCAGTCTCATTAGGTTACTCTCTTAGGATTATTCAGAAATTTCCGCCATTTAAGAATTGTGCTGGATTTCTTCCCCTACAATAACAATTGACGATACTGGATACTTTTTTACGTATGTAATTGAAAATGGTCAATTTTATTAGTAATATCGTTACGTCCTTTCCATGTCAATTTCATTATTAAATCTCTTTAACACAGACATCTTTGCATACATATCTATTAAGTATGCTACTATTATTAATTTATGATTTGTTAACAAAATATTTGTAATTATTTTAAAAATTTCAGCGGAGAAATTGTTAATAACTTCATGATCTCAAATAGAGATACTGGCCCTGGAATACTGAAGATCAAAATCAAAGTACAATCAAAGGTAAGAAATATTAGCCCCTCCCCCACCTCTCCCACCTCCCTCTTTGGTTTGGTAAATTGCTTTTTACCACGTATGTCGGCCGTCTGTCGTGGTAACACCCACGTTCCCAGCCGGTCTGAATAGTGCCCATTTACAATATAATTGAACTATGTATGTACTCCTATTAACCTCTAGTGCAGTAGTTATTAACCTGGGGTTCATGGACCCCCACGGAGTCCATAGGGTAGGTCCAAGGAGTCCGTGGAGGGTTCATGCGAACTAGGGCTGCCAACTCTTCGTGACAGCTAAGTAGGACATATAAAAATTTTAAGTAGGACATTCGAAAATTAAGCAGAACATTCCTCACATTTTCACCGAGACTCTTAGTACAGAAACAAACTATTTACAATTAAATTATGACAACTCGATACTACAAATTGGTCTCAAGACCAGTTGGCAACAGTCTGGATAAGCAAATAAATAATTCAAACAAAATGAACAACACTATCAACACATCACTAATGAATATTCCTTATGCAGAGATTGCCCGTAGGTAAAACTAAATAATATTTGTAATTGCATTGACCAAAATCTATAATTTTTAGGTAGGACATTTTTGTACTCGAAGTAAATTAAGTAACTCATCGATGGTAGTAAAACGAACAAAAAATAACCGCTTCACATATTTTATTACAAGTATAAACATTGAATAAATCTTTTAAAAATTGGTATTGCGCTTGTGACCAAAGGCAAACATGTATAATGTAAGAAAATGCATTTAATTTTAATATGTTAAGGTTTTTTCATTTTAAATTTACATTTTTTTGCTCTTTTGCAGGACTCAATCAATTTTTGCTGTCTAAAATGCTGTCATAAAATTCAGAGCAAGAACTTCCATTGCGTATATAAATTAGCAGTTCACTTCTTAAGAAATCAATAGTACAGCGATTTCTTTCTGCTCTCCATTTTATTCCCAATGCAGAAAATATTTTTTCTGTAAAAGCGGAAGACACGAATGCTAATTATATACGATACTATCTGGACTAGATTTTCGGAATTTCCAATTTTTAATATCTATTGCCACTTTTCCCCAGGATCATCAAATTTTTTCAGTAGTCACCGGTAGCAATTAGATGAAAATTCTCTCTATTTGGTACAGGTTCTTCAAATAATTTGTCCATATTAAGCCCTAAAATATTATCTAAATTAGTATCAGCAATTTTGCAAAAATCTCGATACTTGGACAGTATATCATCAGAAAAGGAAAAAAGAGCTAAAGTTGATAACTCATTTTTGTTGTATTCGATTTTATCATTAAATAGCTCAGACAAGCAGAGTAAAAAGGCAAAAATTATTTTTTCAACTTTTGTATGATGGGGAATTAGATTTTCCATTCTATGCCAAACTTCAAAACCAAGAAACTGCTCTCCTATGCAAACTGTTATTTTCGATTTAAATTCGCGCATTATATTCCATAAATTTACGCATGTAGTATTATTTCTCTCTAATTTTTTGATAATATGAAACAATGTGCATCACACACATTAGGTCCCGTAAGCCATGTAATCGATTAGGGGCCATGTCGCCGGTAGATTTTCTTCCAAACAGAGATATGTAACAAAGTAGGAATTTTGCGTCCTACTTGACATTACAGGAGGACAGAGGACTTTTTATCTCATAGTAGGACTGAGGACGGTTGGTAACCCTAATGGGAACAAATATATTAATACAATTGCCTGACAAAAATTACAGATATACATGAATCTAATATTAAATTAAAATTAAAGCACTTCCCATTCTCTCTCCCTCTCTTATTCTCTCTAAATTTTACTAGAACTTTACGAAAATACATTATATGCATGGGATGGGGTCAATGGGTAATACTGGGGGTCTGGGAGGTCCGTGGGTGCAAAAAGGTTAAGGACCTCTGCTTTAGTGAAGTGAAATTTTGATCACATCGTAACTCAGACGCGGTTTCCCAGAACGCTATTTTTTATTATTATTACTAGGGGCCCGTTGCAGTACTTCCTGCAAACATCTAGAGAGCCTTGCGCGAAGTGACCCAATGCGATAGTTCCTGTGACAAAAAATTGATACAAAGAGTGTTGTTAGTTGAACCACATTTATTGCCCCTGTTAAAATAATTATATAGCTCACACGATTCATACCTTTTCGAAAGACGACTTCCCACTTAAAACCTGCAAGAGTTCGCGCAGAGTATTCAGGCGAAAGATTTGTCGAAATCGAGCCGACCGTTCTTGATTTATTTGCGTTTATACTGGGAGGTGACGTCACTCGAGGCTTAATCTGTTTTTGTCCTTCACGCGTTTTATTGCAAGCTTAGTGCAAATGCACTTGAAGCCCGAGTCTAACAATGCAAAAATCCGAGATGAACAATATCGGCTACCCTAGGAACCTCCTTTTTGAAATATCGAAAACCGGAAAAATCGAATATAAACTTAAAATATGAGCAAACAGGAATTAAACAACGAAATCGGCGGTAAGAATAAGAATCTTCATTTTCTTCTGCGTTAAAAGGTATAAATCTCGAGTCAAAGTCTCGATCGTAAGATATTTTAAAATGTGAAAGAATGAAGGTCTACACATCGTATTATAGCCGATTACGTGTTAGTCAAATGCAAAAACAAAAACTATCCTGGTATCGAACCCATGCCTTTCCTGGGCACGACTACCAACTTAAAACCTGTAGGAGTTCGCGCCGAATATTAAGGCGAAAGTTTTGTCGAAATCGAGCTGACCGTTCCCAGGGACGCAGAGACATAACGGTTATTATATACTAGGGAGACGCCCGTTGAAATACAACGGGAAAGGTTTTTGTGAAATAAAAAATGAACAAATATGCCTTGACTTTCTTTGGATGGCAAGAAAACAAACTTTTGTTCTTTTAGGCGTTCGTTGTTTCAAGTTTCGAACTCCTACGATGATTCTAAGTACCTAATTTTAATATACGAATGATTAATATTCTACATTCAAATTTACTCCTTCTCGTAAATAACGCAACAAATGTTGTTTACATTGGTTGCTATGAAAAGAATTTCTCTCTCTCGTACTAATTGTAAGAGCATTCAAAGCACGCTTTCACCCATAATGATTGAAATAACAATAGGATTTCGAGGCATGGCAACATCCCGTTAAAATGGCAAGATTTCCCCAAAATACGTGAATTAAACGTTTAACATGAGGAATTTCGAACTGTAGGCGGGAATAGATGAACGGAATGAGAAACTTCATAGTTTTTTCTTGAGAATGGGTTAAAAGCGAAAATAATAGGTGAATTATTTTTAATTTATGTCTCAAAAAGAATAAAAGTCTGCAAGTCAAAAAGTAGATTTTTACGTGTTATTATATGGGAAATAGAATTGCCTACCTTGAAGTCGAACCTAGGACTTTTTTCAAGATTTCTTTTCTTCAACATCTTAAAATATGTGAGTCAATTATTTCTGTCAAATATAAAAAATGAATTTCGTTCCATTATCGAGTTATTCGCATTTTTATAGCGTGACAGGGGAAGCCACAAAGGGACAAATGGACAGAAGTAGCCTTTTATTATTGTTAGAATCGATTTATTCACAAATTATATCCACAATAGGATTTTCCGTGTTTAATAATTTGCCATGCGTGTTAAGAGGTAATTAAAAGAAAAAACTTAATATTTACTTTATTTGTAATGTGTGAACTAGCGGAAAATACATAATGGCAATGTCTCACTGGTGTCTCACAGATTACACCTCAGTAGTTAAAGGTTTAATAAATTTATTTACAGAGTTTCTGTGAAAATTGTCGACAAAAATGAATTTCTTTAAGTGACTTCACAGAACTATTTTTATTTAATATATTTTAAATTGCTCGCCGTACGATACCTACAAGTAATTGTGTCTTGAGAGTGTTTATACGAGGGGTGATTGTAAAGTAGGAATACAAGGGCACTAATTTTTTGGATGGGAATTTCTTGGACATTCTCTCTATAGCTCTGATCTCGCTCCAAGTGACTATCACTTGTTTGGGTGTCTTAGAAAATATCTTTACGGCCACATATTTAATTTGGATGCTGAGGTTCAACGTGAAGATCGCTTTTGGCTCAGTGCACAAAGATCCGATTTCTATGGAACCGGTTTAAGTAATTTGATTTCACATTATTACAGATGTCTCAACCGCTAAGAGAACTACGCGAAAAAATAATTTATTAATGTAAGTTTAAACCTGCATTATAATCATTTACAAATAAAATGCCATTTTCAAAATACAGGCCTTTTATTCTTACTTTCCGATCATTTTCGCAAATCGATATGGGTATATTTTCTCTCTTACAACGTATTGATACTTTTTTCGACTCGTGTTCATACTGAAGACAAGACAAATTCAGAAAAGATTCAACTATATATATTCTGTAACCTCTTCACGTCATTTTAATTATAATATGTTATATCTTTCAGGGCAATGAAATGTTGGGCGGTTTAACCTGTTCCGTTTATTTCTCAGGTGTATTTGCACTCACCAGAAGATGTTCCTTTCCTAAACTCTCAAGAGTCATTGATCACTGAACCGTACTCCCAATCAATTAAGCGTTTTTCAATCCGCGAAGTTCATAATGGCGAGGAAGTCAAGGATATCAGCGCTGAAAAGCGGCGATGCAAGTTCAGTTTCGAGAGAGAAGATGAAACTCCTTACCCTCATTACTCGTACAGCGCATGCGTGGTCCATTGCCGCGTGCTGCAGGAGAAGAGAGTCTGCAACTGCACTCCTCCTCTCACACCTAATTCTCGTAAGAAAATCGTCATTTGGGAGTGTATCGTTTGTGATTTTCTTTGCCAATGATTTTTAGATTTAAGGTGTTAAGTGGTCATTACAATTTCATAGATTGAAATATTATAAATATAAATTCAACTATAATTTTTTCTGAATGCAGACAATTTTATTTATTAATCTCAGCAACTCAAGTTCTTTCACACAAATTTTAAATCATCAATTGGCTTATAGTGAACCAGAGAGCCTCCCTAATGCCCCGAATTCAACAGGTATGTGGACCGTTTATATTGTTTTTATGGATTTGGAAGCACAAAGTGAACATCTGGTACGGTACCCACCCATTCTCAATGTAAATGAACTGCTTAAGACGAGAATGTTGAAATTCAAAATAATAATTTTATAAGTCAGGATCAAATCCTTTGGTAGGAACTCCATTAAAAATTCAATTACAACCTCAAAATTCCTATGATCACCTCACGATAATGATAGTTCATGGACGGATGGCTTGTCTCAGTTAAACTTATTCGTTGTATATGTAATTGTAATTAAGAACTCCAATACATAAAGTTCAAGAAAGTTAACAAAAGTAAACGAATTTTCCGAGACTGATTATCCGACGATAATCAGCTCAAGGATAAATCCTTAGGTTGATGAACTTCTATTTTCCTCGGACCGATTCACTTTTAGCGATTAATCCCTCAATTCTTTCTTGCAGCCCATGAAGATACTTGCAACTTGACTGGCATTCTCTGCCTGAGTGAAAACTTTGGTAATAAAATGTCGGTTTTCACGTAATATTACTCGTATACATTTACCCGTTATATTGACGCTGACCTAAACGGTTTCTTTCCAAAGGCACTCTCTCCGTTCTGAAATCGAAATGGAATAGCGTTAAGGACGGTCTGAGCTGCCCTTGCCTCCCCAATTGCGAAGAGATCGAAATAAACACCATCGAGGAATATGTCACCAGGTAAGTAGTGCGCTCTGTTTCGAACACAATGGTATCTATCGGTGGCGTCTTCAAACGGCATCTCATGTAAGAAGTTAATATTTTTAATCTGATCATAGCTTCCTCCCCTCTTTAGGACAGATGAAAAGACCAGAAGCGTGCAGTTGATACTTGATCGGATTCCCAGCGAGCGATACCAGAGGAAGGTTGTGCACGGAAAATTGGATTTGGCGGGTCAGTGCGCAAAAAAACTTGTGAAGTATTTTCGTGTCTGTAATGCAAGGTATAGGATAAGAATCAAAAACCTCTGGGACAAATTTAAAGAAAACATTTTTTCATATAAAATTTGCGACCAATAAGCCAAGATTGCCTAAGGTGGCTGATAGAATCCGCATTAATTTCGTGGGTTTAAGAAAGTTTTCAGGCTAACCATGATTAAAAATTCAATTTTCAATTTTTTAATATTATATTTTTAACCACTAACTTCCTTACTAAATATCCTCAAAGCAAGACAAAAACATTTGCGTCGTTCACTAAAATTCTGTCGGCCACTCATTCGCGCAAAACCATATAATGGACAATTAATTGTTATCTGTTTTGATCCATTTCGTTTTCAATCGAGTTTAGCGCAAGTTCGTCCGATCGCTTTATAAAACCAGGAATTAATTTTATAAAGTCTATTGATTGAAGGAGCGGAAATGTTTCGCACTAAGTGAATGTTCGTGCTTAGATCGGGTAAAAACAAAAAAAAGCTGTAAAATAATCGATAAACTTAGCAAGTTCTTGCGTCCCTTGACACAACAACATAGAAAACAAATAATATTTAAATAAACGGCGCAATATACATTGCACACACTTTCTCATATATGTATATACGTTTGGTCGACCGTGTACACTTATAAAAGAAAACGCTTATAAATCAAAGTTAGTGTATATTTTAATGCCACTGGTCGATATTTAGTAAGTCTTTGGGACATATGGCATAGTTAGTATTATTTGTTACATCAGGCTGTACGATTGGATGGATTTTAATCAAAATCCCTATAGCAATTTTTGAGTAAATCGAATTTTGTTTCAAAATATCCTAGAATAAAGTGCCCTTAATTGTTGTGCAATGTCGTTCACCTCCTCAGAGTGTCTATTGTGAATGATATTATCCGTAAATATGATTTATCAATCGACTCAGGTTAACCGTTTAGGTTGTAATATGATTTTGAGTGGATCGCAGTGGAGGCGTGACGTCATAGGGCTTAGGTACGGTAGCTTAGCATACATTGTAACGTCACTGGACGCCATATAGTGATTTTAAGTAGTATTAGTAGTATTATTATTTGTTACATTAGGCTCTACAATTGGATTGATTTTGATCAAACTCAATGTAGCCATTTTTGAGTAAAAAAATATTTCTAAAAATCGCCAAGAATAAACTACCCTTCATTTAGTGCAATATAATTTTTATGAACAACGGGGTCTGCAAAACATTATATATTGCACAAATTCGAGATATCATTAGATTTTATTTACGCGTTTGGGCTCTAGAACAGCGAACAGACAGACAGACTACATGGCGAAAACCACTTTTATGGAATCAGGGACACCTAAAACGTGTATTTCCATGAAAATCTCGAAGTCGATTTTTTTTTTCACGATTACGAAACTTTCTCAATACATATACTACTATGTATATGAGAAAGTAAAAATGGGATTTAAGGTTAGACAGACCCTATGTTATTCCCTTGTTAGGGACGAATGCATTAAAATAATCTTAGGAAAAACGAGAAATAGAATGAAACATTTGAATAAATCCGGAATTAACAAAATAAATTGCTCATAATATGAAAAACTTATGCGGGATAAACCAAACGGCAATTATAAATACGCTTTCAGGAAGAATTTGCACATTTTAATAGCGTCAGATGCGAAAAATCAAATTTTACCAAATCATTTAAAAATAAACCACAATCACCAGCGTCGATTTTAAGTTAAGAATTTCGAACTTCGAAAGTTAAAGTCTGCATAATTATGAAAATCAATCCGCTTCACGAAAAACGATTTTGTTCAAATAACACGCACCAATATTCTCGCCAGAAACACAAGAGACAACGAATTTTAGAAAAACCTCTAGAAATAATCCCATTACAATGCTCTTGCGATATCTATGTAAAATGATTCCTGACCAAGATTTTTTTAAATAAATAACTTTCCTTTTCAAAACAAGCACATTTCTACGCCAACATGAACCAACAAGTTTCCTCATAAAATAGAGGTAAACTGGCATAAAATAACAATTTTGAATGTGCAATTTAACTTAAAAAAATACAATTTCGATATCAAGGCGGAATTTTATTTTTGTTGTCGTAACCTGTCAATGAGAAAGTTGCCGATTTAAAAGAACTACATTGCTTCCTGGTGTTATCGAGGATCAATCTTGTGAGGCTACCTCGTTAGAAGACTTATTACCGAGGGCACTCCAATGACTCGATACCGTATGAACAATAAATCATTCATTTTTCAGATTTAATCTCTATGATTGCTACGAACAACAAAATATACAAAATAATACTGATAGAAATCTACAGCCAGTGCATCGGAATGTTTTAAAGTTTAATGTAGAATTAAAGGGGAGAAATGAAAATCCGCAGTATGAATGAATCGGCGCTATGACCGTCGGCGTTATATCCGACATTATTGAGAATGGGTTTAACATCGAAGGTTATTTTAAACTTTCTCTAGAAAGAAAATACTTGCAGATGATAGTTGGATATAAATTTCAAGTTGTGTTAAACTATTATAATACCAACAATGTACTTCATAAATCTGAACAACGTGATGAGATTTTGTTCCCTTTAGTAAACACATTAAAAAACGTTGTTTCCGTAACTTTTCTCTGCCTAGAAAAATAAGTACAGTAGACCCCCCACCAAACGCTTACGTTTCTGAATCGGCCACGTTGAGAGAAAACGCGCTGCGTGAATTTCATGACTTATGGAAAAATTGCGTTACTTTCCCAGAGTATGAGAAGTAATGTGTATACTTTTTTTACTTAAAAATCGTAATATAAGAATAATGTTAAAAAGATAAAACAATTTTAAAACTTTAAGTTAAATCAATTCCTTACCTAACATTTTGGCAGCACCAAGTCTTTTGATGTTGATGGTTGGCGGAATTAATCTGTAATGCGTCTCTGCATTGCTGTAGTCTGCATAGATTTATAAAGCTGACGATATGGTAGTGTACATTGTTCAATAGCACGTTTCAATTAAGGCTTCTGTCCATGTTAAGCCCTGCTTCAACGAGACCACTTGCAAGCCTGTCAAAATCAAGCAGTTTCCCAAGACAATGCTGGCGTGAGGGTATCCTCCTCTTCATGCAACTCTTCCTCGTCTTCGTGGGACTCGAGCATCTGCAGCATTTCTAACTCAGTCAACTCCTCCTGGGACAAGTTCAAAAACTCTTCAATTTCTTCTTCTCCCATATCATCGAAGCCCTCATCGCCCACAGCTCTTGTCAGCTGCACAATCTCTCTCGCATCAGATGTTAGTTTAGGAAAACATTGGGTATTGTTCACAACTCTGCGCCATAATTTGCTCCACCCGGCATTTAAAGTTGACTGGCTCACCTCATCCTATGATGCTTTGATGTCTCTAATTGCGTGGGAAATATATAACTCGCGCCAGAAGTCTGAGAGGCCACTCTCGGGGTTCTCCTCCAATGCCTTGAGAAGTTTTCTCGTGGTCCTCCTGGTGTAGTAGCACTCTCTGGTCTAGAGGTTGGAGTATGGAAGTCATGTAGGGTGGAATAATCACAACTGCACATCTGGGTTTATACTTTGCAAAATTACAGAAGGATGACAAGGAGCATTATCAAGAACAAGGAGAACCTTGATTGGAAGGTCCTTTTGTGCAAGGTATTTTTTTGGTCGGGGCACAAAATAGGATGTGAATCAATCTCTGAACATGGCTATCGTTATCCATGCCTTCCTGTTAAACTTCCAAATAACGGGTAAAAGGGAATTATGCTTACTCTTTAATGCCCTGGCTTTCTTTGTACGGTAAACCAGCAGAGGTTTACACTTAAATCTCCCGATGCATTGGCGCAGAAAAGGAAGGTCAGGCGGTCTTGAACCCAGGCACCAATTTTTCCCGTTTATTGATGTAGGTTCTCGATGACATCCTTTTCCAAAATAATCCGGTCTCATCAGCATTGAACGCTTGGTGGGTTGGTAATCGTTCACTTCAGTTATCCTTAAAAACGCATTCTGGAACCGCTTTGCAGCTTGGTGGTCAGCAGAAGCACTCTCACCAGAAAACTTGACGTTGTGCAGATTGGAACGCTTTCCGAACTTGTCAAACCAACTATCACTAAATTTACAGTCTTTTGAAGGCTCTCCTCCCTTCTCACATACCGTTTCGTAGATTCGCTGCACCTTCTCCCAGATCATGGTGCCACTGTGTGCCGCTCCCTTCTGCAGAACGTAGAAACAAGTGGAAGGTGTCATTTAAACCGCAGAAAAGAGTACGGTGGTGTGGTAAGGTTTTTAAACCAACTCAATTGACCAGGTAATTTTTAAAAAGTTTCTTTTTTGGATTTTCTCCATTTGATTCACGTGGGAACGGAGTGCAGCATATTTTTGTTTGCATTTTAAAATTAGTTATAATCGAGCTACAAACTCAGAACTTAAAGAATCTTGAAAGTACAACGATTATTTTGATTGAAGAGAGAAATCGAAGCCATGCCAAAATATTGCGAAAATACATTTTGAAGCTTAAACACTGCACATTTTTCATGGCTCTAACATTAAGAAATTATAAATGAAATGACATCGGAATCGCATTTTTGCCGCCAATGGGACTCCAATGCTTGTAAATAGGAAACAAATATTCTTGCTATGCTTAATTCCGTTTACATATCAACAAGTATGTTTATTTTTTGAAGTTTTTTATATGCAAGTAGTACCAGGTGCATTCATTTCACAAAAGCCTACGTACTCGGAGAAATCTGACATATGACTTAAATCAACTTTTAATATAATACAAGTATAATGATAAGGTTACTATAATTAACATTTATTTTGTAAGATTTATTAAATGCTGACAATGTGCCATTCATACTTTAAAGAAACCATTGTTTTATGTTGCGCTGCAGTAGATTCACTAAATCCGTTGAATTAAATCTGCTTAATATTTGAAAATGAGACAATCGCACTCGATAAGTGTATACAGTTTCCCCGAGTATGAGAATGAAGCTTCGAACGAGAGTATCTTTTCAACGCATAACTTAAACGGGCGATACAGTCAATTTGAAAAGTAATCCCTTCAATTTATCTCACTTATTTACGAATAGTTGCACTGGGAGGATCATGCGGGCTGTTCGTCGGAGCGAGCCTCTTGAGCGCCGTCGAACTACTCTACTATTTGGCGATCAAACCGTGGTCTACGCGAGGAGGCGACCGTGAAGGAGGAAAGAGGAAGGAAACTGGAAGCGGAGATTTGAAGAGAAAGGCTGCGTGCAAACGGAGAATACGGAAATACGCTGATATCACAAAATAATGTCAAATGACGCAGAAAAGCAGTTGTCAGTTGAAAATCAGCCGAATCGGGCCAGTTTGTGTCCTCAGAACAAATTACAACAAAAGTCAACGCAATGATTCAGAGGAGCATTAAGTAAACACGAGAAAATACGCGTTCGGCCTCATGTATCGTATCCATCATTCTAGTCTTCTGCATTACGACAGGTCCTACCAGTCATTGATTGGTTTTGACTAGAGAATATACAAGCATGGCGTGGTAGTTTCCGGTTGCCTTCCACACCGGGCACACACAGAGAAGGGAAGAGAGAAACCCGGTGCCGGCATTTGCCTACTCTTTGCGAAGAGCACCAAGGGGGCCACTGTTTAACGTCCCTCCCGTTGACTTTTGCGCGGTCCCCTCAAACCGCACAAGTAGGGGGACGGGCGACCTCGCAAAAAATCCCACTTTCGCAGGATTTCGTGCCCGGTACCGATTACCGTAGAAGGCCAACGCCCTTACCACTACACCACCGACACCCTCCATGTATCGTAAGAAAACGCAATAATGGGTTACTTTTCGACCAAATTTCTCCTTGCGGCAATAACCTCCGCCAAATTCAGCCGAAAATGGCGATATTTAGTCGCGTAATTATTCAAATTTCTATTGTACGGTAGAAAAATTTAAGTTTTACATTTCCCTCTACAAATATTGAATCGCATTTTTTATTTTTAAATGACGCGTCGTTATTAGGATTGAAGACAAAGCTTTAATTCGGGCATCTTTAACTTCACCGTAGTGCATTGGGTTGGAGAATACTATGGATTCAGCCGAGAAGAGCCAATAGTCGAAAGTTTACCGAGAACCTTAGCAAATACGAAACTTTTCCGCAGATTCGTCGCCCCTTCATTGTCAGAGATGAAATTTGACAGAAAAAGTTCGACTATTACATCAGAAAATATGTTATCTCTCGCAATGCGCACCATTTTTATATCTTAATCGCTAAGCTGCACCCAAATATTTCTGCTGTTGTTTATTTATACATATCTTGATTTGTTTAAAAAGTTTGTTGCGAATACTTGGATTTATTCAATAAAAACTTTTGTTGAGATCAATAGTTTAAAAAGTTTTACAAAATAATAGGTACTTTAAAAGGATAGTCCCAAACAATTATTATAACGACATAAAAATTAATTATAAGACATTGCTGGATGCATGGATTCATGATTAACATTATAGAAAAGTATAAATTAATGATATAAACAAAAGTATATTAAGAAGTAAAGTGAAGGATAAATGAGGAGCAGACAAACTTTCTATTTGAAAATTCGTAGAAATCTGAAATAAATATTAGTAGTTAAACTACAATTTATTAAACGGCAGACTTGAATTGTTAGCGAAATTATGCAAATGTATTAGAAATAACATGTTTGGGAATCCACTAAAAACATTAAATTTTCTACTCGCAGCTTTGATATGTATAACTATGAGTCGATGTAATCACCTTTGGGCTAATTCTCAACTCGCAAGGACGGAGAATGCGAGAAATCTTTCATTAACTAATTTAAGTCCTAAGTCGAACGACGAATGATTTTTAGCATAGGACGCCACCCAAAATACTCATAAAATTTTAATGGTTTCATATAAACGCGACATTCATCTCTACGCAGATGGAATATTCCGTTTACTCATAAAAAAGGGAAATGGAACGTGAAAGACTCTAGGATGGGGAGGCGGTTTGAGTGGTATGGAAGATAAGTCGCATGGTGCATGAAATAATAGGGTAAGAGGCCATTTGCAGTCCATTTTTAGTCTTATGCTTAGCTTATATATTATATATATATAAATGGAAACAGAAGTGGTAAGTTTAATTTGCGGCAGGTGTATGAGTCTTACAGAAATAAACTGTCAATTTCTCCTTTGGGTAAGAAAGCATACAGGAAAACGCAAAACCAAACTGTAATTCATTTTATTGATCATTACTTGATGGCATTTTCGATTAGCAGCACTCAAAGCACTGAAATCCACACTCATTAAATGATACCATAAATAAATAAAAATTACAGGCAGGTAGTAAAATTCACTAAGAAGGCGTCCAATTTTCTGACGTAAAGATTGAATTGATTTTCACAAATGTTCATATAATTTCCTTCTATATTCACCAGATCTTATTTTACTTGTCAAATTAACCTTTTTTGTTGTAATTTATATTTAAAACTTTTCTTAAAAACCAAGCGCATTAAAACTGTAATATAAATGAAATTATGATAATTTCCAATTACTTTCTTATTATCTTTGTAAATGCAACAAAATATTCAATTCGGATTAATTTGCCAAAACTGGACTAAAATAACAAGATACGTTACCATCGTTGAAAGAACCTGCAAAAAAGGAACGTTGTATAATTTTCGATTGTACTGCATACTTGAATTGCACTATAAATTATGGATAAATTACTACAATTCATTTAAAATATATGCATGAATTAAGCGGATACATAAATTACACATATCATAATAATGAAACATTTTTTCCTATCAATGCTGGACTTACCGAAGTAAGAAGTTTGTAGTCAAGAGTGAAGAATTTGCACGCCGTGTAACGTGCCTTAGTGTGGTGAAGCTGAGCAGACAATAGACGAAGCTGGAAGTGATCATTAAAAAACGTATTCAACATTGATTGACACGTTCTCCTCTCAGAAAACATTTCAACTCCCAAATTCTCGAAAAATTCACGACATAGAAATATCCCACTTTTCGCATAGCAAAATTCTTTTGATCTTGCTTAATCACTATTCTTGAAAATATAAATATGCGAAAGAAGATAAACTCTGAACACTATTCATTCATACCTTGTAGCAAAGTCTGCCTCGGTATTTAAATAAAAAAATAGTTTTCAATTAGAATCTGTCGTATTACAAGCAATATAATTAAATTGTCCTTAAAGCCAATTAAAAACAAGTATCAAGGGCCGTGTCTCCGTTGCTGTTCTTAAAGGTTAATGAAAATATGTAATATTTCAAATTCCAAAGCAGGAGGAGTTATTGGGAGCTATGTACTTTAATTTATCGTATTATGTCTGCATGAGTTATGCGTGTGATTTAACAGATACTAGCATAAGTTTCTTATTAAGTTCTCGACTCTCTTAAGGTAAGGGACTGATGTTTACCTGAAGAGGAACAAACTAAGTGCACCAATTGCCGCGGGGCGACTTGCATCTCGACGAGCCTCTTTCCGGTTTCCTAAGCAAAGTGAGTCGGTAACAGGGGGAGGGGGCTAACTCTGCTCTTGGCCGCCTAAAACCAACGCAGGCTGGGGAGAGAGGGGGTTTGCGCCTCCAGGCGGGCCTACTAAGCAGACCATCCGCTGCAAACATACCACGCCTAGACCGCTCGCCGCATTAAATCGCGCGTGGGGCGGGTTCGCTATCCTTAAGTGGACAGATAATAGGCTAGTTAATAAAGCCCATTAAATTAGAACGAGTAATTTACATGATTGGCTGGCAAAAATTCAAAATATTAAATTGTATGGGGCTATTAAATTTGAAATTGGACATGACGCTAGGTCAAGTGATGCGACGACGGGAAGCTTCCGAAAATTCAAAATTTTTATTTCAAGGGAGGCGCGTTCTCATCGTGTTTGCATTCGGCGTAAGAAAAACATGGAGATCAGTACTGATATAAATTCATTTAATCAATCTTTAAAACTGTGATGATAACCTCGGACATAGGTAGGTGTGCATTCTGATAGTTTTGTTGTCACAAATACTCAAATACGTTCTGATATGTCGTATTCAAAACACATATTCCTTTTATTTATAAAAAAATGAAATTTCAATACTTATCGCATTTTAGCTGAGCTGATTAAAGATCATTCCTGACACGTATCCACAAATAAACATTATTTTATGAGCTTACACGTGTGAAAGTTTCGATTATTTTCAATGAATGTCAAATTCGTTAATACTGATGCACCGCTTTAACGCACTATTTTAGATAAACTACTGTTTGGAGGTTGACTTTTGCATTGTCGATCTGAAGTTTGGTTTGGTTTTGTTTGCTTGTATAATTCTCTAAAATTTCTTGCGCTGTACTATAACGATAAGCGAAGGTGTATGTCTTACCTCTCGTCTAAGAAAATGGTTTTTAGTCTTCAGCATATATTCTGACACGAGCCATCCAGTTAACTCTGCCTGTTTATGAAAGAAATTCTGAATGAGAAACCTATATAAATTGTCAAGTAATATATTGAGTAAACAATGAATACATCTCACTTTCACTTAAAGCGTGCAGTTCATCAGTTCCATATATTGGCCACGCGAAGAAAGGACAATTTCCGATTCTTCTTTTTATAAATACAGTATTATGTTTATTTTAAGAGATTTTTGTCACATCGCGCCAAGGTTATGACCACCAAACTACATTCTTTCTTTGAAAGAGTGAAGTAAATGTAAGTAAATTTAAGCATGGTTCATTACAATAGAAAATATCCTTTGAAAATTTATGTTAGTTCAATAAAGGATATTCTGGTAAATTTAATAGTATAAAAATGCAAGATTTTTATAAAATAATCTTTTACAAGTCCACAATGATAATTGAGATATGACTGGTTTTAGCGATAAATTTGATATCACATCAATAATATTTTGGTAATTTATATAGACATGCATAGTTTTATAGTTGAATATCCTGTTTATTTAAACAGGGCTATAAAACTCGACTTCCTTTCGAATTTGAACCATAACCGTGATTACGGCATAAGATGGCCAGATTCTAAGAAATTAAAGACCGGAATAATACAGGATTTTCGTTTCATTGTAAAATGACTGTTTAAATATAAAAAAATGAATTTGGCGTAATCTGTTTATTATTTCATTAATAATCGCCTGAAACTTTTAAAATGCCACGAAATACGAATTTGACCATCCTGTCAGGATGGCATGCCCAAATTCTAGAGGTATGGCCATCCTATAACCTATAAGCACGACGATTATCTTGACAATTGAACAAATGTTTTGACGCACTTTGATTGCTATTCGGAATGTCATCATTTCTGTTACCATAGGCCCAAATGGATTGGATGAATACTTTATTCAGATATGAATGTTCAATTAACATCGAGTGGCTGGATTTGATCCAGAAAGAGGTGCGCATTGCACACCCGCGACCACTAATTTGTAATATATGACCATTGTAACGCATACATTACCCCATTGTGTTAAGTCAATGGAGAGGTTTGGAGGACAAAAACTATGGCTTTTATAACACTTAAAAATCTAGCGTCACCATATGGTCACGCTAGTTTAATCGCATTCAGTATGGCGTTATAGTTTTTGATCTTTAACATCAGTGATTTTTTACCGAACTCATATTAAAATAGTTTCATAACTTCTTACGTGCCAATGCTTGGAATATTACAATCTCACTCTTTCTTATACTCGTCGGTTAAATAAAATCTGAAAGTAAAAGTACGAATACAATGCGATACGACTTAGAGAGAGGGATAAAACGTTGATACTAATTAGGATTCCGAAGAAAGGCAAAAAGTAGATATTCTCCTCTACGCCTAAGGAATATATTCTAATAAAGGTTAGTTTTTGTCGATGATATTAAATGCACAATTTCTCTGCCTTATAAATAAAGACGGAGATGATCTAGTTTACGCTACATAGAGACTAGCCTGCAATATAGCCTTCTCAAGATATTTACATAGTCCCTTGGATGCTTTATAACAAGAGAAGTAAGATGTACCGATGAAATAAGAACTAGAATAGCGAAAGCAAATGCCGCTTTCGGAAGAAACTACTACTAACGAGGAATATAAAGGAGGATATCTGCAAGAAGATAATAGAAAGCTATGTAAGGAGTATAGCTCTGTACTGAATAGAAACATGGACGCTGAAGAAAAATGATATAAAATAGTCGGAAAGCTTTGAAATACGGTCATGGAGAAGAATGCCGAAGATAAAATGAACAGATAGGATGAAAAACGAGGAAGCACTAAGAAGAATAGGAGGGAAGCGAATGATTATATAGACTACAAGAAAGAGGAAGCTGAACTGGATTGGACGTTACCTGAGAAGTGAGAGCATGAATAAAGAGCAGTTAGAAGGAAAAGTGGAAGGAAAAAGAGAAAGAGGGAGGAAAAAGTTTTCCGCTGATAGACGACGTGAATATAGACGTGAAGAAGATTGTGGAAAATATAAGTTTGTGGAGAACCAAGTATGACCAAGAATAATCACGGACCTGTCTACGGGCAGGCTACCTATGATCATAATTATGTAAGATCCTGCAATTCACAACGCTGGTGAATGGCAGGGA
This sequence comes from Tanypteryx hageni, assembly GCA_028673005.1. Taxonomy (NCBI): domain Eukaryota; kingdom Metazoa; phylum Arthropoda; class Insecta; order Odonata; family Petaluridae; genus Tanypteryx; species Tanypteryx hageni. The sequence continues at coordinate 110,950,031 of CM054113.1, read as the reverse complement.
ATGCAATGCACCAAATTCTCCTTGAAAATGCTAACTTTCTCCTATGTTCTTCTAATTGTGATCCATGTTATTCCTGGAGAAAACGAACTTCGTAATCGTTTCGTCCTGCAATCGATTTCATTTGTATTGCTTTGGTGGTTATGCCTTCCGATATAGGTTTTAATTTATCCTAAAACACACAGTAGACTCCATATAGCCCAACTAATATCATATGTCTAGCTACCTATCCATAGAGTTCAGTGTGGAATACGGGCGTACTATATATAAAGGACGAATAACCCAATTTAACGGGAATTTTTCCTTTTCCTACAAAAATAATGCTTAGAGATAGTTATTGATTTTCTCCATAGTAAAGCTGAGAATGCGTTGGTGCAGTTCCTAGGATATCCACCTCGCGTAATCACATGGACAAGGTCTGTACTTAAAGAGCTACTGCGAGTGATATTTCTTGAATTTCAGGTGTAAAGTTTATGTCACTAGGATTGCTTATATCGAATAAGAACAAAGAAAACAATCGGCATTAAAGATTAATAAATTATATGCTCTTCATCACAAAACTTCTCTAAATAAATATCATACTAAATTTATCCATTGGACTAGACAAAACCATATATGACAGTTTTGAAGTACTCCGATTGGTTTAAAATATTGACAACTATTTGAGATGAAAGTGACCATTCGGCCGTAACCTCGGCAATTGAAATTAAATTATAAAAAAGCAAAATATTTCATAAGATATTAAAGGACGATTTTCAGGATTAAACAACTCCAAAAGCGTCTCCGAACCTGTCTGGCAGACGACTGACAAGAGACGATCGGTACCACTAGACAAACCACGCAGGAAAACGCCCAAGCGTACCCGTCCAACACGGCGATATACACTTTCTCTATTCGTGCGGAGCCGATCAGTACTTCCAAGTAATAGTAAGCGTGTAAGCACAGCAGCGTCATTATCATGGGAATGCGCAGGAGAAGGTAAAACCCGAAAACGCCATTTATGTCGGCGACCTCCTCGCTGATTCTCAGGTCCAGCCAACCCATCCTCCTGACTGAGCGCACCCCTGGAGGGACGGCCCACTTAGAACGGACGCGGGCTCGGCGGGCCATGGGGCCCTTTGCTCGCGGATACCCCTCCATGGTCCACCTCCAGGTCCTATCCTCTCTCTCGATCGACTCGCGGATAGCCGCGTTGATGCTCTCTTGTTTTCGCTGCACCGCGGACACCAGAACGCCGAATTGGAAGTCTATGGTCGCCGTTGTCGCCAGCCACACCAGCGGAGAGTAATGGAGGATGTTAGGGTAAGTCCTGTCAGAGAAAATGGCCATCAGCGCCTGCCTCGTCACTTCCGCCGAAGGAAACGAAAGAACGCACGCTAGGCTCAGAACGGCCGCCTTCCTCGCCCTCGAGTAGCGACCGGGAGGCGTGAGGTCCGCCTTCTCCGGCCTGTGCAGCATTTTCGAGAGCTTGAAACTCCGGAAAATCATCACGAGGTATCCGGAAGCGCCGCTGATGATGAAGACGATCCACCAGCAGAGGGTGCTGAACACCCTGGTGAAGGAAGAGTTCTTTTTGAATTGGCCGTAGATGTAGAACACCCTATAATAAAGGAAGGCGGATGTGGCGGCGAGTGTGGCCGTGAAGACGAGCGCTCTGTACGACAAATGGAGCGCGGAGAGGTCTTGAAGTCTGCTCGCCGACAGCGGGTAATGGGAAACGCCGAGCAGTTGAGCGAACACGATCAGGGGCCTCCAGGCCCTTGCAAGGTGATTCGTTTTCTCTCCTCCCTGCATTGCGCCCTCGCGGTATGGTCCAGAGAAATAGATCTCTCTCTCTCTCGAGTGCGATATAGAAATATAGAGAAAGAGATTCTTAGCTACCGTTCTTCCCGCTTACCGATCTCAATCTCACCGCTCGAAAAATGAAAAACGTCATTTTCGGGCGATTCTGATCGTCGTGGCTCATTCGTTTGTTTAATTTTCGTGAAAAGGCCACGCGGCGACGTTGAAACATTTCTTGGTGCAAGGGAGCGCAAATGAATGGGCAGCGGGAATAATTTAAAGGAATCGATTCGGGAGGCGTTAATTCGGTGAGTGGAGCGCGTCCGTGTGGAGCGGAAAAGGGAAAGAAATCGCGTCCAAGCAACGGGGGGGGCACGCTTCTCGGTGCCTCTTTCCTGAACTATAGATCGTGAAAAAAAAAGAAAATAAAAAGCTTATTAGGCGACATCAAATAATTATTTGGAAAACGTACGAACGACGGATCCTTGAATTTTTCTCCGATGTATTTAATGAACTAGTTTCGGGACATTGACAGTTTTCGAAAATTTTAGGTGTCATGGTTCGTGTCGTGCTGCAAAGTCGATGTGAAGTCAAAATATGTTTCATTTACGTTTCCTTAGTCCGTAATTTAGAAAGAGTGAGAGATTCGGTCTGATGCCCGCGTAATCGTTTTTACGCGCATAGAAATTAACTCGCACCATGACGAGGAAAACCTTTCGCTGTAGAGGAACGCACATACAGGCGGCCATTAATTATTCACCGCATCACAAACATCCGTACAACACAAACTACAAGAGATATTGGAAAATTGTTTGTTATATTTGAAAGAACCACTCAAAGAGTTTCATAATGCATCGTTCCGCTCCACGGCATTGGAGCCCGGAGTTTCGAGAGTTTCTCAACGAACATTTTCCTGGCTGGTGGATTAGACGGAAAGGATCACTTTCTTGCCCCCCTTACTCCCCGGATATCAACCCAATGGTTTTTAGGCTGGTTTCCAAAGAAAACATAGCTTTATGAAATGATTCTGTGTGTCCCCTACTAACAACTCTTGCATCAATGGACCGATTTTCATGAAACTTGGTATGTGGCTCCCAGTTTTCACCATCGTATTTCACTAGTAAATTTTTGACATCCTTTAGCATCAAGGGAGCTATTGGGATACCTACTGGCACAGGCTGTGGTCGAGTCAGTTTATGTTTTTTGTTAATGCTTTTGTAACTCCCGCTGTCAATTCTGTAATTCATATCATATTTCACTAAAATATTGTCATTTGTATTTTCATTTCATATAAAATCTCTTTGCTGCATTAAATTTGAAGTGCCACTGCCCTGGTAATTTTATTTCAAAATATCTGCTGTAAAGATCGGCTATTTCCCTTTTCCTTTCTTCACCCTTCTCACTTCCTGTCGGACGGACCGTCCTACGCCAGCACTTTACCCGCGCTTGTCCATACCCCTATTTTCTGCCGACGTCCGTGAGAACGTTGCTAACTTGCTATCACCATTCTGACTGCGGCCACTGTGGGAGAGCGGATCGGATGATGGCAAGTCAGCCAATGGGAAAGCACCGTGACGGAGAACCTGAGAGACGCTCGGGGCAAGCATGGAGAGAGGCGAGGCAGTAGCGTGGGGGTGTACGAAGGAGTGAGATGTCACTGGCGTGAGGGAATAAATCAATGTAGTTGTCATCAGAAAATACCGTCTTTTTCATTCTTAACAAGGATCCTAATTATCGTGTAACGAACCCGATCCTGGTAAATTACGGAAGAAGAAACGGTTGCGCGACATGGCGGGATGAGTGGGCGTAGGGGGCCGGGAGAGGGAGCTAAATCGCGAGAATGTGAGGCTTAAACAACTGTTGGCACGGCAGGTGCGGAAATGTGAAAGAGATAGCTTTTTGAGAAAGCCGGCGGAAGTTGTGACGGCGTTTTTCGAGAAACTCGAGAGAGCGGCCGAATTAGGAGGTTGGACAGACGAGAAGAAGCTGAATTTGGCGGCATTGCGGTTAGATGGTGAGGCCACGAAGTTTGCGAGGAGTAAAGAGCAGTGCAGGAACGCCATAAATTACGAAGAATTTAAGAAGACGCTCATCGAACGCTATCGTTCAAAGAAAAGCTCCCGCTTCTACCGAGAGCTACTGACCACTACGCAAGGGGCCGTTCGAGGATGTGTATGCAGACCGGGTGAGAACGACCAAGGCGCACACTTATGAAGCCAGCGGGACAGCTGATGCCATAACCGCAACCCGGTTCGAGGCCGATCGACGGGCTTTGGACGCGTTCCTCGGCGGTTTTCCAGGAGAATTGGGAGTTTTGACTATGCAATCCGTGATGCAATACGGATTCAGGAGGCGGAAAGAAGGCCATATGCACGACCCCGGGAGAAGTCCGCGCCCCGGCGGGTATTACGTGCTCCAGGGGAGAAGAGCTGTTTCTGATGCGGGAAGCCGTGCTACTTCGAGATACAATGAGGAACGGGTCGGCGCTGCTCCGCTTGCGGGAAAGGACACTACGCGCGAGACTGCACAGGTAATCCAAACAAACCGGGCGCTTTAAACGAAGGTGGGGTCAGCGCCGCCGCCATGGCCGACCCATGGTAAGTATGGTGCTTCCGCGGGTGAAATGGGTGGAGATTGCGGGAGATTTAGTGGCGGTAGTTGTTATAAAAGGGCATAAGTGTAGGCTACTAACTGAGACAGGTCCTCAGGTGTCCTTAGTGTTGCGCCAAGTGTGTGGTTTAAAGGCCACTAGTAGATCGTCTATTAGAGTGAAAGGTATCACTGGGAGCCTGCTGTGGAATTTTGGAGAGAAAATAGTTAGGTTTTCGGTGGACGGTATACAATATGGAACGGTTATACAAGTAGTGGACAATCTAGGGAGTTTTGATGGCATTTAGGACTAGATTTTTTTTAGAAAAATCCAAAGTTGTGATTTGCATTAGTGAAGGCATTTGAGGATAGGCGGACACAAGTGGTAATTGCGGAGGAGAGTTGGGACCGAGCTTACGGACGGTTTTTCTCCTCAACAGAGAAAGGAATTCAATGGAGAGGTTAGAAACGGGACCATTAGACTTACGAAGGCAGAGGTAATTCTTCCGCGCAGCGGAAAACTCGTAAGTTTCCACTCCCTTCGAACAGTTTCTCGGCGGGAAATGACGTCGTAATTGAGCCCGGATTGGATGACTGTGAGGAGTGTTATGTCGCTCGAGGGTTGAGTCGAGTGGCGAGAGACGGTAGTGTAGTTGTACAAATTATGAATGAGAGCGATGAGGGTGTAACATTAAGAAAAGGGACAAAGTTGGGAAAAGTAGATGCTATAGACATGGGGAACAAGCCCAGTGGTAAGGGGTCAAAAACGTGTTGCATTAGAACAGCAAGACGAGAGACGGCAGATTTGAAATTTTCTGAGAAACTAAGTCATCTGAGCGGAAAGGGAGGAGAGATTCTGCTGCCCATTTTGGTGGAATTTCAAGATTTATTTTGTGTGGACAAGAATCTGCCAGATACTTGCACCACATCGCATAAAATTCCCACTGGGGATGCAGGACCAATATACCATAGACCCTATCGCATCTCCTACCATCAGAAACCCATTGTCGAAGAATTGGTTAGAGAACAGCTGGAGGCAGAAAGCATAACGCCGAGTCAGAGTCCATGGGCATCTCCCATTGATGTTGTGCCGAAGAAATCTACAGATGGGACAACAAAATTCCGTTTTTTCGTAGGTTTTAGAGAACTTAACGCCATAACCACGGGAGACGTGTACCTTATCCCGCAGAACACCGATACGCCGGACCATTTGGGTCATTGTAAGTACTTTACCACGTTGAATATGAACAATGACTACCATCAAATACCTATGGACCCTGAATTCCAACCGAAGGCAGCATTTAACGTTCTGAGTACCGGCGTATGCCTTTCGGTTTTAAAAACGCCCCAGCAACATTTCAAAGGATGATGGATGGAGTCTTGAGAGGTCTGACACCTACACAATACCTAGTTTACATTGATGACGTCATTGTGTTCAGCGATAGCCTCGAGGAACACGGTCACATGTTACGACGGGTATTTCAGAAATTAAAAGAGGCAAATTAATCTTTGAAATTTTAAAAGTGTCATTTTGCGCAGTTGGAAGTTAAATATTTAGGCCACTTGATAAGCCGAGATGGAGTTCATCCAGATCCTGCGAAAATTGACGCAGTAAAGGAGTTTCCGACTCCAACTAAGACGAAGAAACTTCAGTTCTTCTTAGGACTCGCCAATTACTATAGGAGGTTCGTGGAGAATTACGCGGAAATTGCACAACCGCTCACGCGCCTTCTGAAGAAGGGAGTGGCTTTCGTTTGGTCGCCTGACTGCGTTGAGGAGACGGAGACGGTAAAAGATTCGTTGATTAGTAGCTCGGTACTTGCTTATCCAGACTTCACGAAACCGTTTATCATACCGACCGACGCAAGTAATTTTGCCTTGGGCGCAAATTTATCACAGTAGATTGATGGAGCCGAGCATCCTAACGCTTATGCGTCACAACAGATGAATTCCGCGGAGGTTAATTATATCGTAACCGAAAAAGAATTGCTAGCGGTCGTGTGGAGTGTGAAATATTTTCGCTGCTATGTGTACGGGCGTAAATTTAAAATTGTCACCGATCACAGTACGCTAAACTGGCTTTTAGGCCTGAAAGGCCCTTCTTCCCGGATTTTAAGGTGGTCTCTCAAATTGAGCAAATTTGAATATGAAGTGGAGCACAAGCCCGGGAAAAAACATAGCAACGCAGTTGGGCTAAGCAGAAAGGTGAGGCACCTCCAAGTATTCGTGGAAGACGATTTGCGTGCGGCACAGGAGGATAACCCTGATTGCAGACGCTGGCATTACCAGCGAGGCTTCCTTGAAAAGGGAGGAATTTTGGGGGGGAAAAAAAACAAAACCAGGATGGAGAATGGTAGTGCCGAAAACGCTTAGAATGGAAATTATTAAATAACACCACGAACATCTCCTTTCTGGCCACATGGGAGAACGCGCCACAATGCACAGGATTAAATTACAATATTGGTGGCCGGGCCTCACCCGGGATGTTTAGATGCTCAAAAGTTGCATTTCGTGTAATCGCCGAAGTCGTTACGGGAGAAGACGAATACCATTACAGCAATTTCCAGCGACGGATTGGCCATTCGATTTCGTTGCTATTGATATAGTTGGGCCCTTGCCAAAAAGCGAAGCAGGTAATAAGTACATTTTATCAATTTTGAACCATTTTCCGAGGTATTTGGAAATGATAACTTTGCCGAATCAGACAGCCAGAACAGTGGCAGCTGCTTTCGTTGGGAGGTGGATTTGAAAGTTTGGCGTCCCCACTAGTCTATTGAGTGATATGGGAACAAATCTTTTGTCCGAGTTGTTTTCCAAGGTATGCAAGCTGATGAAAATAGACAAATTACACACGTCACCGTACCATCCGGAGGGGAATGGGAGAATGGAACGAGTGCATCGTACTATTGCGGAGATCCTAAGCCATTACGTGAACTGCAAACATAATGATTGGGATGCCCTATTGTCGTATGCCGCATGCTGTTATAATTCGAGCGTTCATTCTAGCATAGGTTTTTCTCCATACGAAGTGATTTATGGGACCCCAATGAGGACCTCTTTTGAATGTTGTGAGCGGAAAATGAAAGGGTTCGATAGGGGATATTTGTTAGAATTAAGGAATTAACTTTAAATAATGAGAAGAAAGTGCAAGGTGAATGACGCGGCGGCTAAGAAGAAAAGAGCGGCAGTCTATAATCGGAAGAGTAGTGATATAGAATATAGACGTGGGCAATTCGTTTATCTAAGTGACCCGACCATTAAGGTAGGTCGAGTTAAGAAACTGTAGTAGTACACAAAAATAGGTTAAAACCGCATTTAGGCCGATCTCCGCCCATTCCCGCAGTATCTTTCAGCGAAAGACGACGGGGCAGACCACGAAGAGTTGCCACGAGCACCTCCCAAACTCCCACTCCCGATGACTTATGCTGTTTACCCATCTCCTTTCCACCCATCCCCCCGTCTGCCTCCCACCCGTGCCCCTCTTCATCCTCGCATGATCGGCTCGCCGAGGATGCACACGTGTCTCATTCTCCCTCCCCGGGTCACAGAGATACCGCTGCCAGCAGTACGCAGTCCGTATCTCTTGCGCTCGAGAGGACTGTTGCCCCCACAGGAAGGATTTTCGAGGGTAGAGCCAGCCGAAGCTGCCGAGAATCAACAGGAGAGCGCCACGCATTCGTTAACCTGAGGCGGCGTGGTAGAGACGAGTAACAGATGGAAATGCTATGGTTCTGTGTGTTAGTGTGCACTGTGATTAGTGGGAAAGGTGAAATTGAAGTTGTACAATCCACTAGTGGTGTTGTTTTTGAGAGAAAAGACGATGTAGTGTTATTGGAACATACTTGGGCAATAGTTTTTACTTGAGGGAGTATGATGCCTTAGCGAATGACATTAACTAAGCTGAGACTATGTTTAAAGGGCAAAGTGCTGATTTGCGAACCGTGAATTATCAATTTGCTATAAAAAGAATGTATTCTGAGTATGGGAAAATTAAAGATGAATTAGAATTTTTTGGGGTTGATAGACAAGCGTCGGTCTAAGCGCGGGTGGTTAGATGCGGGCGGAACCTTGTTAAAGACGGTTTTCGGAACTTTGGATGCCGAGGACTTAGTTAAGATAAATCGCAGAATAAAACTATGTAGTAGAAGACGAACGCGGTAGCAAAAGGGCGCAATTGAGGAACCAAATAGCTTTGATCTACAACTTGGAGGAACGCGACACAAATAATACAAAGTTATTGCGCGGCCAAGTTACGGAGTTTCTCGCAGACGGAAATCATTCGCAGCGTAATTGAAAGCAAGCACAGGGATATATTCGAAGGGCTTTCAGGTAAGAAGAGATGCTTCGGCAACTGGGACATTTTCTTGTCAATGCTCGAATTGACTTTGTTAATTTGAGGAAAGCCATTGAAACCAGCGTTCATAATAAATTAAGTACCCTTTTGGTATCACCATTCATGCTTTTGAATTTGCTAAAGAAAATTGAATTCAATATTGGGTTGCCATTGTATACGATTGCCCCATGTGATTAACAAAATTTATATTTGTTCTACGAGGCTTCACGAGTGGCCGCCGTAGTAACCGGTAATCGATTGAGACTTGTTGTTGAAGTGCCGTTAGGGAGCAAAGATAGTGCCTACGAGCAATATGGGTTTTTAAATCCTAGATTAGGAAAGTTCGTGGAGTGGAAGTTGGGGGAGGTTCTCCTGATCACCAGGGATAGGAGTTTATACGCAGTAAGAAACAGGGCGGATTTAAATGACTGCACGAGTGGTCCTTTGCGTATTTGTCCTACGCGCTTTGCATTATTTTTTAGAGTCGAGGAGAGCTGTGAGTACAACTTATTCATGTCAAAGAACTCCACAGATTGTTGTGGAGAAGTTAGTAATTTGCGTATGCCATTTTTAGTAGAATTGAATTATAATGGATATTTGCAGTAATTGGTCCAGTGCGGACGCTGGTGTGTCGAAATTTCACAACGAGCAGCTCGGCAATTACACGGGAGCTACGTGGAAGCGGCATGCTGAAAGGAGCCCAGCACTGCGTCAGCAGCGATACTTTCCACTTGATGGCCGCATTGCATGGGGAGTCTGTGGCAAAATTAAACATGTCTCATTTCATATCCTCGGTAGTCCCGTACTCGCTAGAGAGTAACACATTGGCAGAGCCGAACAACGAGAATTTCTGGAACAAAGTAAGAAGCGAATTAGATAGAATGCTGAAAGAGCCCCCGAACAGACGATAAGCTTCGGAAAAAGCCGTGAATAAACGACGCCCCGACGTCAACATTAGGGTGTGGGATTGGTCTAGGGACCACTTTCTTAGCAATAACCTTGGTGGTGTGTTGGTTGCTATTTCGGAAAAGGGAAGCAGTTAAAAAAATGTGTAGCTCATGGCGTTCACGTAAACCTAAGATGGTGGACGCTGTTAAAGTAAAGGTAATTATGCCTAGTGAGGACGCGAAGGACACAAAGGTAGAAATAGAATGACCGTGTCATACACATATACTATTATTATACATTTTTTTGTTTGTGAGTGTAGTGAAGTAAATGGTAATTTTGGGGATTAGGAGTAATTTGTAAAATAATGTGATTTTGTTTTTTATAGAAAGTTGTTATATTTTAAATAAGGAATGTTTTATTTTGCATAATTTATGTTTTACGTTATTTAGGCTTAGTAGAAGTGTAATGATGTAATAGCTTAATTTGTAAACGTAGACGGTTTTGTAATGTATGAATTTGGAGATAATATTGTAAAAAGAAAAGTTGAACAAAACATACAACTTTTGTCTGTCGGGGGGGGGGGGGGAGGGAGATGTAGAGATCGACAATTTCCCCTTTCCTTTCTTCACTCTTCCTGTCCATATCCCTATTTTCGGCCGACGTCCGTGAGAGCGTTGCTGACTTGCTATCGCCGTCCTGACTGCGGCCACTGTGGGAGAGCGGATCGGATGATGGCAAGTCAGCCAATGGGAAAGCACCACGACGGAGAACCTGAGGGACGCTCGGGACAAGCATGGAGAGACGCGAGGCAGTAGCGTGTCACTGGCGTGAGGGAATAAATCAATGTAGTTGTCATCAGAAAAAAACCGTCTTTTTCTTTCTTAACAAGGATCCTAATTATCGTGTAACAAACCCGATTACACTGCCGAAGTACTTTTCCAGTTAAAGACTGTGCCTTATAAAGCAGTGTTTTTCAACCGGTGGGCCGCAAAAGGAGTCGAGGCGGGCCGCGAAAACTTGAAACAAGTGAAGATTTGTTGACAATATTTGAAAGCTGTCGCAAAATTATAGCCAAAACTTAATATTTTGTATCACACGTTAAAAATAACCAATGGCAATTTAAATAGATAATTTTATGTTTTTTGTACATAACCCGCTACTTTTAGTCAAGAATATAGAATTTTATCCTGCTTATATATTCACCTACTGATAAATAGGTTTCTTGTATTTTAGGTGGGCCGCGGATAATTCCTGTAGCTTAGGTGGGCCGTGTTATCAAAAAGGTCGAGAAACGCTGTTCTAAAGCGACCATTGTACCAAACTCATTGTCAGAAAAAATTTTAGTATATTCGGATGGATCTATGATCGTATCTTTTTTCTTGATTAGTTTTTCAATTTGTGCGAAAACTCTGTTTGAGGGGAGAAAAGAGGGTTCTACTACCGGAAATATAATTTCGACTTCTTTGATGTGTGGTGGTGCATTATGCAAAAGCCAACAAGACAGCATACCTATCACTGTTGTATATGACCCGGAGAGTCTTAACAGTTTCAGGGGGAAAAAATACTTGCACAGACAATCATTCCATTCATAAATGAACTCGTTATCTTTACTAAGCTCTTTTTTGATTCTCCTGCAACAACAGAAATATTATATTTAAACAGCGCGACTGGTGGACCTTTCAGGAGCTAACGGACTTGGCTGGTTTTAAAACTGATGGGAGATTTTCGACATTTAATTTAAGTGAGAAGTAGCCGGTTTTGATTCTAAAAACTTTGTGGGTAGAAAGAAGGGATTTTGAACGTGTACAAAATTTTTTTGCAAATTATTGGTTTTGAAACTAGACGACTCATATACTCGGCGTTTTCCAGAAAATTATGAGTAAATGTTTTTAAAAATTTTATTCAATTTAATCGGTTTTGTCTCTGTTCTGAATTTTATGCTGTTCCGTATGTAACCATTATTCTAAAGATTGATTTCTTTTGACCTAAATATTGTCCTTTTATTTAAGGCATTATGAGATGATTTTTTGGTTTCTAGGGCGGTAAAAACTTTCGATAACTTTATGATTTGACTCACCCGATTTTATTTTATTGAAATAGAACTTGGGCCGTGGATTGGGAGGCAAACATGCATCTTTCTCTTCCTTTGGGTATAAAAGTAAATCTTGCCAAGTTTGGTAGTTGTGGTTCTTTCCGTTATCGGATAAATAAACTTTCAGAAATATATGAGATAAACTTGAAACAATCATTTTTATTGAACATTTCGTAAAGATGAAGACTAATCAAAGTCTGATACACATTTTTACTTATTCCAAAAAATTTAGCCCAGGGGTCTCAAACTCGCGGCCCGCGTCTTGCATTAATGCGGCCCGCGTCTTTCATTAATGCGGCCCGCGAAGTAAGTAAGTTACTTTATGCTAGGAGGTGCCGGTGGTGTAGTGGTTAGGACACTGGCTGCTACTCGCCTGCTGCTTGAAAAGGCAGTAGGCACGAATCCTGCGCAAGTAGGATTTTTTCCAAGGTCGCTCGGCCCCCTTTCTGTGTGGTTTGAGACCAGGCAAATTCAGCTGTTCCGTCCTTCGGAAAGTACGTTAAGACGTTGGCCCCCTTGGTGTTCTTCGTTAGGAGTAGGCTAATGCCGGCACCGGGTTTCTCTTCTCCCTTGCTATCCAGCTATTCATTGCACTACCTCTTAGATACCCATTGCACGTAGGCAAGAGGTGAATCAGCTGGGAACATACATTAGTACTTTATGCTAAATAGCACAAACTCAAATGTATTTCTTAGAAAATATTTCACGCATATATTGGAAAATAATTTAAGAGGTTTAAGGAGTTTATTAAATCAGTGCTTTTAAAATACCCGCCGTTTATTGGACATTCCCGTTTATAAAAATCTTGCACATTTGGAGCACAGAAGAATGTTCTTCCCGCTGTCAGCGTGTTTTTTGCGTGTCTCGACGCCGAAGGTAATATTTTTATAAAGAATAGGCGCTGCACCATAGGATGGGGAAATTTCCTCCCTCGTGGAAGGTGTCAGGACTGGGAAAGTATGAAATGCGTCCCGCGGATCAGGTATGGTGCCTTAATGCGGCTCTCGGATTTGGTGGAGAGCCTTCATGCGGCCCGCGCACCGATTTAGCCGGTCGGTCTTGACTTCGTATAATATTTTAAAAATCCACAAAATTCTACATAATTGGATCTCTTGTTGTGCTTAAAGTTTTATTTATTATCTGCAACGCATGTGTAGCTAAACGCTGCAGTAAATAGTTTTTTTTAAAATAGGAAGAGGTAGGTAATACCTTTCTTCCTGAACTTTTTGAAACTGACCAGCTATTCATTGCACTGCCTCTTACAATTAGATATCCATTGCACGTAGGCAAGAGGTAATCAACAGGTCGTTAAAAAAACCACTCTAAGTAGTTTATTGTATTTAATGATTTTTAGTAACTTAAAGTTTAATAGCTTTGACGAAATATTTTTCTTCATACAGCAAGCTAGCTGAAAAAATTGAATGTCAGATTTCATGTCAGATTTAATATAAGGATTCTAAAAAATAAAATAACTCACTTTTCCGTAAGAATATTTTTATATTTAGACACATTTCATTTTTAACAATACCAATACATCTTAACATCGATAAATACAATGTATGTTGCCCGCGTCTTGAAATATTTTAGTTGAAGTTTCCCGTTGGCCTTAAAAGCTTGGACAGGCCTGCTCAGCTGCTTTAGCTTAGGAGTTATAGTCGAGCCGGTGTAGGAGGCAGTGTGGATTCGACCGGCATTTTGTACTCTAGAGTTCACGCTGTCTGTAGGCAACGTGGACTCTAGGGCACACCGCTCCCAAACATGACGCCAGATAAGACGTACTCTATTGCTTTAAATCAAATTTTCACGTATCTCTATACATAAATATTTTAAAGAGTGTGTTTGTTCCGTATAAAGTCATATTTCCCGATTAACTGCAGTTAAAAAAAATTCCATAAACAATCCTACTGCTTAAAATAGCTGAATACACAACTTTTTAAACCGGAATATGCAGGGTGAAAGGTATAAATAATTATTTTTGTTTTCCATTTGAATAACATGTGAATATTTCGAATCCGAGTGAAGAATTTTAATGGGAGGAAAGGGGAGAGTTTAAGAAATCCTAATGAGACACAGTCGACATTGGTATCAATCAACTAAGAATGTTAGAAAGACTAGAAAGCTAGAAAGACTAGACTAGAATTTTAGAAAGACTAGAGAGCTAGAAAGACTTAATCGTCCATTACTGGGGTGTATGTACAAAACGTTATCGAAAGATTGGGCGGTTCTCGAATTTATATCTCCGAAACTATAACTAGTAATTATGTAATACCTCAAACTTAATTGTGATAATATTGTCCTCTATCAGAATAAATTTTTTACTCGATACCTTCCAGGTCATATAAGAGCCAGGGAGAGAAAAATATCGTTTTTAATTGTTGCTTGATGAATGCCAGCTAACGAGATACGAGTATACGTTTATTTAGGTGCTTATATAAAGGGAAAGTTCTAATTGACGAATAGAGCTCAAAATCATAATGCGCGATACATTTTAATAAGTAACACTCACACTTAGTTAAATCGAAACCCATCAAGCGGTTCAAGAGAGCAGAGTTGTTATAGACGGACGAAGGGACGGACAGACAGACGGGTGTGCCCATGAGAGGTTCCGCTACTATCGCTTATATAAAACGCCTAGAAATTTGGATCGTCCAAAATGAAACGGGAGACACGAAAAAGGAATTATGCGTTTTCAAACATCTACTCTATGTATTCCGACGAACTTGAGACGCATTACTATTTTCTCCGTCACACCGTTAATTTTTATTTCATCGTATTTCCTGCGAGAACAATGGATCGAACGGGGAGGGTTTTGTGTTGTAACTCGTGAAAGTGAATGTTTTGAAACGTAGCCAGCTGATTTGGTCTTTGCCGTTATTGCCGTGTTATTCGAATCGGAGGTTTGGAATTTTAGAACACATTTCATTTGACTTTCCGAATACGAGTGAAGTTGGCGTACATGGTAAATCAGAGTAGTACATGAAGTCTGAATTACAGATCATAACTAGCTCAATTTGTCGCCTCGGTGTCTCATATTGATCTTGAGATACATAAAACCACGCCAATGTTTTTGGACTAAATAGTAGGTTTTCGATCTTCTCTGCAGTCCGATAAAAAATAGAAACGACATTTTAAGTACAACCTGAATGTTACTATAGAAAGCATTGATGATTCGGATTCATTGCGGTGCATTAAAGTTAAAATGTATCAATAAAAATAAAATGTATCAATAAAAATACACTATTTTGTAATTTTACACACGAGTACGTACTATTTATATTCATGGGAACAATTTTATACAAATGTAATGTTATGCCCTCTTATATCCTTCGCTGATGAGTGAAGGGCAGGATGCTTACCATAAAGAGTGCACATTAAATACAAATGTCAATGCCAGTGTTTCCCAAAGGGCGTGCCGCGACATGATGAGTTGCTGAGGCTGATTGTTATAGGTGGCGCAAAATATTCGTTAAATGAATGAACGAACGATTTGAAAACACTAATGGGTCATCTGGACAATAATATTTCCTCTGATAAATTGGTAATGCTGTAGTACCAACAAGTTGAACCGTTCAAACGTCGTGATACCCGTATATAAAAGTATACAACCTTGTTTCAAGGTGACGGCGGCGTGAAATTCTGTTTATCTTTGATAGGGTGCCGCGCCTACCAAAATATCGAAAACCTCCTTTCTATACAAATTTTATACAGTGACATATACTATTCTGTAACACTCAAATGTGAATAGGTGAGAAGACGCCCATATTAAATAACTTAGCTGGATTATATTATTGTTACGCTGAATATTAAGGCATTCCTGCTACTGTTAAAAATGTGTAAATTTGACGATGCTTAAAACGACGAAGACATCTGGGGGAATGATGTGGGACTAGCATTAAAAATATTTCAAGATTCTTGCCAACCGCCCTTTACGTAACGCTTTACTAAAATTTTATAAAAATACATTTGTTATTCTGTTCCTGTCGTTAGATATTTAATGGCTATATTTAAGTATGTATTTTTGATGTTAATCGACATATTCCAAACTTTTTAGGGTATCGTTATATAAAAATTTAATTGACCTTGCTATAAATATTTCCGATTATTCAATTTAATGAACACATTCAATGGCATGGAAAACAAATATGGCAGCCTGGCGTTCGACTATCTTCCTCTTGAGAGAGAACAGTAACTTGGATTCGGAGTGAGCGTAGATATTACAATGCGGATAATAGCTCGACAGCAATTGAATTATGCTCTCATAATCATGACTTCTAGTTCAGAATGCCTCGATCAACCTATTACGGATGTTTTAAACGATGAAGCGCGAAAATATTAGTTTTTCGAATGTCGCTTTAACTGTGGTACTAAATCTCATTTGGGATGACTATACCGTTTAATTGACGATGAACTTAAGAAGAATGGTGAGTTGTGGAGAGAGGAAAGGTGAGGGGATTATGGATGGTGTCGGATACCAAATGTCTTTAAAAATGTAAAAATGAAAGCACTTTTGAGTATTATCTCGGGTTACTTATGGCAGGACGATAAAAATAATCGTAGGAATTCACGTGCAATTGTCTTCTCCACGTCTTGAAGAATGCTTCACGAACAAGTGCAGCTCATCTTACTTTCCGTTATTGCTATTTGAATTTGCGCCAGAATCACGAGGTAGGTGACGAAGGCCGCCATCATCTTGAACATATAATAAAAGACTCGAATGAGTGAATGTCGCAAATGTTATTTCATAAAATTGACCGGAAAATAATTTATGTTTCTTTCTAGTTTTAAACATTACTGCCTCCATTATGTTTTCTTTTCAGAACTCATTTAGTGGAGGTCAACATGCTGGAAACATTCTGGAGATATATTTACCGATGTGAGTATCTTCAAATCCAATGTGATGAAGCCGCATGCAGAGAATTCGAAATTCAAAAGATGCACTTGCTGAGAGAACGCCATTAGCTGGAGAAAAGAAATGGCCGGCGATTAATTTTTGAGAGATCTATTGGTTTTAGTTATCATAAAACGATATTGGATATTTATATGCTTTCAGAATTTTTGTACTTTTGGCTAACCAGATTTCGGTTTTTAATTTTAATACCAAGTGCTTCTTAAAAATTTTAATTTATACATACCTATACGATAAATGAGACCTACGTGAAAGGACGTGTAATGTTTTTTAGAGACAATGATAAATACTGTATAAATATGTTCAACTCTTGAATTTTAATTAAAGTATAAGTCCAAGATATTTGTGGGTTCAATATTGTAGCAGTCGTCGCCATCTGACTTGAGCCTACTTGCGACATTGACGGTTAAATAAAAAAATAACCGCATACGTTGCGTTACGTTGTCAAACGAGTAAATCAAAATTGAAGTAAAAATCTTCTTCGTATTAATATATCACCCTAAAATACAATTTCCTATTGAGTTTTCGCATATTTCGTTACGATTAAGTGGTTTATACCATTCCGTCTGTTCGTAATTGGTTGTCTGTTGTCAGTCGCCTATGCGCGGCCCTAGGAGCTAAACGATCAAACAGTATCTGATAAAATCTCGAATTTATATTGGGTATCACGAATTAGAGAATCCTCATTAAAATGAATCATGCAGCGCAAATATTTAGGGTTATTTATTCTTAACTACCGCCAAGCATTCAATATTGAAAATAACCAGAGGCATTACTTTATGGACTAGAAGCGCATGATAAACAAACAAAAACTCCTTCACCGTAACCAGGAAGAGAATACATTCACGCTGCAGGTTACTGGTAAACATCGTCGCAGGGCCTAAGCCAAAAGGAAACAAACACACACACACACACACACTCACACGCAGAAACATACAATTCCGTCGAAAGCCACTCGCACATAATAATCAAATCTTAAACTAGACACCGATGTTTCGACAGTTAAGCTCTCATCTTCAGTAGTTTAAGTTTAGGTCCTGCGACGGTGTCTACCATCAACCTGAATTTGAGTATTCTCTTCCTGTTTACGGCGAAGGAGTTTTTGTTTATTTACTATCGTACTATTTCACCGTTTCTCGCACTCTCCCCCTTTCATAGGGCAAGATAGTCTGAAAAAAGATATCTAATCGCAGAATGACCTTAAAAGTTGCTTCTCGATACACTTTCTGTTTGAAATTTCTAAGAAGTTCTCAGGTCAGCTTTAAGATTACGCCTTGAAATCGAAAAGATTAACACCAATGACAACAAACTGTTTATTTAGATTAAAATATTAATTTTCTTACTTCCCGTCTCATCTCATTTTCTTCAATGTCGAGTATGACGTCCGATATGAGCAGCGCCGTCATTCTTCCCTGCGAATAAAATCGAGTGATGCGTACAGAAATTCAGCGAATGGAAAACAAATTGATGGAAAACTTAATCGAAACGAACAGAGTAGAGTCACTTATACATCATCATATTCTCTTTGTTACCGAGTAATTTCATTCCGTTAAATAATTATGCTTTCAAAAAGGCCTCGCAACCTTTCATCACAGCCGTTCGCAACTTACTTGATCTCCGATGGACTCGCACGTCCAGATAATCAGGACAAAGCCGAAACTGTATGCAAACGTCAGCGTCAAGCAGTATATAGAATACGTCACGGGCGTGCTCGGCGATTCCTCGCCGACCAAATTCACCACGAAGTAGTAGCAATTGGAAGTGAGGGTAATCAGAAAAAACACGCTCTTCAGAATCATCTGAAAACCAAAAGTCTTGCCGATATCCCGCAGCGTGTTCACGACGCGAATATGGAGTTCTTCGAGTCCTCGAATCCAATCCAACGTCATCTCGTCGTGCGCTGCGCCGAAACGATCGGAGAAGGACGCAATGACCGCCCGCGGCAACTCTCTTTCCGTTTGGTTCGATATGCATTCTACATCCTCCATTCGAAACCTCGAGAAAGTCGCTATGTCTCCGATTCTGTCGTTGAAAGACATCAACCTGCTTCGAGCCAGGCGGAGCAAGTTCAACATTTGTGCCTCGGAAACCAAGACAGTTGCCATGAAAAACATGGCGGACGCGAAGTGAATGCTCGTTATCTCTGGCGTGCCGTAAATCTCCAAACAAACCTGACAGAATACCATCAGGACCACGTCTAACGCCGCCATCCCCGAATATGCGAAATTCATCAGTCTGGTACGAGTGCAGAAGCGATCGTCTTCTGTTCTCATGTCGTGGCCGAGTTCCACGATGTTCTCAAAAATGCGGCTGACCTTCTCTCGACGGAAAACGGCAGAAACCACGCTCGCTAAACCCAGGAAATGCAGGAAAAGCCAGTACAATATCGAGATGATAGCTATCACGATTTCTCTCGACTGGATTTGCGCGTTGACGAAACTCGGAATGGAGTACGCTACTAAAAATACATTCAGAATTATGAGTAAAGTTCCAAATAATTTCTTTTTCCTATGTCCGGGCGCGGTTTCTGCTGACGGAAAGATGGGGAATCCGAGATATAAGCCGAGCCACGATATAGGACGCAGCGCGCCTTCCAAGTCATCCCGAGCAGTTAGAACGCGAGAGCCTTCCGAAGTCGGAGTGCGCGTCTTCCGCATGATTTTGTTCGATCGCGCGGAGGAACTTGTGAAAAGGACGAGACTCACTTCGCCGTCTTTGTCAATTGACACGGCAAGCTGAATTATTTCTTGACCGCCAATGCGCGTTCCTCTCGCAGAGCAAAGGTGAAAAGTAAGAAATGAATTATAAAAGGGACGCTTCATTTTCAAATTGACGCCCTGGCCATAATTGATTTAAGATTGACAAAAAATGAGACGTGAGCAGAAGAAAATATCATTCAAGCACGTACGTCTTTTTGGAATGTCAATAGAGCAACCGATAAGAAATTGTACTTATAATTTTATCATCAATCGACTATTTCTTCCATTTTACAGAATTGAAACTATCCTTATGGCACGAAGAAAGAGAACCTCGACTGATTTGTTAATTTTAAATAAAACATGTATTTGTGTTATATCAATCAAAGTTACTCTTTTCATGGCTAAAAATGGGACCAATATTTATAAATACAAAAAGCAACGTTAGATTAAAAAAATTAAAATTTATAGCATTAACATAAATTAGCTGTCGCTTGAGGGTTCTGCAGGCAAATATTAATTAAACATTGTGTTTGAATTAGCAGTATAACGATTCTGTTAACCAGGGATGAAAAGCTTTTACTCTAGAAATTGCTTATACCCTTTTCCATTTACCTTTATATTTAAAATTCAAGGTGCGAAAAGCGTATGGCAATGAGTGTCATTACACGTCCTACATTAAATTAAATCTTTGTTATCCTCATGCAATACTGTACTTTGTGATATCTTTGTGTACTATTAGGGTGCTATCTGCAAAAAACCTGCCCTTACTCATATGAAAAATAATTGATGAATATGAAGAATAACAGCGGAACAAGTATGTTTCTCTACAACAGACCGGAAATTATAATACTTATACGACTGTTACTACACCGTTGAGAACTAATTGCTGGGTTCTAACTGATAGGGACAAGGCAGTTCAGTCCATAATTATACTATTGATTGAATGTGATTTTAATCTTTGCAATGTCTTACAATGGGAAACGGTATCGAAGGCTTGCCTTGAATCCAAGATCGCTATGCATACTCATACTCCATCTTATGTGGCATTAACAGTATAATGGGTGGGTAAGATATTAGCGCCTTCTCTGGAAACCACGTTTATTTCAGTTTCGAGGAAATGCATTATTCAACTGCCGATAAATGCGGAAAAACCTTTTAAATAATTGTCGTTAACGATATCGATATATAAATTTCTGGTTTTGATCTACTTCCCTTGTTAAATACGGGTGTAACGTGATCTGTTTTCCATGCTAAAGAAGCTACACCCTCGTTCAAAGAATTTTCATACATGATTATGAGAAAGGGGGTTACTTCGTCCGATAAAGCGTTTATTAGGAATGTGGGTATGGCTTCCGGTTTACGCGATATACTTTTGTGAGTTTACAATAGCAGTTTCAATATAATGTCTACTGATATTTTTTCATTCGCCAATTATAACATCCATGCGCGTGGGAAGTCCATTGTATGGAAGATTAAAATCTCATCTAAGTATCTTAATAGCATCACCTTTTCTACATGTAACTGTTTGCAATGCTTTACTGAGTTCTATAATAAGTCTTTTTTGATCTATTTCATCTGTCAGCCAACTCTCACAATCAGTTACCAGCGCAACAGCTGCAACTTCCGACTATATGACGAATGTCTGCTTGTTTTTTTCCTAATACTCTTCTAGTTTACGACGAGAATTTTAAATTTATCTGATATATGGTTAACGGGAATTTTTGGTACTACCAAGAATTTTGAAATATTAAAATTTATCTGGCTCCTCCAATCCTTTCGTGTTCTATTTACATATAAATTTAGATTCATAATGATAACCATTTATATCTTTCCAGCAGAAGGCTAATGAATATGGGTTAACCACATTCTGCTGTCCTCTTCAACAGTCTCCATTTCTTCGATAAACAATTTTTAAGAAATGTAACTTGCAAACTGATGTGCATATTTTTACGTACTTAAGTAATTTGTCTTGATATTCGCGACTTCATTGAAACATGCTTCAATTTTTACGAAATGTTACTGAATACCATAATGGTGCTAAGAGCTAAACGAGATAAGATTTTTTCATAATTATTCACCTACAATAGAACGCGATTTCTAAGTTATTGTTTTTAACTGCACAGTCTTCCAGTCACTATTTTCCAACCTCATCAAACAACTATAATCCTAATGCGGCTCTCCTATTACATTCATCGCTTTAATGCGACCCCGATGCATCTTTGAGCTTGCCATGACTAAGATAAAGGTTGAGTGCACGAATAATAACTCTTACTGTAATCACATGAGTATTAAAATTGGGAGAAATACCTTTTACTCTATGAATAGCGGTAAATTATCTTGCCGAGGCAACTTTACGAACAGTTTTTCTCTGCATTCTAACGAAGTCTTGTAACTGAGCAGATTATTTGGTTGCCTACCTAAAAAGAATGTATACCCTACTCCAGTTGAGCAAGGCATGTTTATTTTTATCGATAGCTCATTTGATCCCGCGAACTGGTCTGATTAATATTTCAAAGTGAAATAAACGGCGCAATATACATTGCACAAACTTTCGCATATACATATATCTATACCTATACGTTTGGTCTCACTACACTCTTTGCCTCGAAATTAACTCTGTGTGTTTGGCAAATCACTGCCAATTATGTTAATAATGCGTAGGAACAGGACCAAAGCAACTGACACCATTAACCTCTCACATCTATCAATTCTCACATCTATGAACTCTAACATCTATCACCTCTCACTAATAAGCGCGTGGCTTTAACAGAAAATACGGAATTTTAGACTAGGAAATCCCCGGGTTCCCCGTCCCCTCCTCTGGCGCATGCGCTGAGCGTCTTGTACAGAAATAATGCTACTGGACGACAAATAGTAATTTTTTGGGACGTATGGCTTAGTATTATTTGTGAAATCAGGCTGTACGATTGGATGGATTTTAATCAAAATCCTTAAAGCAATTTTTGAATAAATGGAATTTTGTTTCAAAATATCCAAGAATAAAGTATCCTTAATTGTTGCGCAATATCGTTCATCTCTTCAGTGTCTATTATGCATGATATTATCCACAAATCTGAGATATCAATCGATTTAGTTTAATCGTCTTCAGTAAGATTTTGAGTGGATCGCGGCGGAGGTGTGGCGTCATAGGGCTTAGGTAAGGTAGCTTCGCGTGCATTGTAACGTCACTGGACGCCATATAATAATTTTTTGAGACATATAGCTTACGGAGTATTATTTGTGACATCAGGCTCTACAACTGAATTGATTTTAATAAAATTCTTTTGAGCCATATTTGAGTAAACAAAATTTTTCTAAAAATCGCCAAGAATACACTACCCTTTATTTTTGAGAAATATATAATTTTTATAAAAAAAAGGTCTACAAAAGATAATATATTGCATAAATACGAGATACCATTCGATTTTATTTACGCGTTTGGGACCTAGAACCGCGAACAGACAGACGGCATGGCGAAAACAACTTTTACGGACTCGGGGACACTTAAAACGTGTATTTCCATAAAAATCTCGAAG
The DNA here is from genome assembly GCA_028673005.1 of Tanypteryx hageni. Taxonomy (NCBI): domain Eukaryota; kingdom Metazoa; phylum Arthropoda; class Insecta; order Odonata; family Petaluridae; genus Tanypteryx; species Tanypteryx hageni. Next base: position 110,927,209 of record CM054113.1, on the reverse strand, counting down.
TGTAATTTTTTCACGATTACAATTACAATACAGTACTACGTATATGAGAAAGTAAGAACGAGACAATGAATGGAAAACGGATGCATTTTTCATGGAGAGGATCCGCAGAATTAGTGGGACTTTGTAAGGGGGTTCGCGGCTCAAAAAAGGTTGAAAAACACTACCCTATTCCGCTTTTAGAAGGGAGAATGCTTTTTTATGAGATATCGCCATCTATATTTTTCCATTGGTTTTTTTCTATAGTTCTGTCATTCTCTACTCCCGCTCAGTTGACAAATTTGTCGAGATTATGGTGACGGTGTCTTTTAAGTGAAATTATGGCACTCACTCGTAGAAAATTTCGCACTGAATCTGATTATGTGTATTTCTAAAAACTTGGAAAAATTATTAAAAGTTAAAAAAAACAGTTTCGACACAATAAGTGTTTTCATTATTTAAAAAAATGCAATGTCATTATTATTATTAGTTAATAGTGACAATTTTTTGTTATGCCTCTTGAAAGACAGTGAATTATATAAATGATAAATATATAATATTAATTTAGCGGCTTTAAAAAAATCAATAACATTCTTTCCGCAAATTTTTTTTGGAACACGAAAAAGTCGTTCTGCGGGAAACGTTTTTCCTATTTACAGGTACACGTCAAGCGAACGAAATGTGCAGAAATGCGGAAATTTATTTTAGGAAAAGACTCCATTCCAATATAATTTTTAGTTCTCATGATACGGATACATAAACAAAAGCGTGGTACGCGCTCGCTGAGGAACTGACCGGCGATGGAAATGTTAAAGCAGAGCCGAGGCGATATTACGTCCAGGATGTGGCTTCCAAACTTTTTGAAAGGGAAGGCTGCTAAAAACCAATGATCGCACTTCGTGGTACCCACCACCAAAAGCACAAAAATTGAAGCGAGAAGCATTAATCATCAATAAATATCCATATTTTGAAATTTAACTAATAAATGCTGTATATCGAAAGGTGGAATGAACTGTATACAGGGGCAGTCATTTTCTTTCAAAACTGAATGATCTTCTAATAGTAAGTGGGATGTAGGCGAACAGAATTTTATAATTCACTAGAGCCAGGGTGAGCAACCTTTTCTTCATGATGGCAGTGAATCCCTCGGTAAGCCGCGTTGGAAATCTCCAGTGCTTCGGTAAACTGGATTAAAGTTTAAACGGAATTTACCTATATATTCTTAGGCAACATTTTAGTAAAAATCAAGCAATAATGAGGTTTTTAGGGTTAAATTTCAATATTAAAAATCATGACATAATTCAATCTAGCAAACGCCTTTGAGAAACGATCGAATACAACATTAAAAAGAACTTATCTGAATAGAGAAATATTTAGTGAGGCATCCCAATTTAATGCTTGATATTTCAACAGATTTTGCTATATAAAAAATAATATTTGGTAGGCAGATCAAAATAAAACTGAAAACTGTGGAAAACTAGCGGAGGGCCGCATAAAATTGGTTAGTGGACCGCATTGGGTACGCGGGGCGCAGGTTGGGCACTAGAGAATTATCGAACTCGTCAATCTACTTTTGGTGAATCACCTCTTAAGACGGGTGCATGGTAACCAAAATGCGCGACTGGTTTTCACGGCCTTGCAATGGCTACCAAAGATAAGTAATCACTTTTTCAAATTGATGATATTGAAATGCTTATTCTTGAATTTGGAAGAATAGCTGAATATTTCGTATTAGTGTTTAAGATATGCGACTCTGATGACCACTTGGATATCAGCCGAAAAAGCCCCTGGGTCCAGAGTGCTCGGTAATTGAGAGTCGCGCTCTTGGTAAACACTCCGCAATTTCCAAATAGGAGGATAACGAGTCAGTAATCTTCCGATTAATCATCGTCTTCTCTCTTACGCACGATGTCAATTTTTAGTTTAGTCCATAATCCGAGGAAATTCCTAAGATCTAATAATTAAAGCTATCAAAAATGGAAGCTTTCACAATGCTAAATCATATCTAAGAGGATTTTACGTTTTACTGCATGGCGAGATCTAACCGAAACAAGTGTGGAAAGTTGTGGTACACAAGAGTTCCTTAATGCGTTATTGGCGATTTTTCAACTCTAAATGATTCATTCTATAATTTTCATTAAACATTCGCGGTACTTAGTCATGCCGAGTGTGGCATTTTAAATTTACCGTTCCAATCCTCTGCCACGTTTTAAAATTTCCTAATGAAATAATTGCTTTACCGTGTATCACATGTATCACGCCATGAAGAAATTTCGCTAAATATGTAGTGGAACACAAAAATTTCATGTAACTAATGGTACAAGTTTATTGAATGGTTAGTTTTATTCATTTTTATTACAAATTTAATTTGACCTAGGAGAGCAACACGGTGAAGAAAAATGGACGTCAAAGGGTTAAGAAATCTATTTTGAGAAGGATTTTATCAAGAACGTTACAATTATTTGTTTCGATAATTATCTCAGCAACGATTTACATCGGGATAAAAAACTATATGGCAAAATGTCTCGTAGCGCACACACCCGCAGCCCCTGCATGGCGTGGGTCCCGGGACCGAAAGGGGCCACAAAGCGAACCACGGCTAAAATGCTTCGTGACAAATAAAAAGAAATATTAAGAGTTAGATGAAGTACAATTTGCTTGAACTATACGTGACTGCACACATATTAACAGAACTATTTGATAATGCTGCCCGCTTGAAAAGAGAAGGACAGCGACAAATTTTTCTTGTGCCTCTACGGCATTATAAGGATTGTTATGCATAATACGTATAATACTTTGAACCCATTTCTCTAAATGGATTAAAGGTAATAAAAGAAACTGACAATATTACAATATTTTTTTATAGTTTCATAGTTTTCAAAATATCAGTAGCGTTTGTGTGAGGGAGGGAGGAATTCCTCGTTAATATACAGGCAATGGCAAGTAAAACAGCTTGGAAAACATTTAAGATATCCATAAGGAGACCCCTTATTATTTGCTGCGGGGTTGGGGGGGGGGGCGTGCAGATGTTCCGGTACGCTGCTACTCTTATTTATTTAAAAAATGTTCTGCAATCTTCTTATCATTAACGACATACACGTTTAATTTCATTCTTATACATTGGGAATTTCTCTAATTAGTCAAAATGGACCAGGCTGGATTTCGTTCGACATTTTTCAATTTACATCTTCCATATCTCAAGTCTCTTAAGACTCGGTCAAGTATTTGATGACATTCGGCCGGAGGGACAGACGGAGGCCACGCCCTCTTAATACGAGTTCATTTCGTGCACAAAAATTAAAGGACATTTAAAGCGGATTCCTCTTCCACCGAATCTCTGACATCACGCCAGATTCCTCGGGCGACATGAGGCCATTTCTCATTTCCCCTATTTCCCTTCGTGCGTCTCCTGCCCCTCATCCCGCCCCCTCTTTTCCTCCTCCATTCTCTCTCTCTCTCTCCCTTTCTCTCCCGATCTCGCGTCCGCCATATCCATCCTCCCTTCTTCTCCCTATCGCCTCTGATCTTCCACTTCCCATTATTCCCTCCTCCGCTCCCCCATCTCCTTCCGGACCACTTACTCCTGCCCCCTGCGGGCCCTCTTATCTCCTCGGGCCCACCCTTCCCTTCTAGGAGATCAGCTGCCCTCGCAAACGGACTCGTATATGTCTCTTTCTTTTCTTATATGAAAACGGCTCAGGATAGAAAATAAAAGCGGACGGACCCTCCTATTCCCTTTCCCTGGACCCTTCTCATTCCCATGGACCCTTCTTCTTCCACTTGGACCCTCTTTCTCCCCTGGACTCCGCCCCTTATAAGACTCAATTTCTCGCAGGGCTTCATTCTCTCGCTCCCAATTCCTCTTGATATCTCCTCCTCGCCATTCAATTCCAAAACCTTATTCGCGAGAATTTTCCGAAACGCATATATCTCTCATTTGAGCTAAATGCATTCTGCAATTTTTTAAGGAAATGCTTTTGGAAGAAGTTGTCCTCTCCGTCATATATTTCCAATACCTCGAACCCCATATGCTCTCTCATTCTCTCTCTCTCTCTCTCTCTCTCTCTCTCTCAAATTTAGTTACTTAACTGTTTATATCTCCGCGCCTTTCCATAATTCCGCGGCGCTGTATTATCCACTCTCCCTGATCGCTTTTCGTTTCCACGTGGAAACGTTTTTCTTCCGTATCGATGTTATTCTATCAAGATGGTAGCTTTCTTTTTAGATGGAATTCACGCCTTTCTCTCTTTTTATGTCTACAAATTATTTCCCACATCCATCAAAAGAAATTTTTTTTAGAAACCTCTTCATCATGATTCACAGGCGTAAATTGAGTAATTTTAAGTAACATTTTCTCGATGCATATACTTTTGATAAGAAATCCCCCATATTGAAGTTACTTCTGCAATATTTGTTATTTATCCGCACCTTAGACGAGTAAATTTAGCCGTTCATCAGCTGTTAGCAAAACACCACCCTGTATATTTGCTGTGATTGTCGTATAGAAAAGTTTTTCTAATCTGAAACAGTTTTAAGGTGATGATTAGTTACTAATAACTACTATTACAAGTAATTCAATTTTGTACAAAAAAGGATTGGTCGAAGTTTTTTATTAGTATTTTTGTTTAATGCCACGCCTGTTTATTTTGGGTGAGCGGACATTTCGGCGCTGGAAGTTCCGTCCGCCGTACGTTCTGTTCAGAATTTTTTCACATGGACATCTCGCCCCTGTTTCAAGGGGAAGAACGCACGAGCGTAATTGAATTTTTTAGCCTACTTTCCAAAAAATGGAAAGTAGACTTATGAAATCGCCTCGGTGTCCGTGTGTTTGTGTGTGCGTGCAGAGGCGTACTTGCGAGACATGGCATTCTAATTAAGAAATATTAGAGTTTTAATTAAATATAATCTTTTGAACTCTGAGAATTAAATTAAAACTTATTTATGGAAAAATGATCTTTCGACATTTTTGCCGGAACAATTGGCGCCTTTTGTAAGTGGCGCCTATGGCATATGCCACGTTTGCAGTACCCTAGTTACGGCACTGTGTGTGTGTCCTCCCCCCTAACATCTTCTTCATGAATGAACTGATTTCAACTAAATATGATACATAGAATATGCACATATATTAATGACCAAAATGACATATTTAGACCGTATCTACTAAGCAGGGATGCCACAATTGCAAAGTTCAACTTTTCAGTAATTATGAATTTGGAAGGAATTGGTCCAACCGATTTCAACGAACTTTTGTATGAAGGAGGCGTGCAACATAAAATAACAAAATCAAGATGTTTAGTACAGATATAGAAAGCAGGGCTGCCACAATACAATGGATAAAAGAAATTATTTTTACACGTAATCGTGTTGAACTGTTCAGATCAATTTTAACCAAATTTAATATTTATAATATACACATATGTACATACAAAACCATATTAGGATATTTTAACCGAATAAGTCAAACAGGGGAGCCACAATTACAAATTAAAGTTATTCAGTAATTAAGGATTTTGAAGGAATTGGCTGAACGGATTTCAATTAAATTTTGCATATAAGATTTGTACAACATACCATAATGAAATTAAGATGTTAAAAGCGGAGCTAAAGAGCACGACTACCACAGTAAAAAGTTAAATAATATATTTTACACGTATTTCTAGAGAACTGATCCTATGGATTTTAACCAAATATAGTATAATTAATCTTCATATAAATGAAAGAAAGTTAAAACTCCAGCCAAAAACAAGTGGTATTAGCCCGATGCATTTCGCCCACTAAGTGGGCATTTTCAAGGGCGACGTTACTTCGACAGCGACTAAAGTCGACTTTGGTCGCTGTCGAAGAAATTTCGTTTGTAGGGCGAGTATAGAATGGCAAAACGAGATGAATATGTTTATAACGGATCAAAAAGCAGGGATACCACAATATGAGGAAAAATAATTTTCTGATTTCAAAGCAAATACATTAGTATACGATTATACTATGGCAAATTTGACGAAAAGCGCCTCTGTACCACGGAAAACCTGTGTACACCCCTACTTGTGATATATTTAAATTGTATTGAAAGGAAAGTAGGCGGATTAGTTCTTTCCAGAACTACTTGTCTTTGTTTTAAAATACCCGACAGTTTATTTATTATTTGACATACTATAATGGAATCCTTTTTAAAACTTCAAGATCCAAAATAAATAAAAAATAAGAGATATTAACTTATTTACTCTTTGGAAAATACAATAAAATATGTATTTTCAAACAGAACCGGACCATCCTTCTCGCCACTATTTCACAGCCGAAACGAGACGTAAGGTTTTCAATAAAACGGGATTTACTGAGATTATTTAAAGAATAAATGAAGTACGACCTTATTCGGTAACGTCGCAGTTGGTTCTCTGTCGATGCTACGCGGCTTGGAATTCCCGAGTTGGGTCCGAGGTTTTATCGGGTGGGATTAATTAGCAGAGGATGGTTTCCTGACGGGAGTTTAGAGGGAAGGTTTTGAATGAACCCTATCGGAAAACGACGGCCGCAGTCCAAGAATTCCAAGTTTCTTAGCGTGGGCAGGAAAACAACGGTGTGTGTGTATTTTTGGCTAATCCACCTCTTGGATTATTATAGCCATAACTCCTTCCACACCGAACACAACCACAAGGAGAAGGGAAACACGGTGCCGGTATTAGCCTACTCTTAACGAAGAACACCAAGGGGGCCAACGGCTTGACGTCCCTTCCGAAGGACGGGACGCTGAATTTTACGCGGTCTCCTCAAACCACACAAACAGGGGGCTGCGCGACCTTAGAAAAAATCCTACTTGCGTAGGATTCGTGCCCGCTGCCTTTCCAAGCAGCAGGCGAGTGGCAGCCAGCGTCCTAACCACTACACCACCGGCACCTCCGGAAAACAACTGTGACAATTCCATCATCAATTTGTCGATTTATTTTAAACCATAGGGGTTTTAAAAATATTTGTCTCTAATGATTAAAGGAAAATATAAAATTGTGCCTTCTTCCATTTGTTTTCTTGTTTTAAATCGCCGAGAACTTTAAAATGTAGAACAAATTAAATAATGTTTCATGTCATGTGCTGATTAATCTTCAACAATCATATCAACAAATCTAAAATCTATAAAAGCCTTCTTCTGACCCTTTGTGGCACCATCTGTCACACTATAAAATACGAATAACTCGATAAAGGACTAAGATACATTTTTGAAATTTGGCAGGAATGCTCGATTCACATATTTTAGGGTGATGACGAAAAAATCTCGAAAAAAAACTCCTTGGTTCCACTCCAAGGGAGACATTTTTATTTCCCATAAAATAACACGTAAACATAAACTTTTCGGCTTGCAGGTTTTTATTCTTTTTGAGATCTAAATTAGAAAAAAATAACCTACGATCTTTTAACCTAAGCCATTTCAAAGAAAAAATTATATAGTTTCTTATTCTGTTACCTTTTTCCGTCTACAGTTCGAAATCCCTCATGTTAAACGTTTAATTAACATATTTGGGAAATCTTGCCATTTTAACGTGATGTTACCTTGCCATCAATTAAATTGTTAAACCTCGAAATCTTATTGTTATTTTAATCCTTATGGGTGAAAACGTGCTTTGAATGCTTTTAATACGAGAGAGAAAAGGAAGGAAAGAGAAATCATTTTCATAGCAACCAATGTAAACAAAATTCGTGGCCTTGTTTACGAGAAGGAATACATTTGAGTGTGTTACAACATTAATAATTTGCATATTAAAATTGCTTAGAATCATCGTAGGAGTTCGAGACTTAAAACAACAAACTCCTAAAAGAACGAAAGTTTGTTTTTCTGCCATTCAACGAAAGTTGAATTTCAATGGGCATCTCCCCAGTTATATTTGCTAAAGAATAAATATAATAATACCTATCATCCTATAAAGTCTCGTGTATTGTCTTCAAAAGCCTTTTTTGTCCCCCAACTACCACGTCTCATTCCTCCGTTCGCCATGCGGCAAAAAGTTCAACAATTTATGGGAGTCAATGACCGATAAGAACAAACGTATAAGAAATACAACTGACATGATATTTATGAAAAACAAACGTTATAATGCAACGAGAAACTCAGTTGCATAAATGTCAGCAAAATTTGGCGAACTATTTGCTTATTTTATACTAATGATATATTGAGTAAATTTAGGTCGTTATTATCGCCTCGTGTATTTACGTCGCTTTTCCACAGATCAGACAATTACAATATAAATACTCGAACAATAAACTCAGCACTCCTCTCTAGCGCTCCAAAAATCCGCCCCTTCCGCTAGCCTCAAGCGTATTCATCAGTCATCCGATACGAGGATGGTCTTCCGTATACCTTCATTCAATAAGAAACTTCCGGTCATAATAATGATTCGCGCGACATAAAGGGATCTTAATATCTATAATGGAAACGGTCTGAATGCCGCGGATTCCTTCGCTTTCCGAAATTCAACTGAGGCAGCACTGGTTGCAAAACGGGACGATACGCACGCACGCACAAAACTCTAAATAACAAAAATTTCAGCTCTCTGGCTCGCCCCGTAGTACCTAAACATTTATCTATTTGTTTAAACTTGAAGAATTTTTAACAGCCAAACAAATTACAATAACAAAATATCTATCCCTATTTCGTTTTTTTACAAGTTCTACCTTTAAAAAAATTTCAGCATCGTAGCACATTCGAAAATGCATAAACCTTAAAATTTTGTTTAAACATTTGCGAATTTTTAGCGGCCGCATTGTTGAACTTATTCAAGATTTTTTCTATGCAAAATTTGCTGCAAATTGTTTGCAGAACCTCGTACCTACGACTTATAGTTTCAGAGATAAAAATTATTAAACTTTAATGTTCAAATGGAGTCAAAACAGCCCCTAAAAATTAACAATTTTAAAAATTTCGATTTTTCTGGTTGGTTGTGAGCAAAATCCTATAATCGTGCAAAATTGCAGCTCCCTATACATCTTAGATTGGTCTACACACTGGAATATCACTTCCCTATGATAACTTATGGAAGATTTTCCGGGGCATCTGTAGTCGAACCCAGGACACTAAGCAAAAATGATAAAAATTCCTAATAGGGATTGCGGCCCTCTAGCAACACTTACACACACCTATATTGATCGAAATAGTATGTTTTCTCATTAAAGCGAGTACACAGGCGAGACTATTTGGACTAGATCAATTTGTCATATTCGAGAAAAGACCGGAAAAAATATCGATTCGATTAAATAATCTATTACGTGGGTCTCTCAGGGGCTTATTTCGGAAGAATGAGTCGAGATAACCGAGGATAGCCTCGCTCTTTACGTCACTGTACACCATGAGTTATACCTTTCAGTCGGAATAGAACAGCTAAGCGTGCCCGAAATCAACATAAATATTTCAGGACGCTATTCTTCAACCTATTTGCAGGCCCGTCAAAAAGTCTATAGGTGAAAGATTAAAGTCCAGCAATTTTGTTTTAATTATTTTGCGGTAGCTTTTTGGAAAATCTCACTTTAAGAGTTCTATCTTCTCATCCTTCAAACTTGAACGCCATTCTCTAAATTGATTCCTTTGCCTGTTGCTCAAATGAAGGAGTCGTTCATTATCAGTTTTTAACAATTTGTTCTGGGGCGAAAACGAATCGCTAGAATAATAATAAAACAGCAAGATTATCTTACATTGTAAAGAGAAAGTGATATTTTTCAATCGAAAATAATAACTAAAAATTCACAATAAAATATGATCAAACTAATGTACGAAAGACAAACAATAATGCGCCTATTTAGTCATTGGGTGACAATTCGGGTATTTTTAGCGGTTACATTTCTCATTATTAAAGATTCGTCGTTTTTTCTCGTTCCAAAATAATTGAATAAAACGTTTCTCTACTATAAAACTCATCTTTATTCCCTTGAGCTTATGTTGGTTTAAGTATAGATTATTTACCACTTTTAAAACCGATTTTCAAATGCATTCATTCACGTTTTAATAAAAACCAGAAATAATCCCTCCTGAAATCAAACCCGTGTTGTTACCGTACAGAGTGTTCAGACCGAAATTTGACAGATATACAGCAGAGTAAATCCTGAAGCTTTTATTGAAATTGATATGACAAATACTAAAGAGTTTTAACCACAAAAAATGCATCATGTTGCTACAGAGGTATATTTCCAATTAATTACCTAGTTACTCTTGTGGATTGAATCGAATGAATGACCAAGGTAATTTCTGTAGCCATGGAATAGTAGATTTAAATGGAATACTGGATTATAAGAGAAGCTAATTTCAGTCGCAGTCTTTAGCAACTCAGCAGTCAACGATTTTTACTAGACTTATGGTTAGAATCGAACCGCAGAAGAAGATATAGCTGAGGTGCACACCAGGATTACGCAACTGTTTTATAATGTGTATAACTACAGGTTTAACTAGATAACGTTAACGTGCAGTGTATGCAACATACTAATGTCACCAAAACTAACAGAACGAAAAAATATTTTTAATAATAACTTTGGTTAATTCCACACAGATGAATAAGAAACACGACCGGTTTTGGTGATGTAAATGATTATTCACCAAAACTGGTGGTTTCTTATTCATTTGTGTGGAATTAGTCAAAGTTATTACTAAAAATTTTTTCGTACTGTTAATTTTGGTTTTATTATGGAATTCCACGAAGTCTAAGCCTCGTCCATTAAATTCTACCCAATGTCTTTTAAACGCAAAATAATCACATTAAACGTACGCTACCTTCCACTCAATTTAGTGGAATGCTATAGCCTAATTTCTCATAATCATTCTCGTCTTTTCCTAATTTTTTCGCTGTTTGAACCACCTCCAGGATAATTCTAATTTTAAGACTAATACAGCCATCAAACCTTCTCCTTTTCCGGAAACGATTACGAATAACATTGCAGACTTGCATATAATAATGAAGTAGTCAACCAACTCCACTCCTAACCGACTCGTGCGTCGCGTTAGCTCCAGCTTCAGTAGCGTTTTAAGTGGTTAGTAGACAATCTGTATTTAGCATATCGATTATTTCTAGGAACGGGTTTATTGCGTTATATTAATGATTGTGATGAAGCGAGTCCACTGAAAGGATGAAACAGAAGAACCTGCGCATTTCTCTCTTCATTGTGGAAACGAGGCACGATTTGACTGATGCACGACGTTCGTCCACAAAAATAAATGAAATTAGTAGAGTAAGGATACGGCTCCGGAATCATTTTATATCTGGTGATTATTTTTTAATCCCCACGCAGAATAAACGAGGAGGAAAATATAAAGGAAAACCAAATAGTAGTGGATACCTAAACTTAAATGCTATTCACACCTAGTGTACCAGGGTTGGCCAACCTACGGCGACAAAAAATTAGATTTATTGACTGTCTCTTTAATAATTTTTCATTTCTGACACAATATAAAAAACTATTTATAGCGATGCTGCAATACTCATACTACATATAAAAATAATTTAGTGTCTGAGGCGATGTCCGGTAAAGTATAAGTATGTATCTATAACTCAAAAATTACACAACGTAGAGACAAGTGGGATGTCAATTTGAGTTGAATGCTTTCTAATCGTTGCTGAATGCTGGTGGAGGTTTTCACTTCATCTCCTGAAGATGCAGACTGCAATGCCTGCGAAACGTCGAGAGCCAGAAATGCCGCCAACGCAGCGAAACACGAAAACCTCCACCAGCACAAGTGGGATGTGTCATTTTAACCGCAATAACAAGTTTAGGGTGGTCGATAGGTTTTTAAACCGACTCAATCGACGAATTTATTAAAAAAATACATTTTCTGATTTCATTTTCCCCCTTTAAATACATGGAGATGAGTGTAGAATATTTTTCTTTTGTACGTTAAAATTACTAAATATCAACGTATAAAAACAGCGCTTGAACTCGAGGACGAAAAAAATAATGAAGTTTCATTTTCCTACGGTGAAGTTTCAAATACAGATCGAATTTTCCAAAATTGAGCATTAAACTACAAAATCTCAAGTTTTTTAAATGAAAAAATTTTCCTTTCCATGGCGACCGATATTGTTGCCAATCTAAATACCGTAAGTCTATGACATTGATATGAATTTAAGGTTAATTAATTATCCATGTAAATAAGAGATGACATAATAAGATATTTCTTCAGTTTTAATATTAAAAGTTTAGCAAGGGGAAGGAAGAGAGAGAGAGAGAGATGGAGAATGAGAGGTAGAGGGAGAGAGAATGGGAGGAAGGAAAAGGGAAAGAGAATGGGAGGAAGGAAGAGAGAGAGGGAGAGAGCATCGGAAGGAAGAGAAAGAGCGAGGGAGAATGGGGGAAGGAGAGGTAGGTAGTTAATCGTCTTTATTCGGGCGAAATTTGGACCATAAGGTCCATTGTTGAATTTAACCCTAAAATGGGGGAAGGAGAGAAAGGGAGAGAGAATGGGAGGAAGAAAGAGAGGGAGAGAGAATGGGAGGAAGGAAGAGGAAGAAAGAGAGAGGGAGAGAGAATGGGAGGAAAGAAGGGAGAGAGAATGGGAGGAAGGGAGAGAGAGGGAGAAAACAAGAAGTGGAAAATGTATTTATTTGTTGTAAGGTATTCTAACTAAATGGTTTGTCACACTCTATCGACTTTTGGCTATTCCTTTTCTCATTTTTTTTAGACTTCGCGTTTCTTTCTTTGTTTTTATTTGTTTGTTACTCATTTTGCCAATCTCTCCCGACGTTTGATTCTTCTTTTCTGTTCGTTCTTCGTTTATTATAATATTTTTTGACGTTTCTCAAAATTTCCCGCAGTAGAACTGCGGCCTCTCTAGTAGTTTGGATAAAATAACTGACATAATGGATAGCTGTAATATTCAAATTTAACCAAGGAATTATACAAATTTTTCCATCGAAAAATATTACCGCAAAATGAAACCACGTATATTAAAGTTTATATAAATATCCTAAAATTCGCAGTTATCAAGAAATCAAAAACCAAAATCCTTTGTAGCCTTGTAAAGGTTCTTATTCATCATTAACAATATATCTTTGTTCAAATTTTGTTTGAAAAGACTTTTTCTTTCATTAAACATCAATGAGTCCTTTAACATTAGCGCCGATGATAACCATGAGAGCAATCATTCATGAATATATACGACATAATTCCATAAATGCTAAGGATTGCTTAAACTCTCGGACGCGATGAGCGACAATTAATCTTGTTGACAACGGAAGCGCCTAGTCAAACCGAATTTCGTCCTAAGATTTCTGATGACAGTGATAGAAAGTTCTCAAAACTCGTTGCGGAGATCTAACTGGAATGCTGAGAGAAAGGTGTAGAAGACGAAGGGTAAATAAGTGGAGGCGGAAAGGGGTGAATGGGGAGGGAGAAAGGAGTTGGATGGAGAGGGGGAAAGGAGTTGGATGGAGTGGGAGAAAGGGGATGAACGGAGAGGGAGAAAGGGGATGAACGGAGAGGGGAATAGGAGCTGGATGGAGAGGGGGAAATGAGTTGGATGGAGAGGGAGAAAGACGAGGGGAGAGACAGGAGGAAAGAATGAAAAGAGTGAGCGCAAGATGGCGATGGCACTTATCTTCTCTCTCCTAATCTCTCTCCCACTTCTCTTTTCTCTCGATCATTTCCATCGGTGATTACTCTCACTTCTATATCCACGAATAACTTGTGGTCGAAGAAGTAAATAGAGAACTTTCTCTAACATTTCAATACCTAAGTCAGAACCATGTAAACAAAATCCAACTCTTTATGCTTCTTAATTAAAAAAAGCGAACTCTCTCTGTTAGCGAATTCTCAGGCCACACATTGGTAAAACAAAGAAGCATAAAACGGGAATTAATTAGAGAATTTTTGAAATCGTATTTGTATTTTAAATGCTCATTTTTACTTTCTCGTCTGTCCCCATGTTTAATCTCTGTAACTGCTAGGCGGATATGAATTGAATTAGGCATTAGTGATCCTTATTAAAATTTATCGCCGAATTGTGATTTTCCATTTTATATAAGAGCTTAAATAAACTTATACTCGCATCTCGTTAAATGGCATCCGTCAAGTAACAATTAAATACCATATTTTTCTCTTTGTAGCTCCTATATGATCTCTAAGGTATCGATAAAAACTTTATGTATAGAGAACAAAATTTACCACAAAAAGTCGGCAAGATCACATAATTACTACTTGTAGTTTCGGAAATAAAAATTCGAGAAAATCCCATGAAAAACATCACATTTTAATTGCATCGATCGCTACGACGCACAGTGGGACAAATTACCGAAAAGGTGGTCATAAATAGGGAGGATATATATTCTAAAAAAACCAACTAAGGAGTCATAATAAAGAAAGAAATGAAATACAAAATAAAATTTAGGGAAGTTTGAACAATTTTTGGTGCATTCCATGTGTCCACTTATCAACCATCTGTGGTTAAATCGATACAAGAAACGCAACACACCACACTTTAATTTAGCTAACTATATTGATATCAAATTAAAAATATGTATGCAATGTAATCCAGTCGTTTTAGGGTCTTACTTATTAACATTAAGAATCTAAAAATAAATGGTATAATGGTATAAATGCATAACATTTGATAATTTAAGAAAAATACTCATAGTGAAAATTAATTAGAATTAATAAAACAATAATTATTAAAAGGGTGCTTTTATTACTTGTTTGAAAAATTTGAAGAAGTAAAAACAATTTACTTTCGTAGGTTTTTACAAATTGTAATAAAAAATTTAGAAAATGTAGAATGAAAAAGGTATTTACAACATGTCTGAAGTTAATCTCTGTCACTGTATTCGGAATCTGTCTCCGCCTCTTCTGTTGCAGATGATCCTATGTGTGGAGCCGACAATAATGCCAACACGTCTTTGTCTTTTGAGGTAGTTTTTTCATGCTGGAGATAACATGATCAGAAGATATGAGTAGTCTCTTGATGAGATCCTTCATTGTTTATATTCATAACGAGGTGATGAGGGCCGAGGATTATTCCAAAGGATAATTTTACTATCCGACTCGTGTTCGCCACATATGAGCTGCAGAAGAACAAAAGATGTGAAGAACACATTTTCATCGGAATCCGTTGGGTCATCCAATTTCTGCTTATACTGACTGTGGCCGGAACTTCCGTCATAGCCCCATATTGAAATCAAACATAAATCTTTTAATTGTTCGTTGGACAAAATACCAATAACCTCATTCTGAACCTGTATATAGCGTTCGGTTGTCTGGATTAAAAGGCGTGTAACATTATTTCTGCACTTTTGCCCGTTAATGTAATAGAAAACTAACAGGATAGCGTTTCTTCGCCTCTTTCACTATATGGTAAGAGGGATACAAATGGCAGTTTTATTTGCTTGGAGTCTGAAAAAATAATATATATTTTGTTAATTTTGCCCCGACCATCGCTGACAGTGCTTGATTTCCTGAAGGTGGAATGACGCAATTATCTTTGTCGAAAAATTCTTCTGTATTTTGATTCTCTTGTTGTGTAGTACAGTCGCGAGCATAGATAATCTAAGTCCGACTTTGCGATGGTGGCTGTTGGCTCGACGATTCCGTAGGAGTTGAACTTAGTCCAGTTGGAGGGTGGGAAGGGGTGTGAGGGTCAGGTCATGGTATACTAGTTATGTATAGTACGCATGTGAGATACTGCGTTCCACCTTTCTAATTTTTGGCTAGAAACTATTCTTCCAGTGGTTGTGATTATAGCAAAAATAACTCGTCCCTCCAAATCTTACAAAAAATTCTTTAGATGGTTTGATGAAATTAGCTAACTAATTAAAAAATCTTCTTAGTTTACAAAGTAATAAATAAATGAAAAAAGCCCAAATAACTTGCTTTAATGTGTTATTTGCAGTAAATAAATAAACGTCTTTCTTTTTCATTCTTGTTGAACAAAAAGCAATCTTCTAGTATGATGTCCACCAACCGTCATTATCAAGAATAGTATTCACTCTTCCATTCATTGAATTCACAATGGACTGACAAATGCCAGGCTCCCTCCTAATGCTGTCGCAAACTTCGCGAACATGAATGGATAGAGCCTGTGTTGTTCTTTTCCGTCGAGGTTCCCAGTCAGTCAGTCCCAGAGCACATACATTCTCGATGGGATTGAGATCTGGAGATTTTGATGGCCAGTCGAAGACTGAAATCTCAGGATGAGTTCGAAACCATCGGCCAATTTTTGCGGCTGAAGCAAACGGTTCCTTCTTAGTTGCCTCGAAGATTTCATCATCCACTTCAGGAGTTGTCTTTTTGGATGGTCCAGGTTTTCGGCGAGTTTTCAAGCCTCCCTCTCCCTCCTCTTGAAATCGACAGATCCAGTACCTTACAACATGTTCTTCCCTTCCAATGGCATTAGAGATGTCAGATACGGGACGTCCAGCTTCCCACATTCCCACAATGCGACCTCGGGTAACCACTGAACTGTAGACCATCTTGGTGTTGCGCTGAAAGCTTGTTCTGTTTCGAACCACTGGACAAGTGGATAACATTACTTGACCTTCCTCGGCCACCTTCTCTCCTTCACCCACCGTACCTCCCTCAGCAACCTTCCCTCCCTCCTAGTATACCATGACCTGACCCTCACACCCCTTCCCACCCTCCAACTGGTCTACGTTCAACTCAGACTCAGATTATCTATGCTCGCGACTGCACAAGTCACATCTTTCACGACGCATGCGCTGTCCACACTTCCTTCTGCTCGGAGGCTCATTTTCGTTGCATAAGCTTGAGTCCGCCGCTTAGACCGTTCGCTATTGTCACTAAAATATTTTTTGGTCGTCCTTGACCGTCATTTCTCGTAGAAACAACACCACTAGGGAAGATATTTCTTGTTCCAGCCACTCCTTATTTCGTTGCAAAAATCTTTTCTTTTTTCTTTAGGCTGCAATCCATCTTATTTTAATATGATGAGTTAACGCTGATATTTATAAATTCGCTGCTGACGAAGATGGGTAATTTTTATACTGCGTCTAGTAAGATATTCACATTTGACACTAAATGTTTTTTTTGGTGACTTTCATTATTTCAAATAACGCCCTCCTCTTCAACAAGATGTGTACATTATGTGATCCTGTAAAGATACTATGATTCACTGTGAGAAGTAGCACATGATTTGGAATATTATATACCTACAATATTACAACGAAAAGTTGCCATTACAATTTCTTGTTAATAAACTAGTTTTACTAAATATTCATTTAATAGTGATACACGGACATATGTAAGTAGGTAAAATTTTTGTTAGCGCAAATATGCGCAAAATATTTTCACACTTTCGGACAGCAGGATAAATGTGCTTTATCAATTAGTACAAAAGTTTGCTTAATAATGCTTTATACTATACTAAAAGTTCTGATGAACATGAGAGTTAAAAAAATTCCCACTTTTCGCTAAGTCAAAGCAAAAACTTACAATTAAAAATAAACGTAATGAAAATAAAAATCAATATAGTGTACATTTTCTGCATACCTAAATTAACAGAATCCATCTCGTAGTTAAGTTAAAATATAAATGTTAAATGAATTAAAAATACGTAACTGCACGTATTCCACTCACAAATGAACAATGCACTAAGCACAGGTCGCTAACTACAGTCAATTTTGAACTGATACAATGTAAGTTGTGTTCAAGACAAAAGAGAAGAATTAACAGTAATTAGTGTGAGGGTCATTGTAGAACACTTGTATAATAATAAGCACGAGAAATGTTACATTTCGATAATTTCAATTATGACCACCTTTTCGGTCATTTGTCCCACTGTGCGACGGTTCTATCGGCAAACAATAATTAAAAAGCCATATTTTTCTCTCCTATGCTCCATTATAATCTGTGAGGTACAGATTGAAAAATTTATTCTGATAGATGAGAACATTAGCCACAAAAAAGTCCACGAGACGACTTATAGTTTTTGAGATAAAAATTCAAGAACCGCTCAATATTTGGATACCGTTTTATACGCATTTTCCATAACGAACGCCTTTGTAATCTCTGTGTATTCCATTTATGGAGCATAATTTTCTTGCTTGTTAGGCGTTCTTTAGCAGCAAAGCGGTAATAGCGGAACGCGTTAAGGGCACGTCTGGTCCGTCCGTCGCAACGTTCATCTCTTAAACCGCAGGTTAATTTAATTAGTTATGAGTGATCTTTATTAAAATTTATCGCTCAATTGTGATTTTCAACTGAATTCGTCTATTAGAACTTCCACTTTACATAATTACTTTAATAAACTTAAACTCGTATATCGTTAAATGGCATCCGTCAAGCAACAATGAAATACGAAACTTTTATCTCCCTAGTTCTTATATGATCTGTAAGCAGTACCGCCCTTAGACTCGGGCAAGCGAGGCTCATGCCCCGAGCCCCGCGCCTCAGGGGGGCCCGCGCTTTGGAGGACCCCCCTCATCATAGGCACAAAAAATTATTAAGATAAAAATGAAATATGCAGAATAAAACCAAATAATTATGAATGACCTGCACAACATCTACATCTACATATTACCCTGCAAGTCACCTTGACGGTGGATGGCAGGGGGTGCCGCGCACCAAGTTCCTAACTAATTATTATTCACTTATCTATTGTGGTCACGTATTGTCCTAGGGAAAAATGACTCCTTATACCTCTCCGTCCTACTATCTATTTCGCATCTTGTCCTCATTATCCCTCCGTCCGATATACGTTGGTTGTCGAATAATATCTTTCAATTCATTTACGAATATCTCCGACCTATATTTATCTAGAAGTTTAAGTCTCGCCTGTAATCTACGATCTTTCAACGATGGCCAACTCAACTCTTCAATGAGTAACGTAACGCTCTGTTTTTTATCGTAATTCTTTTTCACGAATCTAGCTGCTCGCCGCTGTATTTTTTTCTAAATCCTTTATGAGCCCCCTCTGATATGGATCCCAAACAGCTGCTGCGTATTCCATTTGAGGTCTAACTAAGGATAAATAACAGGATTCTCTCACCTTTTCCGTGCTTTTCCTGACTATTCTACGCACAAAAGCCAACTTCTTATTATTCTTATTAACCAAGCGAATGTTACCCTATTTGTATGGGAACGTCTGAATACACCTAAATTAAGCCACCCAATTGTCCTGGATTAGACGGGATAGTTCCGGATTCCGATAGCACCGGATCCCCGTATGGCGAAGAGTCCCGGAAAATGTTTCGCATTCGCCCAACGTGTTCCGCTTGCCCCGCATTTTCATCGAATCGCTTAAGTGCTCGTAGATTTATCGCTTATTGTTAACTGTCATGAGTCACTTGAAAGTAAAACGTACGCTGTTGACTGAATACATTTTTGCGGACGATAAATTTAATTATAACATAAATGCGCACTAACGTGCGCAACAACGACGTGTGGGCAAGAACCTTATGCATTGTTACAAGATACTACTTTGTAAGAGAAATGCGGTGCGTTCGCTGATGCTTTGCTAGCAGTCAGTCGCAATCGATAACAGCGTTGCTACCTTTTTCTTGCGGTGGGAGATATGAAATTAGCCAGGAACGGCGCATTTGAAAATAAAGAACACGAAGAGATGGTTCCTGGACACTACGAAAAATATTCACGTGCATTGAATGAACAATAAACAAATACGTAAGTACCTCTTCTCTACCCATTATTCTAAATCATCATCGATAAATCTGTATACCTCACATGGACCCATGAATTCTGTAATAGATTTTTAATCAAATTGTTTATATAGAAAATATTTGCCCGGGGCCCGCACACCCTAGAAGCGGCCCTGTCTGTAAGGTATAGATTTAAAAGATTATTCGGATAGAGAACATCATTTACTACAAGAAAGTCCGCGAAGCCACGTAATTACGAGTTATGGTTTCGGAGATAAAAATTCGAGAAAATCCCGAGCAAAACATCGCATATTTTGTTTACATCGATCGCTTCTCTCAGCAAACAACAATTAAAAATCCATATATTTCTCTCCCATCCTCTTATATTATCCGCGAGGTATAGATTAAAAAAATATTCGGATAGTGAACAACAATTACTACAAGATGGTCCAGAGACCACAGTTTTGGAGATAAAAATTCGAGAAAATATCGAGCAAAAAATTGTAAATTTTGTTTAAATCGATCGCGAAGACGGTTCTCTCAGCAAACAACAATTAAAAATCCATATATTTCTCTCCCATATTATCTGTGAGGCATAGATTAAAAAATTTATTTGGATAGTCCTCGAGACTATAATTTCGGGGATAAAAATTCGAGAATAGCCTAATACGTATTTCCCATTAAGAACGCCTTTGAAATCTCTGTATTCCATTTATGGAGTATACTTTTCCATCTTAACAATGGGGAATATCACCTACCATTGCAAGGGGTCCACTGCTTTTAAATGGGAACCATATCATGAAATAGCATTTTTAAAGAGAATTTATATACTATAGTATGAGATCGTCGATCTCAACCAAATATGCAATCCTATGATGATGTTATAATCCTAAAACAAGAAAAAGCACCTAATGTAATTTGCTCTGCAATTCTTCCCTCACTTGTCGGCCTTGGTAGACGGTTGGTTAGAGTATCTGCCAACGGATAGTAGGTTCGCGGGTTCGAATCCCGCCTCGGACGTGGATGTTTGTGTTCGTCAGGGTTATATGTAAGAATGGACATGATTGTCCAAATAACCCCCTCAATAAAGACGATTATTATTATTATGCATTCATTTATTAGGAACTAGAATCTCATCTTAAGTTTGAGGAAGTACATACATACTATTGGTAAGGGATGTCCACACGTGCGACCTGTATGGCGCACTCCGAAAGCCTAATTAATAGGACAGCCGAATGCACGCAGGGCACACTTAGCTATACAAGTGTCAAAGCAATTATTAATGTTTTACATCCTCCCTATTTACTTTCATTAAATTTCTCTAAAACGTTATATTTAACTGTTATCACGCCATAATATTTCCATTAAATGTTGCCAGATAATGACTCAATCACGGCTAGAAATGATATTCGACGTGGTCCTTCCTAAATGCTTCGGTGAGCCAAAATACTTTTTCTAGAAAATCTTCCAAAAAATCGGGATGCGGTTTATAGCCCGAAAAATAAGACAATTTATTATATTAGTAAACATATATTAAAGAAGTTAGAAGTTCATAAAATGCTATGTATGGAGTATAGCTTTGTACGGGGCAGAAACATGGACGCTAAGGAAAAATTACATCAAATACTGGAAAGCTTTGAAATGTGAACTTGCAGGAGAATGATGAAGATAAAATGGAAGAAAAACGATGAAGTGCTACGAAGAATAGGAGAGAAGCGAATGATTATACAGACTATTAGAAAGAGGAAGGCAAACTGGGTTGGACATTACCTGAGGAGAGAGAAAGTATGATTAAAGACGTGTTAGAAGGAAAACTAGATGGAAAAAGGGAAAGAAGTAGGAAAACTTTTCAGCTGATAGACGATTTGAAAGGGAAAGAGAGTTATCAATTTATGAAAAGGACAGCGGAAAACAAAAGTATATGGAGAACCAGGTTTAACCATGAATAATCACGGACTTGTCTACTGCCAGACTATCTATGATGATGATGATATTAACACAAATAAATATTAAATAAAATCTTCAAAATAAATGCGATTGGTTATCCACGAAAGTTTTATTACAAAAATATAAAGTGCAAGAATGTTCACCAGAGAATTGTCAAGTTCGTCTTATGGCTGAAAATTCAAGAATGAACACTTACAAACAAAAACATTGAAAAATGTACTTATCTCAGGTATTTCCAATAGCCACAACAAGGTTATGAAAAACCAGATGCGCATATCGGCTACAGTGCAGTGATTCGCCGAAAGTAGATTCTAAAATAACACTTTTGTCAAAATTTTTGTTGATTTAATGTGTGGAAAGGGGGGAGAGAAATTTGTGAATGGGTGTCCATTTAATATGCGCGTCCTTGTTGTAGCTATTGCAGATAAATTATTTATTTATTTTAAAATGATTATTTTCGAATGTAAGGACATTGCTTAAACATATCAGCAAAATTGAAAAAACTTGATAGTCGAGTACAAATTTAATCCGAGTCATACTAGTAGCCGCTCCGTTCAATTTTGCTGCCTCTGTCCGTAGTAAGCTCTTGCCCCGAGTACACCACATACACACACCCGCTTACGTCGGGAAAGAAGTAAAATCGTAAATATGGGCAAACGTCGTATCGGCGATCTACGCAGCTAGTTAGAATGAACTCGAAATTATGCGTCGAATGAATCCAAGAGAAGGGCATGGCGATGAAACGGTAGGGAGGGAAATGAGGGAAAGCAATATACTGATCTCGGTGGAGGAGTGGTTAGCGTGTGTCTGTCTGGCTGTCTATGCTAGGGCATGCTTGTGTTCGTTATTGCTAATAAGCTCATTGTAAAATACCGTCAACGGCTACTTATAAGATAGCTAAAACAAATAAATTTTATTTACAGTTTGATTTATTTTGATTCTGAGATACTTTGCCTTTTCAGATAGTGAATTTTAATACTTCATAATCCTTACTTTTGCTAGACAACGATACATTAAATCGCAATTCTAAGATTGAACTTTTACTTTTAAAAAGTGAACAATTACATTCAAAATAATTTTCACGTTGATTAAATCACAAGTAGATTTGAAACTGTTCTCCTTCCTCAGTTCCTCATTCCTTCACAACGCTCTAAAGTCCTTTGAAATTAACTTCCAGCTGAGCGCTATAATTTGAAATCTAAGAGTCAAGTTTACTCTTTGAATTATTACAGGTAGATACGTAATTTAAGAAAACCTGTAAATTTGTGGATATTTCCGTTTAAAGGTTTCCCGTAGATGTCTACAGACAAAGACACCGTCTTTGAAGATAAATATGTATTTGAATATGAGAAATAGGTCAAATGTAGGGTATAACTTCCCGTTTACCAGCGAGTAATTTTACCGATTGTTTATATTTTTGTTCTTTGGTTTCAGTCGTGCGAATGCTTCCTGAAAGCTATTGACGTCAACATCCGGTAAATAATCTTTAATAGAACGAATTACGTTTGGGAAACTTTTCATTACAGAGTGCATTTCGTTAGCGAAAGACAGTTTTGAGTTTGATGACTCCGTAGCGAGTTATTTTCCGCAAATTTAAAATAAAATCTTGTTCATAATTTTTATGGACAGGTAATTATGCTGAACTTGTAATCTTTCGAACATGTTTTTAGCGTGTCCATAGATTTCGTAAACTACTCAACACCTTTTAGATAAAATAGTTCCCTAACGCGGCATGAATTATAGTAAACCAATAAGAGAATTCATTCATTCCTTATTTTGAGTTCTTTGACGACCTGAGCGTAAATGCTAAACGAAAAACATTGACATTGCATATTCATAATGATTAAATTACTAGATAAGGAAGTTTGTGACCGATTAATATAGATTTGTCTTTTTGCAATGTTACTCGGACACTCTTTTAACTACTGTTATAAATTGTGAAAACTTTGCGCATAACGCGAACTATCCTCCCGATAATCTAAGAAAAATTTTCAATTTTGTTTAGATTTTGCGACAGGAATTCACATTGAACGAGCTATTTTGTAAGCGTCCGTTTCACAATTTTTTCCAGAAATAACCTACTTTAGCATTAAGAAAATCTTTTAAGTCATTCTTGAAAAATGGGGCAAAGAAGGAAATTGTACGATCTCGCCTCGGGAACGACTAGCCGTCTGCAATGAGGACCGGCTCGAGGCATTTTAGCGCCTCGGACAAGGATCGAATATAACAGCGTCTCTTTCATTAAAAATTTCGCGGACATTTTAACTTTCCTATTCACTTCTTTGTTGCCGCTTTAAACAAGCGACGAAATAAGAAGAAACGACGAAAAGGTTAAAAAAAACATCGAGCTACGCGTCCGTGCAGCAATAACTGTGATTTTGAGGACATTATACAAGGTCTGTTATTATGGAGTACATAGCAACACTGGAGCTGCGGTTGCAATGAGTTTCGACATGAGTGGCAGGTGTTCAGTAACTATATTGTTTAGTCATTGCTAATCACACGGTGAACCAAAAGTATTATCTTGAAATTCAGCAGCGAGTAGGAGATCGCGTTCGACGTACGAGGACAAAATTGTTCCCAAACAAATGGATTTTGAACCACAACGCTCCGGCGGGCACAGTTCTATTAGTTAAGGATTCTGACGAAAAAAAAAACAAATTAAATTCCTGGATCATCCACCTTCCCGTCTGAATTCTATCTAGTCTCAAATTGAAGTAAACTCAAAAGGACACATTTTGAGTCTGTAGAAGATATTCAGGCAAATGTTACGGACCTTCTTAACAGATTGCCAAAATGATTTCCATAATTGTTTCGAAAACTGAAACAGGCACTGGGATTTACGTATCGCTGCGGAAGAGGACTATTTCGACGGGAATCACATACATTAGAGGTAAGTTTTGACGTGTATCTATTTATAAGGACAGTTCCGTTAATTTATTGACTGACCTCAGGTAGAAAAACCTTTCTCTAATATGTTAACTTTTATTTTCCGTCAAATGCGTTATTAATTTTCAGATTATATACTAAACACGAACTAATTGTTTTGCTAATTAAATTTATATGCATGGCAGAAATCATCTTTATAAAATTAAAGATATATGTATAAAAAAACAAAATTATCTTAACCAAAAAAACTTACAATTACCACGGTAGCAATTGAAATACGGCCGGTTTCAGCGATTCATCGCCGTCATCGGGGGACCAAATCGAAACAACGGCTTTATAAAAGCAACGAAGAGATAAAAAAAGGATAAGAGGCTTACAAAGTATAGATATAAAGATTGAGAGGGAATCGAGTAGAAGGAACGGATGTTAATAAATGTATCTATTAGATGAAGGAGGAGGAATCGGAAGGATAAATTGAGAGGAAACGGAGAAGGGGGGAAATGGGGGTATTACGGTGGGAAAGAAGAAGGTGGAGGACCGACGTTAATAATGGAGAGCTAGACGGAACTTATGATGCCTACTTTCCATTTAATCATTTACTTAATATTTACATATATTGGCTGTAATAGCTTTAAAATCACCGCGGATATGTTGCTCTTTGTGTTCCCAAATTTCGTAATTTAACGTTATAAAATATTACAAACACATTCGAACGGAATATAAAATTGATCATGCATATTTATGCGGCAAAAAATAACGCCCGTATGTATTACAATATACCGAATCCAAGTCCAACAATAGTTGTTGCTATGGCAACACTCTCGTAATGAGTGATAAAACTGCAAAATCGCCAGTATTTACGCAAAATTCCAAGAAATATGATCGATAAGCAAAGTTCTACGATAAAAATTAAAATTTTCATTCTTTTTCTCAGAGAATAGTACAAAACTCGCTCCGATATTACAATTTTAAGACATTTTAATATGCAAGAGAAAATTACCCTGCTCGATGGTTTTCAGATTTTCCGGAGGTATAGTTTTTGAAATCGAACTCGGGACTTTCAATATTCACAACAAAAACTATCCTTAGGAGCTCAGTTTTTGTAGCAGTAGATTTCCACCAAGTTTCATGAAAATCGATCTATTGGTACAAAAGTTAATAGGGGAGACGGACAGACAGACACAAAGACAAAACTATAAGCCTATTTCCATTCTGGAAATTAGGCTAAAAAAAGGTTCTCATTAGATAATATGTTGTATGAAGACTGCTCGTGATAAGTTGTTTCAGGAAATGGAGGTTCTGAAAAAAGTCAACGGTAACTTGTTGCAAAGCATAAATATAAATTTCAATATAAAAATGTAGCTCGACAATTTTATCCATCATATTTAACTTCTGATAACTTGACTAATGTATGCTGAATACTTAATGTGAAAGATTCGGCATGATGAGTGAATCTCACCCCTTCTTATAGTGTTTAAATTGAGTTAACGATAAAACACGGCATGAGAGAGCATTGTAATGCACTTAAAAAGCTTGGTTTGCAAATTTTAAAAGGTCAGATTTTTCATGAAAACTTTGACGAAACGATAAAATTTGAACGAATTATTTGGGAAGAATAACTTTACGGGCTGCTTACTCTATTGTCTTGAATTAGGAAAAATGATATAATGGACGTAGATGTTAAACGACATAAAACAACCATGATCGAAGCCGGCATGCTCTCTATGTATTCTTGCGATGCCAACACCAATTCCGGTGTAGTAGAATGTTTAAGTTTTCTTTTGTTAAGGATTTCAAAGCACCTTAAAACGCAAATAATAATAATTGCACTATCCTAAAAGAAATACGATTGACAAAAACTTGCATAAAAATTTGACCAATAACTTTTTAAAAACAAATTAGTGCGTTGCACAAAGTCAGCGGATGGCAAAATGTACTATCGAACCTTAAGGACGAACGGCAAAAACACGTTCGAGGTTAGAGAGGTTAGCTTGCCGAAGTTGAACATATTTACATAAAACCGTTCCCAAAAAGGCCATTGGGAGGAGCCGAATACCATAGATATCTGTCGGACTAGTCAAAGAAGTGAATTTAGCTTCCTCGAAATACGCTTATCTTGGATGCAGAGCTTTTTATATGCAAAGAACGAAATTTATGCAACTAATTCGAATCAAATGACAAGCGATGCGTGATATATCTGCCGTAAATACGGTCCTTAAAAAGAAATAACGTTAAGCTCGAGGATCGAATTTCTCATTAGTTTATGATAGGTGAACCAGGTGCAAAATTACATTCGTCGATTGTCTCAACACACGGTCTAAATATGCGAAGTGGATAAATCTGTAGTCACACTCACCACTTTGACGTCATAATCTGAATACATAGGTATTATTAAACTTTAGAGTAAGCTCAGAGCTCACCGAGATACAGTATGGGTTTTCAAACGATACCGGATAATTTGAGCCCATTTTCGCTAGCCCAATGAATCCACAGACCTTTGCATAAACATTAATGCGATAATCAATACGAAAGCCGGTGCCATTTAAGAAAATTGGACCGATAGGAGATTGTATTTATACCAAGCCATGCGAGGATTTAAACAAGCAATAGGTTTATACGTATAGCTTATAAAACTCTTTCATGTATTTTTGACTAGAGACTTTCGTTCGCTTTCATTTACTTCAACGCATCTCTAATTACGGCATATCATAGCCGCAAATTCGTTTCAATCGGATACCACTGCTTGAAACCGCCTAAACGACATTAAGCAGAAGCTGAAAAAAAGGGAATCGGAATGCTCAGTTCTTAATAAACGACGCCTCCCTACCATTGCTGTGGCGTAGATGTTCCCGCGGTGGGAGAAGGCATCGCCATCATACCGCCTCGAGAGAAATTCCTCTTGACGCACTCATACTAACGCACTCGGAACTTCATCACAGAATGACCACATCACATCACACGGTCGTGCGAGGTTTAGCTTGGAAAAGGGGAAAATGAAAGGCACTTTTGGGTTTGCGAAGGAAATAAAGGTTCAAGGTTTGATATTAAAAATGGAAGAAATGAGTGGGATTCACAATCGCGTAACACCTGGAATGGGATAAAGAAACGAAACTCACGGGTAACGTAATAAAGGAAAAGGGATGTTAAATAGACTTAGCATAAGCAAAGTCTTTCAAAAAGCCTATACATACTGAGATTCCTCTTTGTTTTCACCAAGAACGTGATTTATTTCTAAGAGTTAAGGCTAAAAGTTTTCTTAGCAATATGACAAATCCTCTCTTCAAAAATGTTATTGAAAATTTAAGGAAAAGAGCATGTTATTTACTTAAGCTCCTAATTGTTTACAGAGATGAATCAATTTTCAAATTGTTTTCTATTGCTGCAGAAAGTACTCATTCTCTTGAAGGACTAAATCGCCCTTTCTTCGAAGCAGAGTCCTCTTCCTTCAGTACGTCCGACCACAACCGTCTCAAATAAAACTAAGCTAATCAAAGCCACGGCGAAATTTTCCCGCCAAAAATTACCCGCCAAATCGTATGACGTCACGAGCTGCATTCTCTTTGCCATTTGATGAGCTAAAAGCAATCGATAACGAAGTTAAAGGAGGAGGGGGAGAGTTGCTCGTCCTCGATTCCTAACTTTTACACGGTCAAATGCAGACCGATTGGCAGTACTGAAAGACATTTCTTGCGTGTTATTGTCTTGTATCCACGATATCCTCACGATCTCTTCACGATCAGTTCTGTGGCCACTGATAGTGTATATATATATATATATATATATACTACAGGAAGTCCAGATAAGCATAAATGCGAATAAACAATTCTCAGAATAGGTGGTCATCCCAATGAAAGTAATTAAACACCGATTTTAATAATAACGGAGAAACTATACTTTAATTTTCTATCGATAAATAGTGCGAAATAAGCCTCTGCAAAAAGAATTGCAGAAAGCAGGCAGCCATTTAACCGTACTTTGTCTGAAGCATCAGCATAGGTGAGGAAGTGAAACAACGAGTAATTCTGAATGTCGTCTACCAAACTGCCCCGATGAAATAGAAGTGAACAAGTATCGGTGTGTGCTTTAAGTAAAAAAGCAACTGATTAGATAACTTAATCGTCATCAAATTATAACTATATTATATATATATATATATATATATATATATATATATATATATATATATATATATTAGGGTGGTCCTTATGTTTAAGTTTTGGAAAACTGGAGGGGGCACGTTTTGAATCTGTTACATTATGAAAAAATAATAATTTTGGTAAAATCAGGTTAGTTTTGAATAATATTTAGGGGTCGCTACCAAGATATAAAAAATCGCAATATATCATAATGCTAAACATAGGTGCACTTATTCTTAAATTAGTTTAAATTTTAAACTTATTTGAATTGAATTTTGAATTGTAGATACTTAGTATTGAAAATTGTGATGCAGCACCCATTGGTCTATGTTACGAAATACTGCAATAGATAGAACCTTTCAGATATACCCCTCAGAAATCCTGCGTAAGTCCACTTGCAGGAGCACTCTTTGTGTTATGTAATAGTCCATATCAGGTCTTTTGGAACAATCTAGATCTGTCCAGAACGTTATAGAACCTTCATAAACAATAGTAAATCGTTCCTCAATTCGTGTAAGTCGCATTCAGCAAAGGGAAGCAACAGCTAAACAAATAATCTCTCAATTTAATCCAACAGTTCCGTTAGTTGTGCATTGGGATGGCAAGCTGCTGCCAGATCCTACTGGAAAGGAAGTAGTTGATCGTCTTCTTATTTTAGTCACAGGTGATGGAGTAGAACAACTGCTCGGTGTTCCAAAAATTGCGGCTGAAACTGGATTGGAAATGGGCAAGGCTGTTGTTGAAACTTTGGAACTGTGAAATCTAGCAGAGAAAGTGAAAGGAATGTGTTTTGACACTACTGCGTCAAATACAGGAAGAAATTATGGACCATGTCTTTGGATTGAACAGAAATTAGACAAAAACCTTCTCTACATTCCCTGCAGGCACCACATATTGGAGCTGGTACTGGAAGCTGTCTTCTCTGTCATCGTAAGTTCATCAGCGAGCCCAGAAATACTAATCTTCAAGCGATTTCAAGCTCATTGGGTGTCACTGGATAAGTCCAAATACAGAACTGCACTTAATGATGAGTTCACTGCCAGTGCTGTTGCCGATATTAAAGACGAAATAATCACTTTTGCTGCAGACCAACTGAACTAGCAGCAACCTCGCGATGATTACAGAGAACTCCTGAAAATCTCTATCACCTTTCTTGGAAGTGAACCTTCTCGTGGAATTAGATTTATTGCTCCTGGTGCAATGCATAAGGCTCGTTGGATGGCCAAAGCCATTTATGCTATCAAACTGTGGATGTTCAAAGGACAGTTTCCATTGAAGACAAAAGAGGAAGCTGGGATAAGGAGTTGTGAGATTCTATTTGAAGGCGTGGTTACAAGCTGCACTTCCAACTGCTGCGCCTTTAAATGACCTGATTCTGTTGAAGAACCTCCAACAGTACAAGACTACAAACTCAATAGTTGCCAACGCTGCTCTGAAGAAGCTTGCGCGACATCTGTGGTACCTCAGCGAAGAGATGGTTGCCCTTGCTTTCTTTGATAAAAAAGCATCAATAGATATAAAAGCCAAATTGATTCAAGCTCTCCAAAATGTTGCTAATGAGGACCACTCAAAGAGAGTGACTGTCGATCTGGATAGCAGACTATTTTGTGTCAGCCAAGACTTCGAGGTTTTTCGACATACTTGGTCTTGACTCGAAATTCACAGAATTGGATCCCAAACTCTGGGCTTCTGATGGGAACTACATTGCCACAGAAAAGTGCATCAGGTCCATCAATTGCATTAACGATACGGCAGAACGCGGAGTTGCCCTGATCGAGGAATACAATCGATTACACGCCCAGGGTTAATAGCAAAAGCAATTTCTTCTGCAGGTTGTCAGCGATAATCGGAGGAGATATCCAGACTTTGCGAAGGGAACACTTGCCACAAACAATTAATATACCACTGTGTCAGTATTGTTAAGTTCATCATGTGACGATGTAGCATGGAAATTACTAACTCTAAATTTTATATGCTTTGTGGTGTATTGCATTTTGTTTAAAATAAAGAAAACTTCATGTTCCAAACTTTGGTAGCAACCTCTAAATATCATCTAAAATTTACCAAATTTTGGGAATATTATTTTTTTAAATATTGGAACAAGATAGGCTGGTGCCCCTATTCAAAATAAAATGTTGGTTTTTCCCCCCATTATAAGAACCACCCTAATATATATATATGACAGATTTTCAATTTCGTTGTACATTAGCTGTACATTTTTAGAAGAAATTTTCTATGCTTTTGATTTTTAGGTCTAATCACATCAACATAAACAAATCTTCAGTGCCTTATTGTTATATCTCCGAGGGCATCTTCCTTTCCACATTCTTTTCGAATTATGATAGGGATGAATCTCGAGTATTGCAAGAAGCTGACATTGAGAAATTAATCTGTTTTACTCAATTTTCCTCCAAATGCTAATAATGAAATTTTTCTAAGATTTCTTACAATTATTCATGACATATATTTTGAAGTTCAGTAAACTCTAATCGAATTAAAACTTTGAAATAATGACTCATTTTGTTTGAATTAATTTTGCACGATGATTCATCCAGATATCTCGGTGAACACGATATGTATTCCGGATGTCCATCAACAAATCTTGTTTATAAATTAGAATATACTATCGGTGAAATGCTAAGACCTGACAATTTAAAAATGTTATCTCAATTAATGAGCTTGAATACAAATTTATAATAAGGTTCAGCTTATTGTCGTTTTATGGCTAATGAATTTTTTCGTATAATTTCAAAGAAATTAAAAATGATTGAAATATTTGAGTCTTACAGATATAAATTAACTGTTGCACCTAAATGACCGTGGCATTATGCATGCAGAATTTTGCCATCGCCAAGTCAAGCTCACCATCTTACTGAGCTCAGAGAGAACTTTTCGTCCGACGACGTTCATCTTACGAACGTGTAATACGCGCACTCCACCTAAATCGGACTGCCAATATTGATTCTAAGTCAAGCCATAACAGAATATGGACTGAGGAATTCGAGAGAAATACGCGGTTTCAATTGAAGCGATTGGATTTATCTCGCCGATGGTGGAGTAGGTAGAAAATAGGAAGCAGCAGGAAGCGGGAGTGGAAAACGTATCCCTTTAAAAGGGACCATTCATTTCAACAAAATTAAAGGGTTGTCTCCAATTACTATGGAGCTTCCTTTCTACGGCATTAAGATTCCAATGATAAACTTCGGAAGACAGGGAAGACTCTATCACAAAGTTTATATGGAAAATAAAATTAACAATACAGGAAAGTATTTTATGAAAACTTTTGCTAATTTCCAAAATTTCCCTCCCCCCATAGTGCTCTCTCTATCTTCTGTTCATAACTTCCCCTTTCCTCACCTCCCCCCACCCTCCACACTCCCTCTATCTCTCATTTAACCAGTCCTCTGCCTCTTTCCCCCTATTCTCACCTCCCCAACTCTCTCTTGTTGGTAATTATTGCGTTTTTTTAATGTTTGTTACTTGATGATGGTGATTATTCACCGAAAGCGGTCCTGTTTCACATTCATTTGAGGAAATTAGCAAAAGTTTTTATTAAAACATTTTCTCGTATTGTTAATTTTATTTATTATGGAATTCCACGCAGTCTCGGTCTCGTCCATTAACTTTCTATGGAAACATCAAAAAGCAAGTACATATTTATTTTCCCGGCATAACCTTGAGAAAAGTGTTATATACGCGAAAGTTTACATCGAGTTTTCGCTATTTCACAACTTTCGCATAAAAAGCCGTGATGCTGTGATCTCCCTATATCCGAGAACGTTATATGCTAGTTCCACAGAAATTATTTACCGCAGCAAACCATAGCATTTAACATTTTTTGTCGTATTAACAAAAAATGAAATGTAAAAACTTTCGTCTTTTCCCCTGCAGTTTTCCCAAGTTTTTAAAATTTTCTCGAACCCTTTTCGGTCTGACTATTTCCAATCTCACCGTTTTACTTCATCAACTGCTCTTTCCTTATTTCGGCAATTGTATTTCGCGTCCATTCCTTTTGAGCGTTCAGGCGCAATGATTCCAGCATCATCGCCCTCAACCAAAGATTATATTACTCATCATGACCACTCAAATGTTTTCTAAAGGAAAGGGAATGTAGACCTTGACCAATACTGTAGCCTCATACCTTATTGATTTCATTGCATTGTTCTTTATTGATTTTGGAGTTTAAGAATATTTATAATTTTAATTTACGCTGTCTCTGCGCGACTATGTCCGTGATAGTTTGATGCATTCGCGTTCTTGTGTCTTTTTAATAACTTTTATATGAACTTGCCTACTATATTTCTATATATGTATACATACATATGCACACACACACATATATATGATCAGTTGTCTCTCTCTCTCTTGTGCTGACGAAGGGATCATCCACGAAAGCTTCCGTGTTTCTTGTTTTTGGCTTTGCTTTACGTGTGTAGCTTCGACACTCCCAGCAGCTCGCCAACCTGAAGTCATCTTATTGGTGAGTGCTCACTGGGCTTCCTTATCCCAACAACTTGTTGCCATCCTTTATCCCATTTAACTTTCCTCTTCCGTAAGCATTTATATCATTCTATATAGACGTTTCTTACAGAGGAGGAGGATATAGGAGGATACTAATGTTTAGGCACTTCCAGATGTGCTGGAGATTCGAAATTTTTTTCCTAGGTAGGATTTTGTGCAAAACCGTCTAGAAAAAACGAAAATCATGAAAAAGTGCAACAATGCGGTCGCTAAAAATTCGCAATTGTTTAAACAAATTTTCAAGGTTAATGTATTTTCGCATATGCTACGGAGTTGAAATTATGTTTATAAGTAGAATTCGTAAAAAAACGAAATAGGGATTATACAAATTTTGATATTTTAATTTGTTTGGCAGTTAAAAATTCTTAAATTATAAACAAATAGATAACTGTTTAGGTACTACGGGATGAGCTAGGAAGTTGAAATTTTCAAATTAATTACAAAGTAGTAAAGTTGCACAAATAAACATTTCAATTTTACCATACATGAATTGCGGCGGCCGTTAAAAATTATTTAAATTTAAACAATTAGAAAAATATTATTTCACTTCTAGAAGTGCTACAATTTTAAAATCTGGCGGAAATGTGTAGCATTAGTACCCCATAATGGAGAAAGTGTAAAATTTTTAAAATTGCAACATTTGGGGATTTTAAAAAAATATTATTTTTACATGTGGAAAAAACGAAAATTGCTGCGGAGTTGAAATCTTCAGAATTAAAAGAATATATGTAATGATGAAATGTCTATCTGAAAAATGAATGTTTTTCAATGTGAGATGAAATGCTTGCAGTATACAAGCACCAACTACTAGTGTACATATATATATATATATATATATATATATATATATATATATATATATATATATATATATACATTCATTCATTCGTGTTCTGTCTTGCGCCAGGTCCTACCAATTAATTAATTAATTGGTTTTGACTATGGAATATACATACACGGTGTGGTGGTTTCCCGTTGCCTTCCACACCGGACTCGCACACAGAAGGGAGGAGGGAAACCCGGTGCCGGCATTTAGAAGGGAGGAGGGAAACCCGGTGCCGGCATTTTCCTGCTCTTACGAAGAACACCAGAGGGGCCACCGGCTTAACGTCCCTTCCGAAGGACGGAACAGCTGAATTTGCGCGGTCTCCTCAAACCACGCAACAAGGGGGCCGGGTGACCTTGAGAAAAAATACTACTCGCGCAGGATTCGTACCCGATGACTTTTTCAAGCATCGGGCGAGTAGCAGCCAGCGTCCTAACCACTACACCACCGGCACCCCAAAAGAAAGAAAGCTTGCAAGAAAATATTCCACTAAGCTACAACTATAAATAATAATAATAAGCTTTCATTTAATAGGAAATTAAAATCTAAACGAATTAAGTATTCGATAAGATGAGTGTAAAAGAATGAATTAAAAAAATTATCTAAGACGTATTTGAATGCAGAACACGCACAAACTAACAATAAGATTTAATTCTCTTTTCCATTTTAATGTAAAGGCAACATATTATCTGCCATCTGTTGGTAAGTTTGGGAACTGATTTTGTTTTGGCAACTTAGTGTTGTTAATTCTCATTGATTTGAATATTTCTTCGGAATACCTGCTCCTTTGTGAGTTCTACGAGATATTATTCAGTGAACTGTTGAGAACTGATTTTGTTTTAGCAACTTATTATTGGCAGTTCTAATCGATTCGAACATTTCTTCGGAATACTACTTTTTAAGTCCTACGAAATATTATTCAATGAACTTTGAAGGTACTTATTAAAAGACTATGTTAAGAAATATTTTCGTATCAATAATACTTGATGTAATAACTGTATTGAAAAATATTGTTTTTATGTTTGCCAGTCTTCATTAGCTATTCATTATTATTTCTATCCAGAAATTTGAATATTTCTTCAGGATACTTCTTCGTGAGTTACGAAATATATCAGTGATCTATCCAGTGAACTGTGAGAACAATTATCAAAAGATTATTACAAGGCTAGAACTGTTGTATTAGAGTCTTAATGTACCTTTGCCTCAAAATATAAATAGCGATTTATTTACTTTTTAGTGCATGCAAAACATTATTTCATAAAATAAATTTAAATATTTTTTCTCTTTTTAGCTAGAGATTAAAGACACGCATCTTTCCCAGAAAATGTCCCCAAAGTTCTTCAAATATTCATCAATTCAAATTTATGTATCTGACTTCATTAACATATTTATTTATTTAACGTGCAAAATAAATGATTATCTTCATTACTATTTATTGACAACAATACTGATGTTTTCTTTCACTGTTATTCGTTGATTGGCACTTCCAAGGCAACATAAATGTTTTTATTAACCTGAGATAATCCAAAAAATAAAATAATTTATGTTGCGATTGATTCTGAATATACCAGTGGTTACACGATAATGTTTGCCGTAAGTTTTTGTGCTTTTTTATATTGTGTATCGTTTAGTGTTAGTTTGTTGTGAGATGGCCCTTGGAAATCCTCTGTAGCGGTAATTTTCATTCGTCTTCTCCAATCGTACGTTTTATCTTTAATTTTGCAAAGACGATAAATCGTAAGGACATGTTCAAAGAGAGTCATCTGACTTAGAAATTCATGCAAAATTCGTTCAATTCAGAGACAAATCAAATTTTTTTAAATTACGACTCCCTGTCACCAGATACAGGGCTGTCGCTTCTCGACAGTCAATCAGAATCCGGAAAGAAACTCACGCTTGCTCCATTATAGTATAATTTCATTGGATTATATGGAAAACGAGAAATATTTTGTGAATATACACCCGTGAAAGCCGATAGTAAGTTTTTACTGAATTAAGTATTAATATACACGTGCTGATTGAATATATAAATGTTTCAAACAAGTTTAATGTAAATATTTTAAATATTGTAACCGAAGTTATTAAAAATAACATTACTTTAATGCATATAAAGTCATTATCTATATAAAAGTTATTTGTACAAATTCATAGTTCAGGAAAGGTTATAGTTATCAGCAAACAGGGAGATTGCTATAAGCACGATTTCTGCTCATTTATATTATTTTTAGAAACAAAATCGGGTGAAAAATCGAAAAAAAACTTTAAAAGAGAATGGTAAAGGACATAAAGTATTATTTATGAAATATTTCATGCGCATTTTTCTAAAAAATTAATGATAAAAGAATGTTTTCATTTCCCTTATTATAAATTATCATTTCTCGATGCGATTAAAAAAGCCATAGCTCGGCGCGAATAACAAACTTTTTACGCGAGTAAATGAGGGTTAATCGAAGCGGAATTCTTCCTTCCTTCTTCATCTGCCACCGCTCTTCCACCTCAAACCCCTTCTTTAGCCCCACGCCTTCACTCCCTTTCTCCTCCCTCTCTCCTTCCCTCTTATCTTTTCCCCTTCCACTACCTCTATCTCTCCCTTTTCCCTCCCTTCCCTCTCTTTCTATTTCTCTCTCTCTCTCTCTCACAATCGACACCTTCCAACTTATCCTACTTCAGTCGCAGAATAGAACGAGTCCACCTCTATCTCCCATATTTCAACTTCTCTCCGAAACGTGGGGCCAGGCATTTCTCTCTCTCTCTTTCTCTCTCTCCCCCACCATCTCTCTATTTTTGCGTGTCAATGTTCGTGGAAGATCGATGGGCGTGACGTTTGGAAGGTGAGCGGTGAACTGTAGAATCGAAGTAAGACTTGAAACGAAGTTCCGTCTTTGAATTGGAGGTGAAACTTCCATCGTTCAGGGAAAAACGCTGCAAAATTTTTTTGATTTTTGTATTGATTAGTAAGCATTTGGATACATATACGATTTGTGCGCAATCAGTCTTATTGCGTATCGAAAGACTGATTAGAAAAATCTTGTATCGATTTTCAATTCCTTCGAAACAAAGGGAAAAATTAATAATAAAAATCAATCAAAAGTCAAATAAACGAAGAGCGAAAGAAATGCCGAAGAAGACGGTAAAATTTGCGGAGAACTGCCAGGCATTAACGCTTAGAGAAAACTACATCCAACAGTTGGAAAGCTGTGAAATGCGGACATGGGGAAGAATGTTGAAAATAAATTTGACGGGTCGAGTAAAAATGAGAAAGCATTAGGAAGAATAGGAGAGGAGAGATCGATAATACAAAGGATAAGAAAGAGGAAAGCGAACTGGATCGAAAAATTCCTGAAGAGAGATTGTATGATTACAGATAGGATTGAAGGAAAACTTGAAGGCAAAAGATCAAGGATAATGTTTCAGCTGATGGACGGCTTAAAAGTAAAAGGTGTCACCAAGACTTGAATAAGTTTGGGTAAGGACATAAGAATGTAAGTAACACGATGAAACATAAAATCACCATCTTTTTTAGGACATGTTACTAATGATATTCATGAATAATTTTTAGAATAAGAAATAAGAATTCCACGGATATTCAAAGGTTTATCGCACACAAGCAAATTTCGTTTTTTTTTTAACCCCAGCAGCCTGTTGTTTTCCCTCGTCATGACTTAGTTATTGGCGTGTGTTTGGTGGCAGTGGAACAGAATGACAATACTCATTGCCTGGATGTGACCCCTCCAACCATGATTTGTTGCAAAGGCCACGTTTACTTGACATTCCAATTATCTGATCATCCTCTCTTTTTGTGGTTTTAAACCTCGCAACCTAGGTTTGAAGTTTTCGTCATATAGATGACCATGTGACCGAATTTTGGTCCTTGACACTTTACTCTAGGCATTATATGTTATTTTCAACGACTGGTATGCCTTATTAATGTTGGTAATATAATTTTGACCAAGGAGAATGAAATTAACCTTTGTTTTGTTCAATTCCTCTCCAAATGCTAATAGTAAAATTTTGCTAAGATTCCTGACAATTATTCATGATACATATATATTGCAACTCCTGAAGTACAACAAACTGTTTTCGAGTTAAAAATTTGAAATAATGACTCATTTTGTGCCTTTATTGTTTGCATTAATTTTGTTCAACAAATCATCCAGAGATCTCGGTTGCTATATAACATTGGACATGATACGTATTCCGGATTTCCACCAACGAAATTCGTTTATAATTTAGAATACACGCAGTGGCGGCTCGTGTATAGGCACTGCGGAACTGCAGCACCCCCTATTTCCACTTGATATTATCGATAACATTTAATATAATGAGTCCTTTTTTCTTTAATTCTTTCTTTATTGTTGTAGTACAATATATATTCCTTAAGCTTAATGTCAGTACTTCAGTACACAATTTTAAAACAAAGGCTAAAAATTTTCTGGAGCAGCACCCCCACTAATTTTAGCTACGAGCCGCCACTGGCAAATACAGTATAATTTCAATGAAATAAAAAATGACTAAAATATTTGAGTCTTACAGATATTAATTAACTGATGCGTCTTAATGAGAAACAGAGAGGACAGCATTTTTCCAGGCACTGGCTACGTATCTCTCTCTGGCGGAAAAAAAGCGAAGTTAGCTGATAAATTGACGCCGTCAACCCTTTCTAGCCTCCTCTCGCTCTCCCTTAGCGTCCTTCCCCCTATTTTCTCTCACCCTTTTTCTTCCCCATCCTCTCTCTGCCCTTTATTCCACCCTCTCCAAACTGCCTTTGTCCTATTCCCCTCTCTCCTTTCTTTTCTTTCCCTATTTCTTTCCACCTTCCGTTCATCCCGGCATTTCTGGCCGACACGATCTCAATATATCTCGTCTATAAAGGTCGAGGTGGCAATCGATTGAGAAGCTGAATTTGGACAGAGGATGAGAGAAAGAGAGAAAGGATAACAAATGACGGATAATGGCGCGGAAACTGGATCCTATAATGAGGTAATCCCCTGCAGACGGATAGAGAAGGAGAAGGCGATGATAGCAACACATAGCGCGGGGTAAGGTTAGTTCAGCAACAATCTGTGTGTGCGACCGTTTGGCGAGGGGTGGCGCGCACATATCCAAAGGGCGGTCGAAGAAGATTGCGAGGGAATCAAAATAAAGAACTGAATATATAGGCAGCTGGAGAGTGGATTGTACGGTGTTTCGAATGAGAGGTCGTAATGAATGTTGGTGGAATGTGAGTCTGGGAAGTGATGGCCAAAATTTATGGGACACATAATCCGAATCGAAATACGGCCTTCGAGCGGAGACACGACGGTCGCCATCCCAGCAATGCTCGGAGTTACACGTCCTAATGGTCAAAAGGCATTTATATTTAATATGCGGCGGCAGGGGGCGTCGACGGCCAAAATAGGAAAGACCCATTACCATCTGCGCATGCGCGTACAAAAACGGCCTGGCACTTCAATCCTGAAGAACTTGGAGTGAATTCGTACGAAGTGTCGAGACGAAAATTCTCTCCACATAGCGCAACGGGCAAAAAACTTTATACAACTTTCTATCAGAGTTAGAAAATTATATTACATACGCGATTTGATGCGATTTGATTTTTTTTAAACTTTTCACATAAAATGAAATTTCATATAAAAAGTTTTCTTCTCTCTTAATGTAATTTTTTACTTTCTCATGAATTATTTGTTTTAATTTGAATCGCTTCATCTCAGTCTAAAAATACATTTTAAAATTCTTTTTGACAGCGAGTAAATAAAAGATACATTCATCTTGTGTCAAATGCTGATTTTTATAAGAAATGTTTGCAAATTTTGAGATTTCTTACAGCAATAAGATCCTTTGATGTCCACGAATGGTTGACCTTCTAGCTCCGGATTTTCATTAAAAATTAAATAAAGCCCGTGATTTCGCACACGGTTGATTACGTCATTTGTATGCTGTTTAAATATTTCAAGTGTGTATTTGGGAAAAAGCTGTTGCTATTGAAAATAAAATCACAACGGAAATGCACATTTTAACGATCTAAGTAATAAACTCTCCAGTAATTAAATGAAATCCCTTCAGTGGTTCCCAAACATTTTGTAGGCGCGGCACCCTATCAAAGATAAACCGGCACTCCAGCCTACAAACAAGGTTATTATGTTTTCACAAACGAGTATTAAAACCTTTGAACATATCAATTTGTTGGTATCACACCATAATCAATTTATTAGAGATGAAATTAATGCCCTAGCTACCTGTAAACACATCCAAATCGTTGATTTATTTAGGAAACTAGTTTTATCGCGGCACCCCTAAAAATCAGCTGCGGCGCCCCAGTGTGCCGCGGCACCCAGGTTGGTAACCATTGCCTAGGTTCTTGTAGCAATCTTCGATCACATTTCCTGTTTGCATACTACTGTAACTTAGTAGAGCACGTTTAAACAGTTTCAAACGATCAACAACCCTGCTTGTTTGGCCAGTTACTTTGATACAAGAGTATCTCAAGTTTATTCTCAAATACATTTTTTGAAAAGATTAAATTATATATATATATATATATATATATATATATATATATATATATATATATATATATATATAATATAAATCAACATGGGATTAATTCACCTCAAAAGGAACGCATTTTCAGGATGTGTTAAATATATTTATATGGAAATAACAAAAGAAGGATGCGTGGGAAGAATAAAATTGACGTGGGGTGGGGAGTTTCGATGGCGGCATTACAAAGAGGAATCGGTGAAAACAAGGATAATATGTTATAAATAGCTGCTTCTTATGGAGGATATAGGATATCTGTTATAAATAGTTGCTTCTTAGGGAGGATATAGGATATATATATATATATGATATAAAACCTAAGGTACTTCTAGATATGCCACGGACCTGAAATTTGGCAGAATAATAGGTTATTAAATACAACCAACCAGAAAAATCAAAAATTCCAATTTTTTTAAATTTTTAGTGGGGTATTTTTGACCTTAATGTTCCATTTCGATACTCCATAAGAAAAACATGGAAATCTGTGTAGAGTATCATAAATTTGCATTTTTAAATTAGTTATAATTCAGATAGAAACTCGGGACGAAAACATTGCTATAGCTAAGGACTGCATAACCTTACTCTTATGAACCAAAGAGCTATGCCGGCGGGAGATATTTCTCCTGGTAGGACCATCCAAGACGGAAAGGTCTGAGGGGAAGAGTCAGACTAAGAAGTAGTCTTGGGCGTTTAACATCCCCCTGTGCAAGGGAACCAGCTTGCACAGTACCTCTGTAGGTGGTGATCATGTGGATCTGAACAGCAACAGACGGGTAATCACTCTTATGGAACTGCGATGAAGAAAGCAAGAGGAAACTACCTCATTACATTTCCCATGATAGGCTGAAAAGCTGCAAATACCTCTATGGATCTCTCTGGGTAAAATATTCCGGAGGTAAAATAGTCCCCCAATCAGATCTCCGGGCGTGGACTACCCTAGGGGATGCACAGAGGAAATGTAACATTAATAAGAAGAAAGTAAGTAGTGATAAATTAAGAATGCTGGTGACGACGAAGTAGATGAAATGTATAAACAGATTACGGAGATATTGGAGGAGGAGGGAAAAGGAACGATCACCACCATAGTAATTGGAGACTGGAACAGTGTAGTCAGAGAGGGACAGGAAGATAACATAGTGGGAAAATATGGACTAGGGAAGAGAAATGAAAGAAGGGAGAAACTTGTGGAATTCTGCCATAGAAATAGATTGACTGTAACTAATACATGGTTTTAGCACCATCAGCGGAGATTTTACACATGGAGAAGCCCAGGAGACCAGAGACGATACCAGATAGATTACATACTAGTCAATGAAAGATTTAGAAATAGCATTAAAAATGTGAAAACAATACCAGGGGCAGATATCGATTCCGACCACAACCTTTTGGTGGCAAATACACAATGTAGACTGAAGAGCGTAAAGAAAAACATAAGAGTTAACAAAAAAT
This sequence comes from Tanypteryx hageni, assembly GCA_028673005.1. Taxonomy (NCBI): domain Eukaryota; kingdom Metazoa; phylum Arthropoda; class Insecta; order Odonata; family Petaluridae; genus Tanypteryx; species Tanypteryx hageni. Next base: position 110,885,369 of record CM054113.1, on the reverse strand, counting down.
GGAACTTAGAGGAACTCCTGACGCCGACGAGTTATCTCGTCCTAATAGGTGGTTCCTTTTCTGACGCGGCCGAGTTAACTCGTCCTATCCGAAAATTTCTTCTTCTTTCCTGTTCAGACCGAGTTTACTCGTCACCTCCAAGCAGTTTACTTTTTCATCGATAGGTGGCACATTTGGAAGGGATTTCTGATGTATCTAGCGGATGTTTTCAAGATTATTTTCTATGATTCAGAGACGGTAGCCACAACTTTTTCGTATTTTTTTTGCATGCGTAAATCGTAATCTTTTCAAGAAATACTAAGTATTTAGTAAGTATCTTACTAGAAATGTATCTTTATGAAATTTAACTATTATTCAAGAATTATTTAGATATGTTTCGCTTCTCTATTTTTATTTCTAATCATTTCTCTAATAATATATTTTTCCGTCTTTTTTGCTCTTCGCGCGCTATTCCCGCGATCTTTGTGCGCACTCCGCACCTTTCATAATTTGTCTTCAGCCAATCTGGAAATCTAGATTTTCAAATAGTATTGCAAATGTCATATAAAGCGTCGGTTTGGATTTTCTCAGTATAATTCGAATATTATCCTTCTATTACTATATAAACCTTTGGTTATACGATATATTTCGTAAAAATAATCCTATTGATTTCTACTGTAGTAGATGAAGATGAAATTCATGTTATAAGCCTTTATTTTTCATTCAATTTTGTATGCCGATCCATGGATGTTACCCGCGCTCTGGGTGAGGGACTCTCTCATGTTCTAAGAAACCGCATCTCAAGGGTCCATACAAAATATAAACGCGATCGTTTGTCAAAATATTTCATAAGGTAAACATTCAATCCTTGGAATATTATCTCAGGTGATGTAACACTTACTATTTTCTCCATTTTTCAATAACGAAGCTTCATGAAACATTGTTGACATGTTGTTTTCCTTTCTTGAATTGAGAACTATCAAATAAATAGAAATAGATAAGAATAGATAAACTGAAAATTGTGGGTAGAATTGTTAAAAAAATATTTTTGGAAATTATCACGATGATTCTTCATTTCAAAATTTATTTTATTTTTACAGAGTTTCTCAAGAAAAAAGTGATTCCTAAATCTCGATATAACTACATAACATCATAGTTTGAGTAACATTATTTTCCGTCATACTTAGTCCGACCAATTTTAATTGAACTTAGTGTAAATGAACGCATAAGTTACTCAAAAGACTCGGACATCCGTTTTAGGAACCATTCTGCAGATAACTTATTTATAACAGCCACCCAATCGTAAACGCATATCAATATCTACGTTCATTTGAAACACTTTCTAACACCAATATCTTCTCCTTAGACTCCCCATCTTTCCTTATGTCGTGGCATAGGCGAATTTATGGCATTGAATTCATGCCATTATTATCATTAATATGAGTGAGAGAACGGTTTCACAAATAAAAGAATAGAAACCCTTTTCCAATATTTATTCTTGTGGATCACTACAACTAACTGCTTTGAACTCAACACTGGAATGCGGTCTCCGTCCTATCTCCTTCTCACTCTGTCGCATCTGCCTGTGCTCCCTTTGCTTCTGCGGCACAGCAAAGAGAAATTGACACGTGCTCGCGTGGGTTTCCCTTTTCATTTTCAGGGGAAGGAGTATGTCCCGCTAAGTTTGGTGGCGCAGTTCGCAGTAGTCTCGGCGGCCCTAAGGATTTTCCTCCCCTTCTAGCGTTTGTGGAGTGAGGACACCGTCGCAGACCACCCTCGATCCCTTCACACAAACCCACGAGGGCAATATTTAGAGGTAGTGGGGGCGGGAATGCCTGTGGAGAGGGATAGAAAGACCCACGGTACAAACAACGGGCTGAAACGTCCGTGACAAGGACAATGGAACGTTATCGTGGCGCCCCAACCCCATGTTTTTATCCCTTTCCCAGGTCAATACTCCTAGGGTTTCTCCCTGAGCGTATATCTCAAGTATGTTTACCGTTACGAATATTCACGCCAGATTTGGCGGCAATAAAGAATTGCTTTCGAAACAGCTTCAAAGCTTACTTAGTTATTCGTTGTCCTCTCGAGCGAACACGTCTAGCATTCTCACATCTACGTTCTACTGATAGCGTTTTCATACTATCGTTAGAGATTTTATTGCTTCGAAGTCCTTATCTTCTTTTCGTTACTACTTTTGCTTTGGTGTAAATTATTTTACCCCTTCCGTAATGGCAAGTGATAACGAAAGCGAAATTTCCGATGTGGAATTACAAGATGAAGACATTGAAGACTCCGGATCGGAATCCAGCTTCTCGGAGCATACAGTCTCCGATACCGAGGATGAAGGAGAACCTGCGCAAGGACAGTGGTATGAAGTGAATAGTTCTTGCCCGCCTGCACCCTCTAGGTTCTACTTTGAAGGAGAATCGTCGCTGAATTTCGAAGTTGCTCCCGATGGAGGTGTATTGCAATTTTTTGAACTTTTTTTCGATGATGGCGTGATAGGACATATTACCAGTGAGACGAATCGGTATGCTACACAGTGTCAACGTGATAAACCATCTTGGTCAAGACACCAATGGCGTGACACCAGTGCTCCAGAAATGCGTGTTTTTGGCGCTAATAATATTGCAAAGTATTGTTAGAAAGCCAGAACAAGAACATTATTGGTCCAGGAGGCAAATATTAGCGACACCATTTTTTGGAGAAACTATGTCCTATCGGAGGTTTGCTAATATTAGACAATATTTGCATTTTAGCAATAACGACGAGTACAGCTCAGAAAGTCATCCCAATCCAAAACTCAACAAAATTTGGCCCATTTACCGAATGCTGAAGGAAAAATTTAGTACGTTATATACTTCGGAAAGGGGTATAACTGTAGATGAAAGTCTTCTTCTGTATAAAGGACGACTAGATTGGCGCCAATTTATACCCCAAAAAGGGCAAGATTTGGCATAAAATCTTTTCTTTTATGTGAATCTAGGAGTGGTTATGTTTGGTCGACCATTATATATACAGGCAAAGGCACTATTTTCGATTAAGATTTTGAGAATATGTCAATGTCCTCCCGAGTAGTGATGTCACTCATGAAACCTCTTTTTGATAAAGGGTATTGCGTCACAACAGACAATTTTTATACCTCCCCAGAATTGGCTAAAGGCTCTTGTTTCTCGATCGTGCGATACCTATGGTACTGTACGCATAACGCGAAAAGGGATGCCAGAAAGACTAAAGAATTAAAAAATGAAGAAGGGTGAGGTAGCTGCGTATCAGAAGGGAAAAATCATGGTGCTTCGCTGGAAAGACAAAAAAGAGGTGACGTTGTTGCCTACAGTTCACAACAACGAAATGCAGAGGGTATAAAAAAGGGTTAAAGTTGTGATGAAACCGAAGCTTGTTGTGGATTATAATGAGACAATGGGGGGTGTTGATAGGGTCGATCAGCATTTAGCTGATTATCCCATTCCCAGAAAACGGGGAAAGAAATATTACAAAAAACTATTTCTGCATTTTATGGAGCTGTGTGTGTGGAACTCTTTTGTTTTGTATAAAAAACAGGGGAGAGAAGTGTACATTTAGACTATAGATTAGATCCAATAGAAAAATTGATTGAGGTGTACCACCCATGTGTTATCTCCCCGAAGGCAGGTAGACCACCTGCAGCACCACACCTCCACCGCCTCACTGAGAGGCATTTCCCGGACGTGATCCCAGCTACAGAGAAGAAGGGAAACCCGACGAGAAAGTGCGTTGTGTGTTCCAGAAAGAGGGACTCAAAGGGAAAAATAATACGGAAGGAAACACGATATATGTGCCCAGACTGTGATGTGCCTTTGTGTGTAGCCCCTTGTTTTAAAAATTACCATACAACACTAAATTTGTAAATAACTGTATATATTGATTTAGATTATAGAATAAATCAGTGTTACTTCTTAGAATTAGGAATAAGATTACGGAATTCTGTTTTATTTTTTATAATTACGTATACAATAAATTTTTCATTCCTAAGTAATAAAATCTTCCATTTCTGTGTTCGGTCTGAATGTTCATTTTTTTAGATATCCCTAAAACAAATTATTTCATTCCGTTATCAGAAGATCTTCGATCTTTTTAGGTAACAAAGAGTATTTATATAGACTTCATTTGCGATTTTTGCATTGAAAATGTGACAAAATTACTGATGATGATGCGAGGTAACCCGCAGTGTGACGCCGTAAACGAGACATTAGAGGAATGAAGGTGAGGTATTATTGTTCTGATTGTGAGGTGCTGATATGCATAATTACTATATTTTAGATAAAAAATACACGCAAATATATTTTTAAAAGAAAAAACTTAGTTTATGTGAAATATGTATATTTTATTTCTTATATGATTATAATTTAAAAAATTTCATTCCTATTTCAATAATTAACCAAAAAAATTCTTAATATTAAGGAATAGCTTAAAAATCGTCAATAATTAAATTGCGAAATAACGTTTTAAAATAAGCATTAAATCAATAATGACTACATATTTCTTTTTAACCACTTTAAGGCATTAAGAAAATGAAATAAAATAATGACATTTTTTGAACGGAATTCTCAAAAAAATTCGTCAGGGAAGGGGTTTAACCTCTCAAGCGAGACTTTAATCTATGGCATTTAAATTGCTCAGCGTGACTTTTTTTCGCAAGCACAAAATACTTTATGCATGCATTCACTTTAATATTTTTTGTACTTTAATTATCATTTCAAAAATTTCCAAAAAATTGTCGTATTTAAAATTGTTCATTTTATATAATAAAAAATAAATACATACATTTATTTCAATCCAATTTCTACTGTGTGCTGCTCCTCCGACGTTTAGTAGTTAAGCTGCGTCTGGTACACATACTTCTTTACCCGGTATATAAATTTTATGGAATTTATTTTTCAAATAATCACTGATAGGTAGAATTTTATACAATAGGATCTCTATTTACAATGTCTTTATCGGTATTATCTACAAAATGCAAAAATTTGCTCAACAAATAAAATCTTTCTTCACTCATTACATTTGGAATAAATGACATTTCTAATATATGTTTTCTACTAAAATACATTCTGAGAGTTGGTTTTTGAATGATTCCCATCAACATTAGCAAAGCAAACCACTTTTGATAGCGCGATTTTTTAAAGACGTGATCTTATTTTTCTCGCGGGCAAGGAATTGTTCCGCGTAACGATTAGTTTCAACCACTATGAGGGCAATTAGATCATCAAAAAATAACTCAAAATATCTTAAGGGATAATCTGTTGATAAAACCTGCACTATTTGTTTTCCAACTAAATCACACGCAAAAGGCCGAGGAGGGCTAGCACTGTCGACATCTCCCCAAATATTCTCTTGAATATTCACAGTGGAGTGAGTTATTTCTTCCAATTCCTCTTCGGAACTGGAATCAATAGAGTATCCGTTCGAATCCTCAGAATATATATCTACACTACTTTCACTCTATTTCTCCAAAACACTTCCTAATCCGCCAACTCACGAGAGCTACAAGCCATGGTGAACTAAATAGGGGTTCGGCTAAAGGACAGACCCAAGATGAAAAAAAAAAATAAAAAAAATGCCCGACGCAAACGCAGGCACTAAGAAACCTCGACCATCAGCTCAAAGCATCGTAAACAAGAGCCAGGAAGATGAGAGCTCTTATGAAAGTCTGAGACGCAACGCACGAAAGATAAGAGGCCTGAGGAGCCTTAGTAAGCACTGCTACGGCCAGGTCCGAGATAGAAAAAAAAAATAAAAAAAATACTAACACGTAAACACAGACAACGAGGAACCACAGAACGAAAGCAGACAGCATTGTCTTGCATATTCTCTCTGAAAGCACATAAATCACAGCCGTAGCGATAACAAAACAATAAAAATTTCGCGCTGGAGGCATGGGAAAGAGAGGACGTGAATGCTACGTCGCACACGCTGGGAGCATGGGAAAGAGAGGACGTGAATGCTACGTCGCACACGCCGGGGTTAAGAACAAGGAGGCTATCATGACTGAGCTGGAGGAAAGGTTGGGGGAGAGAGCTGAAGAAAATAGGAACTATGTAGATGAGAAGTGGAGATACATCCATAGCAACATTAAAGATGTAATGGAAAAGAAGGTAGGAAAGATAACGGGTGAAAGAAACAAATAACCCTGGGTCACAGCAGCCATGCTGCAAAAAAAATGGAAGAGAGGAGAAAGTGGAAGAACATAAGCACTGAAGAAGGCCAAAGAAAGTAGAATAAGTTAAATAATGCTTTAAGAAAGGAAACAGATAAAGCTAGAGACCAGTGGATAAATGAGAAATGTAAGGAAATTGTCGAGTATGAAAGAATTTGTAGAACAAACCTCATGTATAGCAAAGCATGGGAACTATTCAAGAAAAAGGCAAGGAAGATAGGACGTAAAGGAATCATGAACAAAAGTGGTAAAATAGTCTCGGAGCCAGACAATGTAAAGAATGTCTGGAAAGAATACATTGAGGTGCTGTATGACAAAGTAGGAAAGCCAAAAAATATTGAATTAAATGAAAAAGAGGATGTGGAAAAAGACAAGCTAGGACCAAGTATTCTCGAGTCTGAAATTAAAAGAGAAATTTATGACATGAAAAGAAGGAAGGCTGTTGGGAGTGATGATATACCAGTGGACGTTCTTAAGGTTTTGGGGTCGAAAGCAGTTAAGCAACTCACAAAATTCTTTAACCAAATATATGATACTGGCATATGGCCTGACGATATTTTAGATGTTGTTATGGTACCACTGGAGAAAAAGAACAATGCAAAAAGTTGTAAAGATTACCGAACTATTAGTATAATTTCTCATACAGCTAAAGTTATAACCAGAATAATAACCAAAAGAATTGAAGGTAAAATAGAAAAGGAGCTGCAAGATAATCAGTTTGGTTTCAAAAGAGGAAGAGGAACAAGAGATGCCATAGGATGTATGAGGATGATGATAGAAAGAGCGATAGAAGTCAATAAAGATATGCATTTTTGTTTTGTAGATTGGGAGAAAGCTTTTGACCGATTGAAATGGGATAAAATGTTGGGTATTTTAAATAAAATAGGAATAGATTGGAAAGATAAAAGACTGCTTAAAAACCTTTACTTTGATCAAAAGATTAGAGTCAGGGTTGAAGGAGAAGAAACAGAAAGTACTTCAATAGAGAGGGAAGTGAGGCAGGGATGTCCCATTTCACCAGCGATATTTAATATTTATACAGAAACACTAACAGAAGATGCGTTGATGGAAGAGAAAGGATTTAAGATAGGAGGTGAAAGTATTACCACCATTAAATATGCAGATGATCAGGGATTAATAACAGAAGACAAGAAAGAACTTCATAGGATGACAGACAGACTAGTAGAGGTTGGCCAACAATATGGAATGAAGATCAATGCCGGAAGAACGAAAGGAACATAAAAAATGAAATGTAATGGTAAATGGCCAAAAATTGGAACAAGTAAGTAGTTTCAAATATCTTGGCAGTATCTTAGCGCAGGATGGAAGTAGTACACAGGAAATCAGCAGTAGGATTGCAATGGCAAAAGCAGCATTTAACGAGAAGGAGCTTCTCACAAGCAAGAAAATAAATTTGGAAACAAGGAAGAAATTAGCGAAATGCTACATACAGAGCATAGGTCTTTATGGTGCAGAGACGTGGACGGTAAGAAGAATGGAGGAAAAATATTTAGAAAGTTTTGAGATGTGGGTATGGAGGAGGGTGATGAAAGTGAAATGGACAGAGAGGAAGAGAAACGAAGAAGTATTAGAAATGGTGGGAGAAGAAAGGATGCTAATAAAAAAAATCAGGAAAAGAAAAGCAAATTGAATAGAGCACATATTGAGAAGATAGTGTATACAAAGGAAGATCTTAGAAAGCAAAATTAGCGGAAGAAGAGGGAGAAAAAGAATAGGAATATTAGAGAATATAAAGCAGGAATATAGTACTTATAGAGGTATAAAAGAGACTTCTAGGGAGAGAGATGGAGGCAGCGATTCACATAAAACCTGTCTTCGGACAGCAGCATGATGATGATGATTTTTGAAGACTAAATTCAAATCGGTGCCGAATTGACGAATAAATATGTTTTTATTCGGAAAAAAGCAGATGCTCAACAATAAAGAACTTCAGCTACCATAGCAACAGCAAGACAATGCTTTTCAATGGAGATTGGCAATCCGTATTGTAATAGTATCGCTTTAATGCTTTTTAATAGGGAAATCATTATTGCCACATTGATTTAACCCAAAGACGTATACGTATGATGACGTCATAATTTTAAAACGCGATATATGTTATTAAATAAAAGAACGTTACTCCTTTCAATTATGGGGGTTGAAGGACTGTATATAATAATAGCTTTAATTTAGTGCTTATAAAGAGCATCAGTGTATTGTATTATAATGCAACTGATTTAAAACTACGACGTAAACTTATAACGACGTCAAAATCCAAAAAACAGGAAATATTAGAGAATTGTGAAAAAAGTAATGCCGTGTTGGAGCTGCAATTTTCAAGTTACTTAAAACTTAGCGCACATACCCAAATAGACATTTGAAAATCTCGATGAATATGTTGTTGCGGCTGTTCAAATATTTTAAATTTAAATAAATAGATAAATATTATTTCACTTCTAGATAAGCTACAACTTTAAAATATAGAAGAAATGTGTGGCTTTAGTACCCTACTGTGGAAAAAGTATAATATTCTTAAAATTGGAAATTTTAGGGATTGTTTTAGTCTATTATTGTTACACAAGGAAAGAACGAAAATCGGTGCGGAGGTGAAATCTTTAGAATAAAAAAATATTTCCAATGATGAAATATCTCTCTGAAAAATGAATGTTTTTTCAAGGTGAGATGAAATGCTTGCAGAATGCAAGCACCTTTTACTAGTCATTATAAAAAGCTGCTTTTTCCATATATAAGATATATCATATAAAACCTATGGTACTTCTAGAAATGTAACAGAGCTGAAATTTGGAAGGAAGATAGGCCACTGGAAAAATCTGAAATTCCAGAAAAAGTTATATGTAAGGGATGTTTTTGACCCCCAAGTCCAATTTTAAACACCCATAAGAAAAGCACTGAAAACTGTGCAGGGCTATATAAAATTTCTTTTTTAAATTATTTACAATTAAGATACAAAGTCAGAACATGCAACGTACTGTGGATGAAAGAATGAATTTTATTTTTCTTTAAGCTAAAGTTCAAATCCATGCCGAATTTGCGTAAAAATTTGATTTTAATCATAAAAGTATGAAATTTTTTCGGTCTTCAGCAATGAAAAATATTAGCTAACTTAGCAACGACTCCAATGCCTTTCAATAGGAATTGATATTCCATACTTCAAGAGAATTAATTTAATGCTTAGACTGCATTATAATCCATTTTATTTCAGCCAACGACGTATGCATATGATGACGGGATAATATTTAATTATTTTTTTATCCGGATACTTACTAAATGGCTTGGATGATGGCACCAATATCATAACACAAAATATTCTAATTTTTACATAAATTTTAGTGTAACACATAGGATATTGTCTTAATGATGATTATAGGTATTGCCTAAAAAGGGCGATCTAGCCATGAAACTTGAAATTCGAAAACTTGGAGGCGAGTCGATTGCCAGGGAATTTAGAAATTCCGGATATATTCCTTAATTTATGGGAAAATGAAAACTATTATCTTATTTAAATGGTTAGTTCAAATGCTGTCGCGTTGGTTACGAGTTATTATCTTGGTGTATGGTGATTTTTTAAGCGCTTGCAGTATGCAAGCACTAACAACTCGTATGTATATATATAATCCTTATTTTCACCGATATATATATATATATATATATATATATATATATATATATATATATATATATATATATATATATATATATATATGGAACAAGAAGGATAATTTTTTCCGCAAATTAGAAGACACGCATGAGGAAGCGGCTATAGAAAGCAAGAGGGGCTGAGAAGAAATCAAACGAGACGTTAAGAATAGTCGGATAAGAGAGGAGCTCAATTAGAGTAATTATGCTTGGAGAAGAAGTTAGCGGGTCAAAGAGTTTCGGATGCAATAGTCTATGGAAGGGAGTCATGGAAGAGTGGAAGTTGGAAAAGAAAGACGATTCTGGATGGTTCAATGGAGGGAGATAGTTGAGATAAGTTGAAGATAGGAGTTACAGAAGGGCTGGGTTGGGACGATTATACCAAGCACGTTGCTTCGAGGTGGAAACTATGAATACGTGCTTAGAAAGAAGGTACCGCAATCAAAGAACAATAGAGGACCTCTAGAAACACTCGCGAGCTGTATAAGACTCACAGAAAGTTAGCAAGAATGACAGAATGAATCTCAATTTCACCTTATAACTACGTTTTAATTCATTCCATTCCATCTGTAATAAATCAGGCGCATTCCCGAAGGTATAATAGCAGCTGAAGTACTTTAATAAATTTAAGCTAATGCGTAAAAGACTGCAACAGTGAACATAATCCTGGAAAAATAATTAGAAAAATGAAAACATTACACAAATAAATATAAAAAACTATAAAATAACAATATTTATTCTGGAGAGGGAATATTCCCCAAAATAGGAGGCATAAAACCCGCTTAACTTTAGTTTAGAGTATTCGAGGAAAGATTCTGAAGAGTCATGAGAATGAGTCGAAAGGTGTGAATGGTGAGTGAAGAGATAATAACAAGTAGGAGTGTACACGGGTTTCCCGTGGTGCAGAAGTGCTTTCGTCAACTTCGCCGTAGTATAATCATATATTAATGTATTTGCTTTGAAATTAGAAAATTATTTTTCTTTCTGATTTTTAGACCCGATCTAAACATGTTCATTTCGTTTTCCCATGCTCGCCCTACAAACGAAATTTCTTTTAAATCCGTTCAGCCAATAACTTCCAAATTCATAGTAACAGAAAAATACTAACCTTGATATTGTGGAAGCCCTGTTTAGAACAACCGGTTTTAATATACTATTTCAGTTATTTATTTATGCGAAGATTATATATACCATATTTCGTTAAAATCCTTGATGCCAGTTCCCTAGAAGTACGTGTAAAAGAAATATAATTTCACTTTTTACTGTGGTAGCCCTGCTCATTAACCCACTTTAAACATCTTGATTTCATTATGGTATGTTGTACAAAACTTATATGCAAAATTTAGTTGAAATCCGTCCAGGCAATTCCCTCCAAATCCATTATTACTGAAAGAGTTTAATTTGTAAATATGGACCACTGTTTGGCTGATCCGGTCCAAATATGCTATTATGGTTTAGTATATGTGTGTACATTATAATTATTAAATTTCGTTAAAATTGATTTGGGCAATTCAAAACAAATATGTATAAAATAAAATTTTTATTACTTTTATTGTGGCAGCCCTGATTGCCATATCTACACTAATCATATTGATTTTGTTTTTCTATGTTAGACACCTCCTTACAAAATTTCGCTGGAATCGGTTTGGCCAATTCCTTCCAAATTCACAATTACCGAAAAGTTAAACTTTGCAATTGTTGCACCCCTGCTGAGTCAATCCGGTCCAAATATGCCATTTTGGTCATTAATTTATGTAGATATCCTATCTACCAAATTTAATTTAAATCGGTTCAACCAATTCTTCCCTGATATATGCGTACGGACGGACGGACGAACATCACGAAGATAATAGTGCTTTTCAGCAATGACGAAAAGCACTAAAAATGAAATTGAGCAGAAGTGAGACTTTGAAAAAATAAAGGACTTTAATGCACAACCAATGATTAGCGAGTCTGGCAACATAACTACCATGTAAATCGGTTACTTTATTCGACGAACGGTTAAATAATAGGTTTGCTAGGGCATTGCCACTAGTCACGCGTGAAGTTCGATGTTCAACTCCCAGAAGTAATTCGAACGCTTTGAACTGTTCCATTTTTCGTTTCATTCGCGAGCGGTGCGGAAATGTGCAATATCCGGAATAAAACATAGGTTTGTAACTATTTCCTGAAAGTCACGTTTTGAATACAGTCGTCCCTCGCCTGCGCTAATCGTCGTGACGCTTAGCCGTTAGAAATTTTATATTTGTCTCATTAAAATTAATATTTTTATCCCAATGTGTATTGTTTTATAATATATAAACTGCTTGTTAGACTGTAATAATTTTTTATAAGCTGTATTCTTGGTCCGTAAAAAAAGCAATCTCTGTTAAAACACTGCGCATATGGGTTTCGCTAATCGTTGCATTTTCCATTAATCATATAATGGCGATAAATATTATATATTAGATTTTTATTTACGATTTTAATATATAAAGCAAATAAAAATATTAGCCCTTGTTTTAACCTCGAATTTTGTTTTTGTTAATTGCATTTAGAATGACGTCAGAAAAACAGGCTTGCAAACTAGCTGAAGATTTATCAAAGAAATTATTATCAAAGGATATATTAAAAAATGTAAAATAGATACTATGCTTATTGCAAAAAATGTAATGGTTAATTTTTGGTTTCATTTGGAGGTGGAAATGATATTACAAGGCATGTAATGATAAATGATAAATAAAATAAAGTCTTACAATCTGCAGCTTCATCAAGAGAATTAGGTGATTATTTTAGACAAAATTTGATAAGATAGAAAAGGAATTGGCAAATAGCTCGTTTCATACCATTAATCATAATCATTCAAATATAATTTGAAAGAATTCACATGCGGGAGTGTTTTTCTAGCTTTAATTGAATCGGAGTAAACGCTAGTCTATAGTATTTTATACCATATAGTTTTGTTTCAATTATAAACCGTCTTAAAACACTACAGGCGATTCGGAAGCATCGTTTCTAAAATTTGTTTCAACCACGTCTTTCAGCTATGACATGTACTCTATGAAAGTTATTTTGTTAAGGATCGTCTAAAATTAATTCACAAAATGTTTACCTAAGCAAATACAACTCAGGCATATTATTTATTGACCCCCCTCGTGGTTAAAGTGTGCAAAAGTCATGATTTTCACTCTTGTTTCATGTCGAATATTCGGCAATACTTCATTTTCATAAATTTATTGATCCTAACTATAGTTGTGTAACGTTAGCATATAAGGTTGGCTATTCTGCTTCATTTTTATCATTTAAATTTATGTTTTTGAAAAATTATTTATAAAATAGCAGAAATTATTCTCGAAATATTATTGTACGATTGATTTATGAAGCAATCTTTTATGTGACAAAAAAATACTAATTTAAATGATTTAAAATCTTATTTCTAGAAACGTCCACCAGAGTCGCATATGTTTTCTAAACCAACCGACTGTTTGGCGCAAATTCAGTTTGTTGTAACTTGGCTAGTGGCGCACGTTTATTGTGACCTATTCGCGATAGCGAATTTCTGGAAAGTTCTTCGGCAGGCACTAAGGTGACTATATTTACATTTTGTTCTCCCAAATTGATTTTAAAGTAGAACGTTAGGTATTTTCGTTGAACTTATAGGCACGATTTTGTGAATGCATCGGTTATCTTGTTAAAGCAGAGATGATCGCAAAAATTGGAGAAATCAAAGACGGTGAATGATTAGGATACCTTGCGTTTATCTCAAGCGAGTAATAGAATCACGAGATCCTATCTTTATGAAATCAATTAACGATGTTACGTTTTCGTCACGGTTAAAAGAAATTAAAACACAACGGAATCTTTCAAAAAATATTAGCTCCCAATGCTCGCTACTTCGTCTATGCTTTAATAACGCCGTTCAAGTTGTTTCCGAAAGTGTTTTTAAAAACATCTTCAAAACTTCTTATGTTTCTAAGAATCGAGGGAAACGTTTTATGGTTCTAGAGCATAGGTCAGTAACCTGTGAATCGTGAACCTCATGCGGACTTATGTTTACTTATATGTAAGTTCTGAAATCTGAATAATTGGTAATTTAAAACAAGAGCCGTCTATTTCACATGTGCTGCGGCTCCACTTATATTTTTAGGTTCTATACTGAAAGAGTCATCTCTTGTTAATGCAGTTGCCGATCAGTGATATAGGGCAACGATGTTCTGTGGCATTAAATTTGAGACAATTTGGAACTTCATATGAAGGTTCTGCATCCTCTTCTCTTTCGTGGTTATTTCTGAATATTTCTGCGATGTTCATTTGTGAGTTGACCGTTACTGGGTTAGAGGGAATCGAGATGGCTCTCCAAGACATCAAACTTCGACATAACGGCATGGAACGTCTTAGAGTGAAAGCGGATAATGGCGAGGAGAGGGTAGAGCACAGGCCTATTCATCGTGGGCCCCCTTCGTGGTTTCGTTTCATCGTCAAATTTAAATAACAGTTTTAGAGTTAAATAGTCAAGTTAGAGGATGAAAAACCAAAGGCCTAAGGGTATTATTGAACTCCGCTAGGAAGCTAGGAATAATTCCACCCGAGTCATCTATGTTACCGGCACGTATTCCATTTGACATAGGTTTGCCTTCTTTTCCCTATTTGATAGGCTCACACTTCTGAATGTGTTAGATAGGTAAAATGGAATCTTTATACTTGTTTACGAGTAAAAGAGACTTGCTGCAATATCATAACTTATGCAAATTCAACATTCGAAAATTTCGTCGCATTTAAGGTCTCCGAACGAATCGTCGTTTCTTACAAATATACCTTCTCCTTAGTTGTATTTGCTATTAGTATTCAGTAAAAGAAATCAATACATTTTAAGTAAAATTATTTACTGAGGATTATAAATTTCGTCCGTAAATATTCTTTATAGCCGTATTTTCCTTTAAAGGATTTTTGCAACATCCAACAGTCTGGTTGATGACATCGTAAATCACCATCATCGAATCCATAGTCTAATACTCAATTTCCTAGCTTAGTTATCTCAAAATTTAATATATAATTTGCGTTAGAATTAGTCAATTCGCTAGCGTATGCGTATGAAACGGTTGCCCTGGTTTCATATTTATTTTAATTTAGATTTAATTTTAACTTTGCCTTTTTAATTCAACTAATATATAGAAAACAGTGTGTTCTGTAATCTTCTGCTGGCAGGGAAACATTTCATCTTTCACTCTTACTAACTCACATAATGCAGTTCGCATCCATTTCTATATTTGTCATTCATACAGTATTAAGCGAAGAGCTAGTCAACTGACTTTAAGATCGGGGACATTCTGGTAAGGAGTTAGCGTAGACTATCATTACTAATACTAATGCACCGGTGTGTACCTGGCCCTAAATTTGCCTTATAAACGAGTTTCTTCTGTACGAGTTTTCCAGATTAATTCTTTTAACTTCAGTAAGAGGAGTTGTTAGTAGCGGAATTAACATTCCGAGTGTTCGTACAAACAGCGAACGAGGCAACGATATTACTTCCTCTTACAGGAAGCATAAACAAGCTTTCCGTATGCGCACATGCGGGAACACCAGGTAAGTTCGCTTGGAGTCAACATTCCGAGTGTCCGTGCTAACAGAGAACGGGGGAAACAGATAACGATACCACTTCTTCCTAGGGAAAGTGAAAACCATCTTTCCGTGTGTGCATGCACGAAAAGACCAGTGCGGTTCTCTTGGAGTCTATGCTCCGCGTGTTCCTTCTAACAGCGAACGAGGCAACGCTATTACTTCCTCATAGAAGAAGTATTAACAACATTTTCGAATGTACTCATAACGAAAGACCAATACAGTTCACTTGGCAAGGGTTTCCGTGTTCGGCCGATGATTCTACCGGCATTACAGTAAACATTGTAAGACGTTTCGATAGTAAATGCTAGAACACATGTGTAAACTGTCTTAGGTAAATGCTATGTAAAATTCTCTCTCCACTTGCTACTGACACAGGAAGTGTTAATAAAATTCTTAAGGCGGTAAATAAATTTGGGACACTATTTTCCAATCTATTTTTACATACATAATTTAGAACTTCTTGTGGCGATGGATCCTGGGAAATTCGTCTGGCAATAGCTTGCAATTCATTGCACAAATGGCGTCGTCGATATCTTTTGGATCTTCATGTCGTAAAAAATCTCCTAATTTAAAACAATTTTCCATTATTTCTTCCGAGGTCATAGTTTGTAACTTATGTATATTGTAAAGAAAACCGAAGATAGTTTTTACTGTAAGCATATGTTTGAATTTATCATCGACAGACTCGATCGCGGTATCAAGCACCGAAAAATAAAACTCAGTCTTAAATTTACATTTGAGGTCCTGAATAGAAGAAGATGACTTCTGCTTCATATACAAACTGCTTATTCTTCTTTCTTAAACGAGGTGGTCCGTGCTCAAAATTTGGAGGTATTCCTTACTCTTCAGCAAGTTCGCGTGCATCTGTTAGCATTTTTTCATAAGCTTCATCACTTCTGCAGTTAATTAGAAATTTTTTGGTATCATATAAACAATTTATTAAGCCGTGTATGTCGAGATGTTCGTTTTGAAGCTGCTTACTGGTAATGTTAATTTCAAAAAGTATATTATAACACATCACTATAGATGCGATAAACTTGAATTTTGAAATACTTGAAAGAAGGCCCTTTGCTTCGATTGACGTTGTATTTCCACTGTTTCCTGTTAGGCTAACATCCTCTGATATTTCTATCAACGCGCCATATACTTCGGACAAATTATATTGAAGAGGCTTTAATGTATCAATTCGACTCTCCCATCTGGTGTCACACGCTGGTTTGAGAGTTTAGTTACTGATATTACGTTTGAGATATTCCCATCGACGCGCTGAAGCCGAGAAATGCACATACAAGCGTTCTACTGTACCAAAAAACGCCGTGGCTTCCAAGCAACTAGCAGCTTGGTTGACTACTAGATTTAAAGAATGCGAACTACAAGGTACAAACATCGCTCTTGGATTTATGTTAGAAATCCTCCGTCGCACGCCTTTTACATCATGTTGCTGACGTTATCATATCCTTTCCCTCGTAAATTTTCAATAGGCAATGACATATCTTTCAGCATTCGTAGGATTTCATCTGTTAAACATTTGTTGTTGTATTTTTCACTGCAAAAAATCCCAAAAAGTGTACTCTTATACATTCACAGTTATCAATTGTATCTACATATCGAATTATTACGCTCATTTTCTCGGTATGACTAATATCTGGTGTACACTCAATTATAATTGAAAATATTTTGTAAGGGAAGCAGATTCCAAGATTTTATCTTTTAATGCGTTTGAGAATAACTGTATAATCTCATTCTGAATGTCCTTTCCAAGGTAATGAACGTGCGTCTTTATCTTTAACCTTTATTAGATGCTCATTCATGACTGGATCGAATCTGACTAAGAACTCCATGAATTTCAAGAAGTTTCCATTTTCATGTAAATACAATTTTTCGTGGCCTCCTCGAAATGGTAAATTCTGAATAGCTAGTGTCTGAACTAAAGCAAAAAGTTTCCAATACTTGGTGCGTCTGCAAGAGGGATTTGCCAATTGACAAATATCTTGCAACAATAACAGAATGTAGAGGCCCTCGAGTTTGAATATAATAACCACAAACGGCGCATTTCTTCACCTTTAGGTAACATTCTACTGTAATGATACGTCGAAAATTTTCTATTATTGTTGTCTTTTGGGAAATCGAATTCATTAACTTGCTCTGGTCCATGTTCAACTAGCATTTTCCGTAAATAATCAAAGCGTGGAATATTTGCATTAGGCCAAGTAGCTGCATCTTTGTAATTCAAATTTGTGCAAATTCGATTATCACGCAAATCAATGGCGTGGGAATCATCTGATTCAGGAACATTTCCGGCCTGAGCTTTATTGATAGATTCGGACTGTTGTTGAATTGGCGAATTACTGCTGCCATCATGATTATCTATTTCCGGGTGTTTTCGATCTTGTCAAAAAATTAATACTAAAGCTGCATATTGCTGTTTTTTAGTTCTTTATCTTTTTCAGCTTTCCGCTTACGGCTTTGAGCTCCAGATAACTTTTTCTTATACATTATTAATATCACATTAGTAACTTAAATTTAAATAATAAAACAATCAAAATTCAAAGCCAGAAATGTTTTGTTAATCTTACCTCATTGGTATATAAAATATTTTGTTGGTACCTATATACGTATAAGATGTACACTATAGGTATTTACTTCACTAGATATTAACTTCACAAGCATAAAAAGATATGCAATCAGTGGTGTGCTGGAGCAGGCTCGCACCGGCTCGCGCGAGCCGGTTGTTAAATTTTCAAGAATTTTGCGAGCCGGTTGTTTAACACGGCAATGACTATAAACATAAGGAATGAAAATACACAATTAAATAAATTATATTATAACATAGGTATTAAAAACTCAAACTCATCACTTCCTATTATCTACCCAGATAGCACGAAAATTTTCGTATCCAGCGACAAGTATTGAAGATTTGGATACGAAGCATCCTATATTAAACGAGCGAGAGTGCGGCCTTTGATGGAATCGCATACGCAAAAAGAATTCGTTTTCTCGGCTCAACATTCTCTTCATATTTCAGGAAAACGA
The DNA here is from genome assembly GCA_028673005.1 of Tanypteryx hageni. NCBI lineage: Eukaryota > Metazoa > Arthropoda > Insecta > Odonata > Petaluridae > Tanypteryx > Tanypteryx hageni. The sequence continues at coordinate 110,866,906 of CM054113.1, read as the reverse complement.
GACGCTGCAGCATTGATGAAAGAAGTCACTCAAACAACTCCTCGTCGAGCTTTAAAAGTTAAAAAAGCTTATAAATCATCAACATTACTACCCACACTATACACCGGAGAAGAAGCGCTGGCGCTCCTTGTTGAGAACGACCTGACAAGGTCGCAGTACATTAACATTAGGAAAGGTGCAATTTCTTTCCGTGTCTCATTATTAATTTCGTCTCTCTTCCCCCTTCCCAATACAAAGTAATGTTCTCCGGCTTACAACGCACGAGTAAAAGTATTTCGGGACTTTGTTATATTCTCACCTTCTAAACTCACACATTGTAACCAACTCGTGATTTTCTGTCAAGAAACAGTGCAATTTGCCATACAATTGCAACGGAGTTCATAGATAAAATGATACATTAAACCAAATGTTTAGAAATGCGTACGAAATATTTTTTCTGACTACATTCGGCTTTTCGCACACAGAACGAACTGTTTTGAGAGGCATTTGAGCGAAAAGCTTGTATATGGTGATTGAGTAAATCAGTGTTTTTGTAAGTTGCAATGCTTTTCATGAAAAGTGCTGTCATAATATCTTGATTTCTTCATATAACGGAAGTTATGGGTGTAAGATGAAAAATAAAGTGTTTTAGCTCAACATTTCCGTTCTTTTTTAAATTATACAAAGAAATCATTAACAGAAGTTTTGACGTTAACATGTTGAACAATAATAAACATTTTGCTTATTCGTTAGAAATTATTTGTTAAAATTAACATAATTAAAATTTGAAGTCGTACTTTTAATTTAAAAAATGTTATTAATCGCATAAAAAAATTGAAATTAGTCATAAATAATTTTTCAGATCCTGATCCCAAAAATGTCAAAACGACAGAGTAATCTATTAAGTTTTTAAAATGTGAAGACGGTGAAAACAGACACAGAATATAATGATAGTAACGAAAATCATTGTGGAGCGTCGAAACCAACGGAACCAAATTTCGAACCAGTTGAACGACCAGTCAGTGAAGATAAACCGTCATGTTCGTCAATGAAAGAAATAGATAATCTTGCCCTCCCGGATTTTTGGAACGAAAAACAAACAAGTGTGTTTATAGAACAGTACAAATGGCTTCAAGTAAAGGAAGGTAAATTAGGATGTAAGAATTGTTCAATAGTTCAGCATTTAGGAGTGACAGCAGAAAAGACTGTCCATCTGTCGAAGGAATAGAGCGCATATTTAGTAATCCCAAATTACAGTAATAAAAGTACTAGGCAAGCTTCTCTACGAAAAAAAAATAGGGAACACGATGTTTCTAAAGCCCATATTAAAATTCAAGATTTGTTAAAAGAATCGGCTAATGACTCAATTTCTAATTTAGTACACAAACTATACAATGAAAATATTGATGCTACCGTATAAATTTTCAATACTTTTTACAGTTTGGATAAAACGTAAGAGGCTTTTATCCTATATTGAGGCGTCATTAGAATTACAAAACAAAAATGGCGTAGATATAGGCAATTGTTTGCATTCACGATGCAGTGCAATAAGAATAGCGGCACATATAGCAAAAGAAATTTAAATGAAGATATTTAAGAATATTATAGAAGTGAATGCCAAAATATGTATCCTAATTGACGATGTATCTACAATTTAGAAAAAAGCACTCTAGTGATTTATCTCCAGTGCGCAGTTCAATCCGCTTCCGCACCAGTAATGTTATTTGTCGCTTTAAAAGAATTGGTGTCAACCACAGCAGAGTGTATTTTTAATACATTACTTTCTACTTTAAATGATTATGGATTTAACAACGAATACTTGAAAGCTAATTTAATCGCATTTTGCTCTGATGGTGCTAATACAATGTTGGGAAGAAAGTCTGGAGTAGCTACCAAGTTGTTAGAAGATTTTCCTAAAATCGTTATTTGGCACTGTTTAAATCATCGATTGCAATTATCACTCGACGATTCAATATCCGAAATAAAACAAGTTAATCATTTTAAAATATTTTTAGATAGAATTTATAGTATTTATCACCAATCTAATAAAAATCAAACCGAGCTAGAAACTGTAGCTAAAGAACTTGAAATTGAGATTATTAAAATTGGTCGGGTACTGGGACCAAGATGGGCGGCATGTAGTTTACGAGCTGCTACTGCTGTATGGCGATCATATCCTGCGTTATATATATGCATTTTTCTCGTTGTTCTTCTTATTCTGGTCTGGCAAAGAGGTTAGCTAACATTAATTTCCTGCAAGACCTTGCTTTAATAATTGACATTCTTGAAGAATTTTCATTACTTTCAATTGCACTGCAGTCAAGATCAACTAACATTCAGAAAGCGCACAAATTAATCAAACGCACCATAAGAGCTTTGGAAAATTTAAAGGTTTGTACTGGAAAGCATGAATCTCAAGTGGAAGATTTAATGAAGTCAGATAAGTTTAAAGATATTCCATTTAATAAAAATAATAAGTTCAATGCTCTTCCTAGGAATATGTTATTAGAAAATATAATTCAACACATGAATTTCCGTCTTTTATCAGACAGAAACAATGATGAAAGCAAATATCAATAATGAGGTCAGGCTCATCCCTGTGGAATTTACTCATTGTGAAAGAAGAACTTTTTCATAATGATGAAAGCATTTATAATTATTTAGATTTATTAGAACCATCTACTTGGCCTTATGAAGAACTAACTTCACCATGGATAGCTGGTGAAAAAAATTGCATCATTTAAATGAAATTTTAAAATATGAAATTGATTTGAGCGATTTTCGGGATTTTGTAGATAATAATCTAGAATCACGCAATGTTTCAATTCCTGCAACTATACAAAAAGCTAAAAGGATAGTTAGCACTATTGCAATCAGTAGTGCTGAAGCTGAAAGATGCTTTAGTTTAATGAACATAATTTGTACGAGGGTGAGAAATAGTTTGACAATAGATCACATATCGGAATTAATGACGATAAATTTATTGGGAAAAGAGTTAGTGAATTGGGATGCAACTCCATATGTCAAATCATGGTTGAATCGCAACCATAGATTGGCTACAGATACAAGAGTTCGGCAAAAATCCACGAAAGCATTCTGTGAAAATCAATTGGCTATATGGAATTTACAATAAAGAATATTGAATATTTTACTATTGTTTGAAAATTTTGTGCTCCACTTTGTTGTAAATCAGTACAATTTATAAAAAACTTATGTATCTATATGCATTCATTGTTGTTAAAAATTGACCAGCACACCACTGGTTATAAATGTATTAAATATACAATATAATAATCATTAATGTTATTAAAATATTTAAAATAAATATTCAATTTGTATATACGATATTATCTTGTTTATATGGAAATATTTTCATTTTCTTTCAAAGAACAGATAATGCAAACTCAGGACCATCAGAAACGTCATCAATTAGATGGAAGGTGGGATACATAACTGCCAGGGGCGGCGATACGAGCGAGCCGGTTGTTAAGTATTTGGCAGCACACCGCTGTATGCAATGCTTTATAATTGTACTCGTATATGCACAGAACACAAATTTATACTTTAACGACTGAAAACGGACTGAAAACTAAACTTATTTTCAATACTGAAGTCCATTAAGGGAACAAATAGATACATACTATTTACTGGGTTCACCGACATTTCGTTTCATAGAAAATGTTACCTACATTATTGCAACATTTCGAAGACACGGGGCGGCGATGCGTCATACGATGTTTACATAATATATAAAGCGTCAGATCGTCTTCAATTTTCTAATAAAACTGTTTCTTTATTATTAAACAAGGTGTTTTATTAATTTTTTCCAAGATTACAATTTATTTTTTGATTTTAGTAGCAAAATTTGGCGCCCTCAAATTTCGGCGCCCCTAGGAGAATGTCTAGGGGAGCATAATTATAAAACCGGCCCTGAATATAGGTATATATAGTAGTATGATGTTATTAGGTACTATTTTTAAATTTATGTATTGTTTTGACGAATAAAATGTGGCTTTATATACCACGGCTAATGAATTTATAAAAGTTTATTTTTTGTTATTATGTATTTTCATAATTACCGCAGCCTATATCATGTGGGGGGCCGCGAAATGTTTTTGAAGTTAAGAAGGGGGCCTTATACTAAAATATATTTGGAACCACTGTATAGGGTTTCATCTTTATATATAATTACTCAATGTCTGTCTCCCCTTTTATCTCTTGAAGAGTCTGTCATAGAGAAATGCTATAAACGCCATTTTGTTTTTGCCAACTAGGAGATCCCGGGAAAACTATTTTCGTTTACGGAAGTGTCCCGAATTCGACTCCGAGAGACGATTATATTTTTCCATGTTTACACAGGAGTTTCGATTTTTCAAGTTGCAAGGTTTATTTCTTTAATTCATTAAAATACGTAAATATGAACCGAATTTCTCCGTTTTTGCTTTATTCGACGGCAAAAACTATAAAATATTATATTATTGCAATGTTTTGATGTTACACAGAATAATTCCTCAGACACAGGCATTTCTTTTCGAAATTTTATGGCTTTTTCGCACTCTTTCCGGGTGTTGTCTAGGCGACCTGCATTGTTGCCTCCGATTCAATCAGCGTCTATTTAGCCTTCAAATAGGAAAAATAATTGCGTTATCCGCTTTGCGCTGTTTATAGATTAGAGTTGTAGCAATGTCAAAGTCAATAGATTGCAACTTTAATAATTAAAGATTATTATTATTCAGTAAACTGCGTGTGGGCTGTCGGGAATTTTAAACAATTGATCAAAAGAAAAAAAACCTTCTTTCTTTATTTCAATACTGGAATGTGTCCTTTTTCGTATGGGAGAGAAAATTAAAATTTCACATATAAATTATAAAAAGAAACATGACATTCAAAACATCAGTTGTCTAATTTTATAAGGAGAAATTGACTATAATTACTTTCGAACATGCAGATTTCTGACTGACTTCACAAAATTTTTTGCGGGTACCACTAGTTATGAATTAATCCTCGATTGGTGATAAATGTGAAAAATATTAATGAGAGGAATTGACTTAAACGTTTCTGGCTAGTTCATCCAATTTATGCATATAAACTTAGAGAACATGATTACTTAAGCTTCTGCTGAGAAAAATAATCAAAATTTCCTTTTTTCAAATATTTGAGAGCGAGTGATTGAGATCTAGGTACAAATGTTAATGATTAGACATAATTTTCTGAGTTTTATGCAGTTATGAGTAACAATTGGTGTCTTACTCAATGCTCAATATGAAGTGAACTGATACATATATATTGTGGGTATATGGTGTTCTGTTGAATGTATGATATTTTGAATTGTAGCAGAATTGAATTGCACATTAAATGCCTGTGACGATTAGTGTGAAGGCTTTTGCAGTGTTGCTGGTTTGAAGGTCGGCAAAACTGTCGCCATCATTCAAGCTTACCTACATTTTGAATACCCAGAAGCATGAAGCCTTCTGCCTGTGATGATATTCAAGGTGTGTATATCCTAAGAGAAATGATTATTTATAATTATTGCTATCATGTCATTGAATAGAGGGCATTTTGATCGATCACATTACAAGACAAATCTATGTGCAAGAAACTGATTTAGTGTATTTTTTTGGAATGTCATCCCAAGTTTATTCATATTAACTCAGTTTCAACATATGCCTTATCTTGTGAAGCAATAGTTGTATCATTTGATATATTGCTATCTAATTTTCTCTCTCTTTAAAAAATTTGTAGGTCACAACATGGAATAGTTTATCCAGAGAACCACTGTCTGATACCAAAGTTAAGAAATCAATGGAATAGCCTCATGAGATGACAGGGAAATCAACAAATCCTTTAAATCTACTTAAAGAGGTCTATTGTGTGCGGCCTTTGGCTACATGGTTTTCTGAATGTTGATTTACAGCAGTTCATCGTTATGAACTGAAGTATTTTAAACCTTCACAAAATTATTCAAAATATTTTTCTGTTAAAAATGAGATAACTATAAATTGGCAGTTACAAAATATTTAAAAAATTGCTATTTGGAGGAATTTCAAATACTAATTGGAGGAATGATTCAATAGGATAGAAACTGTAATATTTAATAATATATTTCAATATAATTAAGTATTTTACAATAAATTTATTTAAATCCTTCTCAGAAAAGTTGAGAAAAGTAAAAACTTCAACATTTTCACTATAATAATCATTCTGCACAAGTCGATATATTTGTTGCTTTTTTCCAAGTTTCTAAATGTCCTGAGTAGATGTCAGCATAGAAAGTGTAAGAATTATAATTGGCTAATAAAACTGTCTTTACAGATGAATTTTCGCCATTTTTCCTTTGAATCTTTAATGGACTTTTTTATTAAAATTTGAATAAGACATGTTATGTTCTGAAATAAATCCAAAACAAAAAATTATTTTTTAAATCTCAATAACAATTCTTTGCTAACTTTTACAGTCAGAATGTAACTTGAAGAATAAAATTCCTAAGTGGGAGCAATATATGATGTATTCAACATATTAATATTTTTCAAAAATAAAATGTATCTAAACAAGATTATTCTTATGGGAAAACAAAAGTCATTTCATTTTTTAGAATCCTCATATTAAATCTGACATTGAATTTTATCATCTAGCTTGTTATATGAAAGAACATGTTTTGGCAAAGCAATTCACATAATGTCATGTAATTCAATTCAATAGAATTAATAATTGTCATAGAATAAAAGTCAGGTTCACTCATATACATTAAAATAAAACATGAATTCAGTCTAAGAGAGGCATATTTTAGAAGAAGTAAATCTCAATAGATATTAAGGACCAAAATTTTGGTTGCGATGACCATGTTTTCAATGGGATGCATCTTCACAATTCAATGATTTCTATTTATTGCAAAGTGTTACCTCTCTTGATAACACTAAAAATCTAATTTAATCCATTATCAAACTATTTTTACAACACAAAAATTCTACCAAAGTCAGAAATTCAAACACCTGTTTATTACAGGAACAGATAACAAGAAGTTCAAACCAGGACTAATGCAGGCTGGTTTCCCAAAGTTGACATCCTGAATTGATTACTTAAATTGACATGAAATGTTTCAGTATGTGTTAGTCATTCCAAGGAATTCTCATACCATAAATACCACTTGTAGTTCATAGTTTATCAATGATAGAGAAAAATTGGAAGAAAAAATCAATAGATCATTATTAAACGAATTTAATAAATGTTACTGTTTATATGCTAATATGTCCATTGCTGAGAGTAGTTGAGCGGAAAAGAAAATAACCCGTTGGTTCACTCGTCTATGTTCAAGCCAAGTTTGGTAATAATCGTCACTATGGCAACAATCTGATAAAATGTGATTTAAAACGCAAAAACGCTATGTTTTAGTGGAAATTCAAGAAAACATGATCAATTATCAAAATTTGGTGATAAGAATTAGAATCTACATTCTTTTTCCTTAGAATAGTACAAACCTCGCTCCGATATCACAATTTAAAGATATTTTAAAGTATTAAAGAAAATATCTCTGCATGATAAATTTGACATTTCCTATGTAAAACAAATATGGAAAAAACGTTCCTGGACTTGAACCCGGAACTTCAATCTTCAAAAAATAAAATATAGCCCGAAAGTGCGCCCTGGCAGCACGAGTCTCATACCAAGTTTCATGAAAATTGGTCCATTGATGCAAAAGTTGTTAGTATGGGATGGATACACACAGACAGGACCATTTCATAAGGTTATGGTTCCTTTGGAAACTAGCCTAAAAACATTTTAGACCATCTAATGACATTGTCATTGAGTAAAACCCACTCTATCGATGATAACAAACTTCTTTACAAAGCTGTCTAGCTGGTGGTTAGTTAGGCTGAAAATCTTTACTGAGGTCATCTGGAGATGGTTAGGTATGTCACTGGGATAAAAGCAAATAAGTTAGTATGTGATAAAATGACAGCACTTTTGTTGAACTTGGGGACTCACATTTTGTTGTACCTATGACTCTAAGCTTTCTAAATCTGCCACTGGCTGCACCTGATCCTCATGTTGCCATTCCATCCTATGCATAAGATTGTAGGTTATTTCTAACATTTTCTAAGTACCATAACTAGAAGGAAGACGAGTTTTTTTTCCAAAAATTTTTGCAAAAAATTATGGATCATCTTAAAATCAAGTACAAAGGTTTAAATATTGCATGGAACACCCTGACGCTGATTCTATGAACACAAAAATGCATTTATTTATAGGTACACAATGCATTACATTTAATTTTCAACATAATACATTTATTCATATTCATCAAGTTCATAATGTGCGAACGAGTGGCTTTCCACCTTGTAGGTACTAGTGAAAGGGGAGTGTTGACAAATCTATATCAGAACTTGTAATCACCTATGTAGGAAATTTCATATATACAGCATTGAAAATGGCTACACTAAGATTGCTAGCATTTTACCCATGTCTTGTTACAATTTAAATGTATTTGTTACTTTTCAATTGGTGTGCCTGTGGTAGACAACAAGTACATCTGCAGTTTGAAGAGTTTAAACTCTATAAGAGCACTTGATTGGTAAAAACTTTGCTAAGTTTTAACAAGAAGAGAGAACTAGCTATTATTTTTAGCAGTTTTAAATAAGCTACACCAAATCTTAGGACTGAAATGACAGATTATGTAGAGAAGAAAGGTACCTCTATAAAAGGGAATCTATCACAAGGCATAAGACGAAGTTTTGTTGGAAATTTCAAGCTAATGGTAGTGTATTATGCTGAAGAAAATAACAATTGTGATGCAAGGAGGAAATATAATGTGACGGAGGCAAATATGCAAAGGTGGAAACAAGTAAAACAGAAACTTGAAGGTGGTAACTCAACACAAATCATTTAATGAAGCCAAACAAGCTTGATTTCATAAATTAGAAGAAGAAACTGTAAAATTTGTGTATACTCAAAGAACGGTAGGAAAACCAGTGTCATGAGAAATCATTAAACTGAAATCTTATAAATTAAACATGATCACTAAAGATCCCATGGCAAGAATTTAAGGCTAGTAATGGTTGGTGCATATGGATGATGTATCGTAATGGTTTTTGCCTGTGATGAAGAACTTCTCTTTTCCAAAATTTACCTTCTGACTACACTGACAAGCTAAATGCTTTCTGGAAGCATGTAATTGTATTACAGAAAATTCATGATTACATTCTGAGCCAAATGGGTAATTTATTTTGACATGTCATCCAATTACACAACTAATGCAAAAGGTGCAAAAAATGTGATGATGTGATGGAATTTTCAGAAATATTACAGATATGGAGAAAGTCATGTGGTGGGTGGCCACATCAAATTTTTTATTGTGGTCATCCTAAATTCAAAGTCATTTTCCTTTTGGGTTAATATGATGGAATTTGTACAATTATGTTCCTTTTTCAAAAAGTAAAATAGTTCTGACAGCAGAAAAAGAGTAATTATTGATTTCTACCCCATTTGTGGCATATCTGAAATCTGGTTTGATGGCAAAAGATATTTGATTAGGAAAGGGGGAATTACATAATAGGACCAAAATAAATCTAGTACAAGAAATTCATCCACTTATTATTCATAGTGGCAGGGTTATTAAAGAAATTCTCATCCGACTGGTAGTATCCTGTGTGTCAGCACTGGCTCAAAAATTAGCCTTTTTTGAGAATAATTTATTCAAAGAAATCACTTCCTACAGCCCAAAATATGATGTTAAAAGCCCCATTGATCTGGTCAGAAAGTTAATGAGAGTGAACATTTCACTTATTTATGCATAGGGTAAATTCAACATCCATATAAAAATTATTTTTACAATACTATTAACACTTTTATAAGTTATTTTGCCATTTGCTAACCCATCCCTCACCTCCTGGCCACCAAAACTTTTGCATCACTTTATACTTTATTAGGAAAACTACCTAAACTCAAAAGTTCATACACACAGATGTGTATAAATACATTAATGCAACAATATGGTTACCAAGACCCAGCATATCTCTATATCCATATATCTATAATATTATCTTTTTATCAAAATGCAGTTAATATTTTCTTTTGTTTTTACCATAATATTATTTTATTCCTTTTTGAAGAATTTTTAATTTTCAATAATCTGGCGAAGATAAAATTTATCATTCAATTTCCCTTGAGAATGCTGTTATATACCCTTGCAAATATACTTTGTTTTAATAATTTTTATGTATAAAATCCATTCATCTATAATATTTTTGACTATAGGATTTCTTAATAATATCAAAAGTAGTTATGTTTAGCTAAGTCAACTTAGGGAAATGAACTATTTCATCTAATTAGGTATATTTCTATAAGCCAAAGAACTGAAATGCAAAAAGGCTTACTTGTTTCATATACATTTTTGTATTTTAAATTTTTACATCTAAAAGTTTTGAGTTTGCAAATTTTCATCAACAAAATCTATTCCAACTATCAATTTTATCCATTAAAATATAATAAATAAATATAATTTCCCATGAATTAGCCATGATTAGGGGACTTCCTTAACTAACAATTTGCATGATTTCAAAAAGAAATATGAAACCAAAGCTGTCTAATGTTAGTTATTTGTTATTTGATAATTCCTAATTCATTGATTAAGTTTGAAAAGTCAAGATAAATTATGCCACTCTCAATATGCCTCAAACCAAAATAATTCAATCTTTTTTGGGTCACCTTCGGTTAACAATTAGTTCTTGAAATACATGATGGTTGAAGCAAAAAGACAAAATACCATTCCATTTCATGACAGATAAGTGCTGATGGGCAGCAACACCAATGTAATGCCATCTCTAGAAAAGTACCATCTGAGGCCTCTCAAACTCACCTCACCTGATGGCCCTGTTATTCTGCCACAATTTTGAAGGACTTTTACCAATATAATTGGAAAACATAAGAGACGAGTACATGCTGAGAAAATTTTCCACATTTGGAAAGGTTAAATTAAAGTTCTTATTTTGATTTCCATACATTTCTCCCTCTTTTCCAAATGTTATTCTATGATTTGGAGAATTAAACCAAGACACTCTTCCAGTCCACCAAAATAACACTGATCTAAATGAATTTTTCTCTCACTTAGAGAAAGTACATCAAACTGGCTGCCCACAGGCCGCATGCAGTACTATCTATGCCTTTCTGCAACAAACATGTTTCACTCTGAAATTAAAAAAATTATGTATATTTACAAATACTTCATTTTTCCGCAAACAAGATGTTTTTTTAAAATTCACTGATTCTTAATGTAACATGTTAACTTAATTGCTGTTCCTAATAAATAAGTAACTGTTGACATGTAAAGATAAAAGCTATTTCTCTTCAATGCTATCCTCCTCAAATATGTATAATGCTATTGTGGCCAATCAAGAACAAATTTTGCATCAATTTGGGCCTGATGCCCAGAAAATGTTTATTATGCTTAACTTATAATGATCAGAACAGCCAAAACTTCAAAATTTTCAGACACTCATGAGTGAACATCAATTTTCTCTCCAAGTTCTTGTACGGCATGATTCATGAAAATTTTGAAATTAGAAGTAACATTTCATTTATAAGCTCAGGTTTCACTATGTGGAATTTACTCATGATACGGATGAAATTAAACTATGCATCTTCTACGAAATATTTATTAAATACATGACTAGCTTTGCTACGATCATAGAATCGTTTGATGATGCTACGATCGTAGCACAACCGGTCGTGTTTTAATAAATACAATGCAACTTCGATAGAACAAGTACGACATATACCGTATTTTTCGGGCTATAAGACGCACCCCGATTTTTTGGAAGATTTTCCGGAAAAAGATTTTTTTCACGAAAACCTTTAGGAAGGGCTACGTCGTGCATCATTTCCAGCCGTGATTGTCTGTATTTGGCTACATTAGAAGAAAATATTATGGCGTGAAACAGTTAAATATAACGTAAACATAAATAATTGCTTCGAAACTTGTACCTATATCTAAAATTTCCCTGAATGCACTCGGCTGTCGGAGTGCGCCGCACACAGTACTTCCTTTAAGTACAAGATGAGATTTTAATCCCTAATAAATGGAATTCACGCATAATAACAATACGTACGCTCAAATAGTCCTTTTTCTTCTGCTACTCTTTTTGCCTCGTACATAAAAATTTTGATCGATACAGAATACCTAACTTCCTCTGTTCTACTAACAATGTTTTCACTTCTTCCTCTAGTAATCACTAATTAGGACCAAGATTACGAAGACATAGTTTCTCCAACTCACTCACTCAAGGGGGTCGCAAGAGGATTTTAGAGGAGGTCGCAAGCAGTCTTCGCTGAGCTAAGTGATTTTATTTTGGTTTTAATTTATAGGTGGAAGTGTTAATATGAAATTTTTGCGAATATCGGACAAATTGTAATTGCAATCAAAGGAATGAGAGAATGTGAAAATATCTAATTTATAGCGGTAATATTTCATTTATAAATATGACAAAATAAATCCATTCTCTTATTATTACTAACTTATTACTTAATCAATTCCTCCTCCTCGGATAAATGTTTTTTTTTCAGCATCTCGGAAATTCTCGGGGGGTCGCAGCGACCGAACTCTCTGACGAATGTCTGAGAATTCATTTTGGAAAAAAGTCTCGACAAAAAATGAAATAAGGCCATTTCACCACAAAAACAATCAACAGCAGCCTGTCTAACAGGATATGTCAATGTCCGTCAATTCAAAGAATTGAAAAAATGATGACGCTGGTTCCTCACCAATATGATCGTGGAAAATCACGAGTGTTAAAATTACCCCCACAAGAATATCCCTTACGCAATGACTAATATAAAAAAGAATTGAGCAGTACTGCCACTATCTGTAGAAGCATCAACAGATATGGTGAATAATTTTATCAGTCTTATTAAAGTCTGATGAAGTATTTTTCCAACCATCTTTCAATTAATGGCGGGCAGCCGAGGGGAGATGACGCGTTTTTAAATGCTCCAAAAGTGAAAGTAAGTTGAGAATATTGTAGGAGCAGTATATTCGCGCGGGTGCTGTTATGGTGAAGTGCAAGGCGTGTCGAAGGAATCTTAAGAATTTTAGTGCACCAAAATCAAGGCCGTAACTAAACTGTGGCAAAGGTGCGATTTTCCATTGGCACCGCTCGCTAAAGGCCACCCGCTACCATGCGAATAAACATATTTTCGTTCGAAAAATATTTAATATATGCTCAAATATCACAACTTTTTTAACTATAAAGAACTACTTCTTATTTAAAATGGAAGCAAAATTATATTTTGCCATTTTTTTTAACGTCGCATACTCGGCCACAAAACACTTATCTTCTACCTACGACTCAGACCAAAAGTAAGCCAGAGGAATGCATAGAAGACGAATTGATTTTGAATGCCCAGTCAATTCGCCTCTCTTACAGCACAAATGGGTATCTCAGAGGTAGTGCAATGAATCAACGGGGAGGGAGGAGGGAAACCCGGTGCCGGCATTTGCCTGCACTTACGAAGAACACCAGGGGGGCCAACAGCTTAACGTCCCTTCCGAAGGATGGAACAGCTGAATTTGCGCGGTCTCCTAACCTACACATACAGGGGGCCGGGTGACCTTGAGAAAAAATCCTACTCGCGCAGGATTCGTACCCGATGACTTTTTCAAGCATCGGGCGAGTAGCAGCCAGCGTCCTAACCACTACACCACCGGCACCCCCTATAAAAAGGGGCCGAGAGGAAAGAAAGCAATGAGCTAGAATAATGGAGGATTCAATGTTCTGAATAAATTGGGATCTGTGTAGAAAAGAAGGGTCAAGAGAGGAAAATCGCTAAAGAAATTAAAGAAAATTTTCAGCGATTTAAAAACCGCACAAACGAACGCCCTTCTCAAAAGCACCGAGTGAGGGATAAATGCGCATTTTCTTACGAATATTAAAAATTTATTTTTACGTCACTTTTTAATTATTCGAGAGGGATTCATCACTAATTCGAGCTCAGATGCTCCGAGTATATTTTCTTTAAATTTTTTTTGTCATCTTGTTTAGCTACTGTTTCACAAATCCTTTCACAGCCTCTCGTTTGCTTTGCAACCTTTTTGATTGCGCCATAAATGGAATTTTGAATTTTCATGTTTGGATAAGAACGCTCGGCACTTTGCAGTCGTCGAAACAATCAGTTACTAATGGACATTGGGCCAATTTCAACAGTTTATAATGGAAAAAATAAACCTTGCTGAGAAGCATATCCAGCAACAATCAATATTTTTTCCATTTGGATTATTCATTTCAAACACATTCTTAATAAATGAACGATTACTGTCTTGAAACCTTATGAAATCATTATCCTTGTATGTGTAACTCATTGTCAGATGTACCTCCTCTTCAACAACATTGGATCATTCCACTTGCTGATTTGAAAGACAACGTGTCAACGTCCGATTCGATACCTGGAGGATTTTGCTGTTTTTTCAGCTGACCGAGAATTTTTTTTGAGGCGTTTCATTCGAGACTGAGTTAACTCATGTCAGAGCTGCAGCTGAATCAACATTATTCTATTCACGAACATATTTCGGAGACTGTAAGATTTTCATTCCATTCTTGGAAACCCATCGACTTTACTTATTTTCCTATCACTAATTTTTTACAAACCTTCTCCGCTCCTCCTTCATCCAGCAAAATTCACTCTCCTATGGGGGGGGGGTGCCGCTGGTGTATTGGTTAGGATGCTGGCTGCTACTAGCCTGCTGCTCGAAAGGGTAATGGGCACGAATCCTGCTAAAGTAGGATTTTTTCCAAGGTCGCCCGGCTCCCTGCTTGTATGGTTTGAGGAGACCGCACAAAGTCAGCGTTCCGTCCTTCGGAAGGGACGTTAAGCCGTTGGCCCCCTTGGTGCTCTTTGTTAAGAGTAGGCTAATACCGGCACCAGGTTTCCCTCCTCCCTTGTGATTGTGTTCGGTGTGGAAGGAGGTATGGCTACAATAAACAAAGAGGTCGATTAGCCACACGCACGCACGCACACACACCTACGCTATAGCTCGTTTTTCCCTATACCTCTTTCTCTCTCTCGCTTTCCTGACCACAGGCGCCATCTCTTACTCACCGCACCATTGAAAACGACCGCTTGAAAATACCACTAACCACAGCCGCAACACCTCGATTCCTCGACCCACACTTCACCTGTCACCTGCCAATCTTTCACATCTAATCCCCTTATGTTGTGTTCACCTATTCTTCTTCTCGTTCCTTTCTCGGGTTTTTCTCTTTTGCCGATTTGCAATTCTCTTCTCTCTCAGTTGTCGCCGCTCGTTATTCTAAATCGCGCTTTTACGGATTACCACCTCCTCATCCCTTCGCCATTCTTCCTTTTGTCTCAATTTCGAGGAATTTTTGATTGAATTAGATTGTTCTCTCTAAAATTTCGATTCTTTTCGACGATGAATAAATATTAGAAAAATGTTTAGGAAATAAATATAACTGTATTACAGCGGATAGTGAGAAAATCAATGAATTTTATGATCTCTATATGGGGAAGTGTCACCGATAGTTTTAGCATTTAGCGGGTGAAAAATACGTTCGTCTATAATTACTAATTACAACCAAGTAAAGCGGCTATAATGACATTGATACACCGAATCGTTTGATCTGTCTAAGCGAATCGATTCATTTTTACTTTTTCATATACTATGTAGTATATAGAGAAAGTATTGTAATCGTGAAAAAATCGACTTCGAGATTTTGACGGATAAACACGTTTTAGGTGTCCCCGAGTCCAAAAAAGTTGTTTTCGCCATGCCGTCTGTCCGTGTGTATTTGCGGGAACCTAGCGCCTAGAGGATTCAACGAAATTGAATGAAATTTCGTATTTAGGTATGAAATTATCTAGAATAAAAATTACGAAGAGATAAACGATTTAGCTCAGCAATAAAGGTTAGTTCATTTTTATTGATTGTCACAAAATGTCTATTTATTAAAAGATGGCAATAACGATTTCGATTAACATTCACTCAGTTGTAGAGGTTGGTGTCATAAATAATAATGAAAAGCCATATTTCTCAAAAAATAACTATATAGCGTCCAGCGACATTATAATATAGCAATTTTTACGCTTAGCACCCGGTTATCTCAACAATATTCGTCCAGCAATAATGCTTCAGCCACTATGTTCCTTCGCCAATCCGCATAGTACTTGATATTTATGAATAGTAAAACTTATGAAGTTTGATTTTTTCATATAGGAGGTAATATTTACGTGCGGAAAGCATTTTCTACGGTTTTGTTGTTTTTGTAGCAGTAGTTCTTTCCAGTCAGGAAAGAGTCTAGTGAGACCTGATGCATACGTAATATATGATGAAGTTTGTGCAATTTTTTCAATTTACGAGAACGGGATAATTCACCTTATCCTTAAAAATTATTGGTTAAGGGAATCATTGAAATTAAAAACGAATTAGTAGTTGGATAAAGATGAATCAAAACGAGTTTTAATGTCAGAAAAACGAGCGTGAAACATACAGCGATCTTTCTTTGTTTAATTGGATTACTTAGGCGCATTATTAATGCAAACATTCGAAATTACAACCGATTATATTCCTTTTGTATGTACTTTAATGGAAAGGATGAACAGTATAATATTTTAGCTCATCTTGTGAGCGCTTACTACAAATATTCTCACTTAGAAACTATGCATCACGACCGGATTTATTGGAGGTATTGAAATTTTTCGATTTTTTTCCGTCGAAAAACACGTACAGCTCTAAACTTTAAGTTGCCTTGGTGATGTTTTAAAGCCTTGGTTTGGATTAATGATGCCGACATCGTATCGATTTCCAGCACCGCTGTCTTTCATGCAGCCACCTAGTGCGGCGCACGTAGATGAATATTCATTACAATTTGTCCAGTGACTGTAAGCAGACATGAAGAGGGGAGGCACGCGGAAAGTGCTTCGACCAGCGTCAATTTGGAAAATAACGCAAAGCGAGTGTTTTTGCCGAAGTCCGGATGATTGCCAGCACCTCTAGAGTATGATTTTCAACTCGCATCACTCAACCTGACAATCCAAGCGTGGTGATGAAAATATAAATCCAATCAGAACGAATCCAACCTTTATAAATGCCATTTTTATTAACGAGGTGAACTTCCGCCAAATTATGGTCGAGACAGTTAATTTTGTGGGTTTCCGCTTAACATGGGCTTGTAATTTTGTTGTCCGTGAAATATGAACTTATATGTGTGTGTGTGTGTGTGTGTGTGTGTGTGTATATATATATATATATATATATATATATATATATATATATATATATATATATATATGCTTATGGAAGAGGAAAGGTAAGTGGGATAAATGGATGGTAACAAGATGTTGAGATAAGGAAGCCCAGTGAGCACTCAACAATTATATATATATATATAAAGTATATATATCTCCGTCAAAAATAAAGGGTGGGCACACATTAAGTCTAACAAAGTTAAATAGTAATTAATCATCGGTATACTGCATATTTCACTCTCTTTCCATAAATGAGTCAGTCTATATTAGAATATTTTATTTTTTAAAGTTAATATTTATTGTTTTATTCGCCTGTTTGATAGCAAAAACATTTATAATTCCATAAGTCATTAAGATACATAATAAAGAGGTCAAAACAACTATTAAAGATCAAACAAAAAACAACGATGCCTCCCACTAGATATACCGGACAACTTTTAGGAAGATTTTTACCGCGTTTAACAAAAAAACGATTTTAATTATTTTTGTCGTTCATAAGTTCAAACCAGAGGCATTTGCTATCACATATATATGCAGTTTTTATGAATAAAATACTACAAACGTTTTCATTCTAATTTACTTAAGTAGAGTACAATATCTCTAGGTAAATTTTCGAGAATAATATAAAGTTATGACATGTAGTTCATTAATTATTCAGTGTCATTATTGTGCAAAAAATAAAAAAACAGAACTAATCCGAATTTAGTTCAAATAATCCACTTGATACTCTATTAGACTTATATTTGGGCCAAAAACCTGCGAGCCCTCATCGGCGCGTGGAAGAGGATGCCTCAGAGCCGAACGTAAGTTCGATTAAACGCAAAATTAACGCTTCAAGTCAAATATGACAAATTGTTTTGTAAAATTTATCTTTCAAGGAAGTGTATTCGGTTTTAAAGGCGGGATTTGGAACTTTAATTTTATTATTCTGTGGCGAGAATTTCTCCTATCCGCGGGACTTTGTTTGGATCAATCGATTCGAACCAGAATACCCCTTGCTATATGAGCTACTGGATAATTACTCAGGCTTTGCCCCAGGTTTACATTTTCGAATTTTTCATGCACATTTCACTCGCTAATATTTTCATTCAAACTTAAGGTTCTCTCAAGATAAATGATCAATATTCTCACTTGATTGGTATGAACAAATTAAGTATAGATTCAATTCCCTCCTCCCAAGAAGTTCAGGCGCCGAGGTGCACATCCTCAACGTCTATTTAGTATGTGTACCAAGTCTCTACATTTCTTGGTTTAACATTGGTAATGGTGGAGGATTCAACAAAATCGGTCAATTGTTTGCTGAGATATAAAAGGAAACGAAATTTGGACCGACCATGGGGAGCCTCAAACCCCATGGGTCAATTTAAATTATATTCGGCACTACAATTCTCATGATCATCCCGAAGTTGCTGGCAAATATTGAAGCTCCTACCCTTATTTTCTGATTAGTTACAACTGCAACGGATGCGCGCGCTCACGCACGCACGCACACAGACATCTTCTATTATCTTTAAATATAATTACTCAAAGAGAAGCAAAATGTACGGATGAGATCAGGACTAGAATAGGAAAAGCAAAAGCAGTTTTCAGAAGAAAGAAACACCTACTTACGAGGAATATTAGGGAAGATATCCGCAAGAAGTTCACAAAATGCTATGTATGGAGTATTGCTTTGGATGGGGAAGAAACATGGACGCTAAAGAAAAATGACATGAAATGTGGACTTGGAGGAGAATGCTGAAGATAGAATGGACAGATTAGATGATAAACGATGAAGTGATACGAAGAGTAGGAGAGAAGCGAATGATTATACAGACTATTAGAAAGAGGAAGGAAAATTGGGTTGGACATTACCTGAGGAGAGAGAGTATGATAGAGACGTGTTAGAAGGAAAACTAAATGGAAAAAGGGAAAGAGGGAGGAAAAGGTTTCAGCTGATAGACGATTTGAAAGGGAAAGAGAGTTATCAAGATATGAAGAGGACAGCGGAAAATAGGAGTATAAGATCGTATGGAGAACCAGGTTGAACCATGAATAATCACGGACCTGTCTACGGACAGACTGCCCATGATGATGATCAATGTCTGTCCGTCCGTCCCCTTTTATCTCTTGAAGAGTTTGTCATAGAGAAATGCTATAAACGCCATTTTGTTTCTGCCAACTAGGAGACCCCGAGAAAACTATTTTTGTTTACGGAAGTGTCCCGGATTTGACTCCGGGAGACGATTATATTTTTTCCATATGTTTACACAGGAGTTTCAATTTTTCAAGGTGCAAGGTTTATTTCTTTCATTCATTAAAATACGTAAATATGGACGAAATGTTTCCGTTTTTGCTTTATTCGACGGTAAAAACTGTAACATTTCATATTCTTTATGTTTTTTTGATGTTACACGGAATAATTTCTCAGAAACACGCATTTCTTTTCGAAATTCTATGACTTTTTCGCACTCTTTCTAGGTGTTGCCAAGGCGACTTGCGTTGTTGCCTCCGATTGAATTAGCATCTACATATTAACTATTCAAATAGAAAAAAATAATTGCGTTATTCGCTTCGCGCTGTTTATGAAGAATGGAAATTATAGTTGTAGTAATGTAAACTTAATATGGCTGGAGAGGAATCGAGTGGGGATGTGCAAAGGACAAACAATGTTGCCATGTTGACTCTATCCGTAATGTCTAGAATGTTTATTGTAAAGAGAGTACGCGTCCCATACAAAACAACAAATTACTATTATCATTATTTTTATTTTGCGTGAGCACTCGACCTATCATTGCTATGCTTTCAACGCCGAAAAATGAGATAAAGTTAATGGATTTTGGAGCCTTAGACGCTCCCTTCTCCGTCCCTCTTAGGCCAATACTCTTCAACTCCATGGTCTCTATGTGTCAAAGGATGAACAGTAGAAAGGATTCAACGCATCCTAGCATCAAAACTTCGAATGAAAAATTATCCAAGCTATTTCGAAAACATGCTGTTTTAAATAATATTTCGAAACTTCAATGCCGTTGCGCTGAATACTTTGTCACATATTACTTTAATTTTAACCACGTATTATGTGCACAAAAACACAACTTTTGAGGGGGTAGCGTTTCACATTTCGAAAAAGAAACTTTTTCTAACCACCCTACTCTGCAAGCAATGCATATACCCAGAACTTATCTTGTTCCATTTATCACCAACCAGGAATATACGTATGCTCTTGAAAGGTCTTTTTTAATGCATGGATGTCGATTTTTACAGTTATAAACTCGATTTGAGCCAGCACCTTACGGCAATGATTTTTAAGATAGTTATGGTGAGTTTGTAGGTAAGCCACAGTTGGCTCAATAATAGAGAAGTTATGGCAATGTTAAAAAGTGTGATGGAATAAATAAAGTATTTTAATAAGGCATTACCCAAAAATCAGTCACTCATTCTGGATAAATATTTCAATGAAAACTACACTTAAATTTAAAAAATCGATAGAAACTACAATCAAATTATAAATCCAGAATCTAGAACTTCAGGAAAATGTGAAAAAATATGCATTCACATTTTGATGTTATATATTGTATTTTATTTACATTACTACAATATCTTTTCTTCACACTCGAAGTTAAAATAAATGTTTGGAAATGAAAGATATGACTTAATAATTTGGATAGGAAAAATTTGTGTCGATATTAAACTTTTAAAGAACTGCAAGTTTAACCATGTTCTCCCCCCCCCCCCCCCCGATTTTTCCTATCCGGATTTTAAGTTGTTTGTATCTATTAAGCTCATATGACCGGGATGAGACAATAATATAATTGAGAATGAGCTTCACGGCACACATACAATGATAAAAAGTAAAAAATGTCCAAATGCCGTAATAAAATAAAGGTACTCCAATAAAGTAAGGTAAGGAAAGAAAAAAGATTTTAAAAAATTAAAAGATAAAAATTGAAAACATAAAAACCTCACCCATACATCTAGATACTCCATCTGCTGTTTAGGGGCTTTAAAAAAAACACCCCCATTGATGACCTAATTAGTCATATTGAAGCCGCGATAAAGTTCTATGATGAACCTACCAAGATTCATATTCGTAAAGCGTGTAACACAAAGTTGAAGAATAATTTGAAATATCTTCCCCGTCAACCGGACCCCAACTCCAATAGAAATTACGAAACCATAAAATGTTTAAGATCAAAAGACTGCTTCTACATAAAGGCAGATAAAGGCAACCGTGTAGTGATTATGGACAAAGAAAATATTTCAGCAAGGTTACTAACATGTTAAACAGTGGCCCCTACACCAAAGTCAAGAAAAACCCCCTCGCTTCAATAATACGGCAAACAAAAGAAACAATAAAAACCTGCACAAATCTCTTTGACACGAAACAAATTTTCAGACTGCACGCATCTAACCCCACTACCCCTAAGCTGTATTGTCTCCCCAAAGTACATAGACCCGATATCCCCACGAGACCAATTGTCTCCGCTATTGATTCCTCGACCTATCATTTATCCCAATGGCTCAACTCCCAGTTCCTTAATTTAAATTTATTCAGTGAACATTTCGTAAAAAACAACACTGATTTCTTTGATCGAACCAAAAACATAGTTTTTATCAGCAACTAGACTCTAGTATCCTTCGACGTAGTGAATCTACTCCCAAATGTTCCGATCGCTGAAACCATATCAATACTTAAAGATTGGCTAACCAGTAAAGGTCTAACAACAGCTGTTGTGGATGAATATGTACGTCTCATACATCTGGTCATGGGGCAAAATTTCTTCCAATTTAACAAGGATTATTATAAACAGAATTTCGGCACTACTATGGGTAACCCCGTTTCCCCTTTCCTAGCAAACTTATTTATGTCCCACTTCGAAGGAATATGTAAATCTAAATTCCCCTATTTTCCGAGGATATGGGTAAGGTACGTCGATGATATTTTCGCGGTATTTGACACAAACTGTTGTCAAATAGAGGATTTCCTTAGGAGACTTAACAGTGTATTCTCGTCCATTAACTTCACTTACGAATTAGAATCTAACAATAGTTTACCTTTTTTAGACATCACATTTACCAGAACCGAAAACAACACAATAGAATATAACATTTACGGAAAACAACTCACAGTAACAATTACCTACCGATAAACTCCTTTGACCATCGCAAACACAAACTGGCCACTTTCCATGCCTTAATATACAGATTATTACACGTCCCTTTAAACAAAGCCAATTTTAAAACAGAACTAAAGTACATAAAGAAGATTGCCACTGAACACGGATATAGGGAGTCCACCATCGACTATTTATTAAAAAACACAAAAATAAAATATTATTTAAAGACGTTACCACATTTAGGAGCGAGCAACCAAAATATATTAAACTACCGTATTATCCGAAATTGACTAAAGGCTTGGACAGTATTTTCAATACCGTAGATACAAAAATCACATACACCAGCAACACAAAACTAAGACACCTCTTAGGTAACACGAAAGACAAACCATCACATACGGAAAAATCAGGCATTTACAAAATTAATTGCGCAGATTGTGAATTAGCCTACATAGGTCAAACTAGACGCAGTATTTCTACCAGGTTTAAAGAACATTTAAGGCACTATAAATACGGAAGACCTGAAAAATCAAGTGTAGCCGAACATATGATCATTACCAACCACAAAATCAGCGATGAAAATCTTAAAGTATTAAAACACATTCCAAACAATTTACTTGATCCGTACGAGAGTTTATTGATTTAAAAAAACAAAAGCCACCTTTTAAATCAGGATAGTGGCCCTATTCCATCACCCCTGCATGCACTTTCCGACGGAAAAATGTGAACTTGGGTTTCTCCGTGTCGCTTCCTTTACGTTGTTTTTCTTTCGTGTCCTTGCTTGACGGTTAAAACAAACCCCCCCCCCTTTCTCCTACTCCGTTCACTTTCCATTTACTTCGGTTAACCGTCTTCTTCCCTCCTCCGTTATCCCCCCTTCTCCCCTCCTTTTTTCCTCCTACCCTGGTACCATGTATAACGCACCGAGCTTCCCGTCCCGCGCATTACTTTACCTTCAGGACTCTGAAGAGGGCTACTTGGTAGCCGAAATACTCCCTTTCTTTCCTCGAATCGGCTTTACCGATTCTTTGTTTTAATTTTATTCTATTTTTTATATTTCATGTTCTCTTCCGCCTTCTTGCGTTTTAACTTATGACAAGGGTCACTGCATCCCCCCTTTTCTCGCATACCCTATATTTTTATTCACTTTTAATTATTCTTCTTAATCGGCCTCGCCGAGGTTTTACTATTTTTTAATTTTTTGACCTTGGTTTGTTTTGTATTTTTATTTACGAAAAGGGTCACTGCAGTTTTTTCGCATGCCCAATCTGTGTGAATGTTGAGTGTGTTTGGAGGTCCCTGGCGCGGAGGCGTCTCCCGCAAACCTTGGTTGGCTGACCTGCTGTCTCTGGCACTGGCCTTAAAAAGTCCCTAAACAGCAGCTGGAGTACGTACGTACGCATGCATGCATGTATGTATGCATGTATGAATGTAAGTATATATGTATGTTCAGGGCCGGCCCAAGCTTTCTTGGCACCCCTGGCGAAATTTTTCAATTGCGCCTTTAAATATTGATTAGTGATGTAATAATCCATCTTTTTTGCAAAAATTATATAGAAGTAGTCAGATAAGGTTTTTTGTTATATTTTCCCTCTGTTTATAAATGTCATTTATTTTTATCTCTTAAGCTATATTACATCATTACATACAAGTATTACATTACATTAGATCACGTGTTATTATATTATATAAGTACAACTATACGATCATTTTACCACCACGAAAGTAAATACATAAATGTTTAAAGAAACAATATTTTTAATTTTTAACAACGAGTAAAACACTTCTTCCTTGCTTTCAAATCAGCAAATGTATTAATTGCTTCACCAAAATTCAATGTTGCTACAATATCATTTTCAATGGACAAAATTGCTAAAAAATTTAGTCGGTTCTGTTGCATACTTGAACGAAAATATGTTTTTATCAATTTTAATTTACTAAAACTTTTCTCACAGCTTGCAACAGTTACTGGTATGGTTAACAGTATGTATTCGCAATGCGATCCATGGGTTGGGCAATGTGTCATGTAAGTTGTGTGAATCGATGAAACGTAGTACCTCTAAAGCACTCAATTTTCGGCAGTAAAAATACTTTAATATTTTCTATTTCCAGACAGAGGTCTTCAGCGTTTAAATCACTGTCATTGTTATCTTTTAATGCTTCATGAAGGTTTAAACATTTCTGTAATAATATGTCATGATTTGAGTTGTTTTTAAAATTAATTAAGAACCACCACGTTATGTAAAATTCCTGCATTAAAAAAAAACGATTTGACAATGAACTTAGTGCCTGGTCGATAATAACTTTGAAAATATGTTTTTAAAAAAACATTTCCGGATCGCCCCCAGCCATTCGTGTAACTTTAAATTTAGGTTCTGCCCCTAATGCTATTGCTAATAGTGTTGCCGATTCAACTGCTGATTTGTACCCTATTTGTCTGTACATTTGTAAGAATGTGTAACATTCTTCCAACAAGTTGATCGCACTGCCTAAATCCGAGTCATTTTGTTGCATAGATTTACTTACTATATTTATTTTTGATAAAATATCATACCATACAGACAATGATGTTAAAAATTGAAAATTCTCAAGTTTTTCGACAAGTGAGTATGCTTCAGATATAACTTTTGAATCTAAATTATTTTCTTCCAACAGTTCTGTTAAAGCATTTCTTATTAGCACTATTTCAGTTTTAATGCAATCAAGTCTGCATTCCCATCTTGTTTCGCATAGTGGTTTTGTTGTTAATATTTTAATGTGTTGTTTCACGATACTCCAACGTGATGGAGAAGCAAAAATTAAAATTATTATGTCATTTTGCTTAAAGTTATGCAGAAAACGACGTGGGTACAAAAATGTACAGATAAAATATAAATTCGTTAGTGTTGGGTGCTTGGTATTTAAATATTTAAAGTATTTTTAACTGATTTAGTAAAAAAGTTGAGAGAAAATGTTTTCTTTTGATAAAAAAGAAAAATATTTGGTTGTTACATGAGTTTTTGTTGAAAACTTACAAACAAAAAAGAAGCTATGTATTTACTTCATAATTGGCTTCACTGATGTTCTTCCACACTATCACCTAATGAACACTGAACAATAAAAATTTGCTCACTAAAGAACCCTGTTCTCTATTCTGTTTCATCCATAGAACTGTCGAAGATTGTTTACCAATAAAATTCACTTCCCTTTTCTCATTCTCAGAATTCCTACAGATCCAGAATAAGGAACTTCCTTTGAATAGGTTTCATTGTACTCAAATTTAAGGATAGTGACCTTTCGGCGTTGAAATACTTTGAATTCGTCTTTATTAAGTGACAAAAAAGCAAAATCTAATTTTTTGTAGCTTTCCGCCCTCCATATCTCTTTTTCCGCCGGCAAAAACTTCATTCACAAGAGAAAGGCCGTATTTTGTGTTTACTTCAATCAAGACTTTGTAACTGTTAAGATATACAAGAAAAAGAAAATTTAGGGAGTGATATATTGTTTCTGAGTATTCGTGTTTGAGTATTGTTTAGAGCAGGGGTCCCCAAACTTTTTGAGAGGAGGGCCACATAGAAATATTGAAAGTACTAGGCGGGCCGGATTGAAAAAAAAGTTTCAAAATTTTAAATATTTTATTCTATAATTACCTAAGCATACATGCATGTATAATTAAAAGTAAACGTGAATAAATGTAAGAAAAAATCTAATGCAAATAATTTGTTGATGAGATTACATGATTGATATTTGGCCTAAAATTGGAAACACTGATTTTATGTTTAATAAAATTTCCGAGGGCCGGATAAAACCCTTTCGCGGGCCGTAGTTTGGGGACACGTGGTTTAGAGAACTAACCTTATAATATTGTCCTTCCAGGCGCCGTCTCGGCGCCTTAGGCGGCCGCCTTGCTCTCGCCTATACCTCGGGTCGGCCCTGGGTATGTATGTATGTGTGTATCCTCTACTAACAACTTTTGCACAATGGACCGATTTTCATGAAACTTGGTATGAGGCTCGTGCTGCCGGGGCCCACCTCCGGACTATATTTTATTTGGCGAAGATTGAAGTCTCGGGTTCGATCCCAGGAACGTTTTTTCCTATTTGTTTTACATAGGAAGTCTCAAATCCATCGTGCAGAGATGTTTTCTTTAATATTTTAAAATATCTTAAAACTGTGATATCGGAGTGAGATTTATACTATTCCAAGGGGAAAAGAATGTAGATTCCAATTCTTAACGCAGAACTTTGATAAATGATCATATTTTCTTGAATTTCTACTAAAACAGAGTTTTTGAGTTCTAAATCGCATTTTATTGGATTGTTGCCATGGAGACGATTATTACCGAACCCGACTTGAGCATAGACCTGTTAACAAATGGGTTATTACCATGCATATATATATATATATATATATATATATATATATATATATATATAGACGAGTGATTTAGTCACCTCGGCCACGCATTGGCGCTGCGATAAATGTTAATTTGAATTCGCGTGGGAAGATAGATCAAATTACAAGCCTCCATCATATCAACGAGATTAAAAAAAAACTATTTTCATTGTTCGTGGTGTAATAGAAGTCTCTTTATTTTAACGTGGATTTGTATTGATACGAGCATTCCTACGTTTTTTTGAGGGGATATTTCTGCTAATAATTGTAAGTTTGTATTTATTGTAATTATTATTGATAGTAAGTTTTTATTTACCTTAAAAACATTTTATCTTTATTCACCATTTAAGATAGGTAATACTGTCGTAAAGGATGTTAATTTTAACAAATTTAAATGAAACATTTTCAAGTGTTGTGTTGTAGCTTAGCAATTATTCAGCTAACTATACTTATACAGTGTTTTTATATGCATGGTTGATATGATGTTAGGAAAACAACAATTTATTATTTTTGTCATGTCAGTTACGTGACTACAATTTGAAATATTCAACAGTTTCATTCCTACTAGTATCTAAAGCTGAATTACTCTGAACTAGCAGTATATTTTCGTTGATTTTAAGCAATGTGAATGGATAAGTCAGTATTTTTCTTAATGAAAGAAAAGATCACTACCTATATTCCAAACATTTTTACGTTTGCCACTGAGTTCTATACTTCTGTCCGCCATTCACTCAATTGTAAAAAGATTAAAGGCTAAATAGAGATATTCACTCATCAATCAACAGCTAGTAGACACTTTTGCAACTTTTTACGCCCATGCAAGCAGAAAGGTTATCATAATTATATTATAGAGTTTATTCATATTAAAGTATTAACTATAAAAAAGTTGGTTACAAATATTCATTTTTATATCTTCACTTATTTTCTTTTCCTCTCGACTACCCTTCAGCAATGGACAGTTGATTCTTACATATTAGCGTATAAACATTACCATTTATTAAATTAGTTTATTAAAAAAATACATTCAAAATATAATGAGATATAAAGAGATTTTTACATTGCTTTTAGTATTTTAAACCTGATAATGCTCTATTAATTTGTTTTCCAATTTTCTCTATCATTGATAAACTATGAATTACAAATGATATTTATAGTATGAGAATTCCTTGTAATGACTAACACATACTGAAACATTTCCTGTCAATATAAGTAATCAATTCGGGACGTTAACTTTGGAAAACCAGCCTACATTTGTTGTTTGGACATCTTGTTTTTGCTTATCTTGTGAGCTAGTTTAAAAGAACAGTAAAAATTGGAACTTTATTTGCTGACGCAATGTGAAAAAGTACGTTTTATTTATTGAGGTAATTTAGAATTGTAAATTTAAAATTCTATATAAACATAGTAATATAATTATATAAGATAAGTTTTACAATAATTAATTTTAAAAGTATATACATACTCTTACACACGTTAGGTTTCTAATCTAATGACAATTGGCTTAATATTTGAACATACTTCATCACTAAAAAGGGCCCTCCTGGCGCTCCTCGATTTTTCAAGAACATTTCTTGTAATTGTAGATTGCATTAGATATTACACAAATAGTAAAGGTTAAAATGTCTATCTATAAACATTTACTCTGAATTTTAATTTAAAAATTTTGAAGGCACCCCCTGCCGCACACCGATTTCTCCAAAACATTTCTTTGGCATCATACTAAATGGCATCATAGACCACATAATACACATTTCAGTCCTATATCTCTCACCGTTTACTTGCTATTTAAACTTAATTGATTGCACAGACAGACTGACGGCCAGGCATACAGACAGAACAAAAACATAAGCGCGTTTATAAGATAAAACGCGCTAAAAATAAAATAATTTAATTTGTAAAGTCGATAATAAATATAAGTGGGAAGGGCAGGCGCTAAGGTTTTTGGCGTCAGTGGCGATATCCTTTAAAATGTTTAAAATCAACTTAAATGGACTCCTCCATCTCTGGCACCGATCCTTTGGGGTGTGATCTATGTTAGTTTTTCTCAACCGGTGGGACGCGAAGATTCGACGGTAATTCTCAACAAAATTACTCCAATATGTAAGTTTTTTGAAAATGTCCATAAAGA
Source organism: Tanypteryx hageni (assembly GCA_028673005.1). NCBI lineage: Eukaryota > Metazoa > Arthropoda > Insecta > Odonata > Petaluridae > Tanypteryx > Tanypteryx hageni. The sequence goes on along the minus strand of CM054113.1, from coordinate 110,838,079 downwards.
TTAATATGGTTCTGAAATGCAGTTGACATAAAAATGCACTTCTTGGAAAAGATGGGGTTTGTTTTTATCATTGTGGGACCAAGGACTTCCGACAAAATGGTTCGTGGTACATAGAGTTTTTGAAAGAATGGTAGGTGGGACGCAAGATGCAAAAGGTTGAGAACCACTGATCTATGGCATACAGTGAGGCAGCGTTCACGAAACAACTTACTCTGTCATAAAAATCATTCTCTTCGAAAATGGTATTATCTGACCTTATGACGAGAAAGCCAAAAATGTCGAATGTTGAAGCCAGATAATGATAACATTTAGAGTTTCGCGTATAAAATTCAATTCTCGCAGTTCAAAAGTTCCTTGGTAATCGTCAATTGGGAACGAACTGCGTTTGCGGATCCATTTGATCAAACGAGGAAGACGTACAAATTAAGTTTGGGTCTCAATCATGAGGTTGCCATGTTGATTAATGTTTACCAACTGCTATTACGAATTACAATCTGAATGACCCGTAAATGGCAAAGACCATTCAATGCCATTCCCACACGGAAGCAAGAAATGAATGTAGAAATCACATAACATTTTTATATAGCCCTTGGATTTTTCCAGTTTTTCGGTTATGTATTTTATAAAATTGAAAAAAATTTAGCACTGGATGGTAAATTTTTTATTAAAGGAAGGTTTTTTCGGAAGAGGATTTGAACGTGAAAGTGGAACTTGATTAAAAAAATGAAAAAGCCATCATAAATCAATACAAAATCCTACTTTCTTGAGCGATTAATAAAAAATGGAAATGTAATGGCTGCTTACCTAAAAAACGACACAGAGGAGATAAAAGGCTTCCGACGGAATCGGATTAATCGGGTTAAAGGATCGATTGAATGAATACAAAACATTAATACGAAAGAAAAAAATTAAAATCTCTTCATAAAGGGAAGATATTAAAAATGATGACAGTAAACTTCTGTAAAAGATTTTTCGTCAACATAATTACCGTTTTAGGCCATTGAAACATATTTTGGGGGAAAAATGACGCTTTTTAATCAAATTGAAACGGAAAAAACTATATTCTGCCAATTCTACGATTAATCTCGAAAAATCAGGACCTGTCAACGAGCAGCGCGTGCTGCGGCACCAAAAATAAAAGAAAATTGAAAATTTTTAAATTGGGCGCTACCGTATGGCTACCGAAATACATCATCACTCTTTGCTTTGTGTTGAATTTATGAATTCGGTGGCACCGCAGCGGACTTTCGTCACACGGATGATAAAAAAATTTCGAAAACTTCATGTCAAGCATCACCACAGAATTGCCGAGTCGCAATCATCGAAATAAAATCTTTTGCCTGAATTCTGGCGTTGTCCCATGCATTCCAACATACGCACATCGAAATGAAATACATTAAAAATCTGCAATTTTCGAAGAAACGCCAACATATGAATATTCATATTAAAATTTGCCGCGTTTGCATCTCGGTCTTCTTCCACCATGATTATTTATCGCCTTCTTTGAAATTCAAATATTTGGCCTCGTACTGTGAGAAAATAGTTCATAAAATGTTAACAAATAAAACGGAAGTCATCTCTGCTCATGTGGTTTCTCTCGCTCTGGAGCGTGCAATTATATACAGCTTCATAATATTTCTTTGTACTTTCACGATGGTAGGTTACATGTTATTTACCCAAGGGTGGCATTTTTTGACGTTTGAGAGCTCTTACAACCGTCGTCGCTTATAACGTCCTGGGTATTTTTGAAACAGCTTACCATAAACTTTCCCATGCATTCACGAACTAAAACTTTCTTTATCGTCGCATTGCTGGAACATGGATATCATGTAAATAATTACGAGAAGAAATCTACTCTAATGAACTTTACTGTCGTTTTCACCTGTTTCTCAATTTTTGACTGAATCTCCGCGTACCATATTATCGCTAATTTCTCCTTCTACGGAGTCGCAGTCTACAAGCTCTGTATTTTTTGTAGCTGACAAGTTAATGAAATTTTTTGAAGTCATGAGGCCATTAGTTATTTGAAACAATTGGTGGTTAGCAAAATTATCAATTAATACTTTATGCCACCCACGCTCTTTGCCGAAATAATCGATGGTGCAATCGTTCCTAGCAATTGGCAGATAAGTTAAAACCATGTAAAATAATAACGACAGCATATGTTTTCGTCCAACGAATCACCGTCATTTGCTTTTCGAGATTATAAATTCCATGTCTGCATTAGGAAGCATGCAAAACTCTCATCTAAGGACATTTTAAAAAATCATTTCCTTCCACATAGAGTTTTGGGTCCCCGGCAATATTTCTTTTCCCGGGAAACGGGAATTAGATTTTCAAATATCTCGGGATTCCCAGGAACCCGGCAATAAGAATGTTTTTGCATTTCTAATATTTAGTACATCATTTTTCATTTAAACATGATACTTATTATTGATACAACGTATATATATATATATATATATATATATATAAGTCTTTTAAAATCCCCATTACATGTGATACATTATTTTCTACAAATTGTTAGCAGATTCAATATTCCGACGCATTTTCACTTGCGCAACCGATCTCTCTTCGATGTTGACGAGATGGAGATAACAAGAGACCAACTACTGATGTATCCGATATTGAAATTTCCTCAAAGTTAAAATTGAGGGTCAAAAATGCATGAAAGAGGTTTAAAAACAATCTATAAGAGCCTTCTTATGTCCCTTTGTGGCTGCCTCTGTCACGCTATAACAATACAAATAACTCAATAATGGATCGTGATACATTTTTAAAATTTGGCAGAAATGCTCAATTTACATATTTTAAGGTGATGACGAAAAAAAACTCGAAAAACGTCCTGGGTTCGTCTCTAAGGAAGACATTTCCAGTTTCTATAAAGTAACACGTAAACATCGATTTTTCGACGTGCAGGCTTTTATTGTTTTTGAGATATAAATAAGAAAGAATTAACCTACGATCTGCAATTTAAACCACTTTTAAGAAAAAATTACAATATCTCTTATTATGTTAATATTTTTCCATTTCCATTCCAAAATTCCTCATGTTAAACGTTCAATTCACATATTTTGGGAAAATCTTGCCATTTTAACGAAATATTGCCTTGCAAACCCATTACAATGCTAAACCTCGAAATCCTATTGCCATTTCATTCCTTATAGATGCAAGCGTGCTATGAACGCTTTTAATACGAGAGAGAGAGAGAGAGAGAGGGAGGAGAGGGGAATGATTTTCATAGCAACCAATGTAAACAACATTCGTTGCTTTATATGAGAGAAGGAATATATCTGAATGAAGAACATTAATCATTTGCATATTAAAATCACTTAAAATCATCGTAGGAGTTCGAAACTTGAAACAACGAACGCCTAAAAGAATGAATTTTTGTTTTCCCGCAATCGGTTTTTTAATACGCGTCGAATCGACCAACAGATCAGTTTTTAACGCAAGAATTTGATGTATTCTTAGTGAGTTGCATTCTTGCCGGTAATTGCTTACCTTTGTCATGGATAATAGCTTCGCTTCGCATCTATTCATGAAATTACATTAAAAACTTGACCTCTGAATTTCAACGGGCATCTCCCTGGTTCATATATAATCACTTGGTCAGAGTAGTTATTTGGTCGATTAGTGGCGGATGATGGGGAAAACGAAAACCCAAAAGAGTCCCTCCGCTCACCCGCTGGCATGGGTTTCTCCCAAGTGTTCCACTCTTTTCTCGAAAATGATCTCAATAGGGGCGTGCCCGGACGGTGCAAATAGCAGTTAAGTAGCGAAACAATAGCAGTGTCCTTTCACAGGATATCTTCACTCAGAAGGATGAGAACAAGCAAGCGGATAAAGAGTTGATCATGAATCATATTTAAGAATTGCCTATTATTAGGAACACCGGTAAATACCGAATTTTGCTTTTAAACAAAGACGTTACAAATCAACTACTAACAGATTAAAAATCAGCAGAAATAGTTTCCTTTGTTTCGACGAAAGTACGGAGGCAACAGCATATGTGCGACTTGCGGTTATTGTCAGATTCTCCTCTAAAAATACAAAGAGGAAGGTATTAGTTAAATTAATGAAATTTCTGGGAAAAACCACAAGATGCGATATTATGAATGAATTAAAAAAAGAATTTAAAGAAATGGGGATCGACTTAAAAAATATCGTGTCGGTAACAACCGATGGAGCACCAAGTATGATCGGCAAACATGTTGGATTTGTTCAATTTCTTTCAAAAGAAATTCAATGCCCTTTGCTTCAATTTCATTGAATAATAATACACGAGGAAGCACATGGTGCGAAAAAAGTTTAAATTCACTTGGACGTGATTTTTGTACTGACATAAATTGTTAATTTTATTACTTCTCGCGTTCCTAATAAACGAGAGTTTGCAAAACTTTTAGATGAGGTTGAACCTCAATATTCAGGTTACTTATGTAAAATTGTGCCCGATGGTTGTTTCGCAGTCAAGTTTTGAACCGTTTTGTTAGCGACTTACAATTAGACGAGGAAGGATTGTTTTTTAGAGGACAGAGAACAAGATTTTCCAGAGCTTACAGATACGAACTGGTTAAACGATTTAATGTTTTTTGTGATTTCGTGCATCGTTTCAATGAACTAAATGTAAAACTTCAATGCCGACGTCAGCTTGTATTAAGAATGTACGAACATATTAAAGCTTTTGAGAAGTATTTGAAAAGGATTTGTCGACTGAAAATTGAAAGTACTTTCTATCACTTAAGAAGCATGTTGCGACATCGCCTTTTTTCATTGATGATGGCAAAAATAGGTTTCATATTTTGAAAAAGTACACCTCTTTAATACGAGACACAAAGATAATATTTATGGAAACATTTGATCAATTTCTTGGAGTGGAGACAACATTAAAATTCATGATATTGCCACATACGATCAAATTTGAAGACCTTCAATTGACTTTCTTCGAATGGATTGACATTGATAATTTAGAGATGGAATTAATTGAGTTTCAAAACAGTTTTGTATGGAGCAATAAATTCGTGGAGCTAAATGTTCAGGAAAAGTTACTCCGACAATGAATGGACTGAGAAATTATCAGAGGAAATGAGAGTTGATCATTTATTTCTCTCAGGATGGAACTCTTTACCCGATTCATTTATGGCAATGAAAAAAATAGCGAAAGCTCTTTTAACGATACTTAGACCAACGTTATTTTCTTCTATGAATTTTATCAAATATAATAACAGAAATCGCCTTGGCAATGATTTAACTGATGCATGTGTAGGATTTAAATCCACAAATTACACTCTACGAATAGATACTTTGGCATCAGCCAGACAACAAGTGTCACACTGACAAAATATGTATGTGTGTAGGAAAATAGTCCATTTTGTTAACATTTATAATAATGAATATTTCATTTAATTATTTTTATTTTTTGTTTTGCAAGAATGTATGTACATATTTAATTTGTATTAAATTTGAATCATATTTATTATCTTCATTGTTATTAATTAGGTAAAAATAAAGTCTATTTCTGATAATTATTATAGTTGCTAGAATAAAATCCTTTGCAAAAGAACGTGAAGGTTTATAAAATTATTTCCGTTGATAGTGTTGCAGATATTATACTTAGAAATAATTTAGTCATGCGTTTATTGTATCAGAATTTGTTCGAAAAATTCAACATAATTTTCAAAGAAAAAGGTGTAACTTATTCAAAATATTTAAAAGAATCATTTTTCAATATTTTATATATGGACAAGAGCAGTTTATTTAATGCTATAATGCTATGAGAATAGTTGAACTTATAATCTCTAAATATTTGGAATTAACACTGTGACACACGAAGAGTTTTGTGTAAAGTCGGATGATAAAATGTGACACGCTCATTGAAAAAGGTTCGCCATCCCTGCCTTATGCTATAATGATTTAAGTGTTCCCTGCCTTTTTACTTTATCCTTAATTAAAAGAGTACTTCAAGATTTATTCCATTGACTCTGTTCATCAATCCAGATACTAAGCAACTTCTTCGCCTTCACCATACTAGGATTCTGTTTCACAAGAATAACCCGAGAAGTGTAGCAAATTTTTTCACATTTTTTATCTTTGTCACCAGACTTGAATATTGTGCGCACAGTTGTTGGTGGAAGGTTCAAAGCTCTCCTTTTTCAAAAGCGATTCACTACTTCGAGTTTTATTTCAAGCTCGGTTTCCCTTACATGCAACTTGAACCTTCTTTTCTGACATGAGGGTTATTTAATACACTATAAGAGAAAGGCTGTAACTGAGTTAGCTTGAGCAATCTATAGCCGGGAGGAGGATGAAGGAGGGGAGGAAGGGGGGAGGGGAGTGAGTGAGGAGGGGAGGGGAAGGAGGGGAGTGGGAAGGAGGGGAGGGAGGGAGGATGAGAGGGATGGAGGAGGGGAGGGATAGATAGATAGATAATCGTCTTTATTCGGGCGAAAAAGGAGGGGAGGGAGGGAGGAGGAGAGGGGAAGGAGGGGAGTGGGAAGGAGGGGAGGGAGGGAGGAGGGGAGGGAGGGAGGTGGGGAGGGATATATAGATAGATAATCGTCTTTATTCGGGCGAAAAAGGAGGGGAGGGAGGGAGGAGGAGAGGGGAAGGAGGGGAGTGGGAAGGAGGGGAGGGAGGGAGGAGGGGAGGGAGGGAGGTGGGGAGGGATATATAGATAGATAATCGTCTTTATTCGGGCGAAAAAGGTGGGGAGGGAGGGAGGAGGGGAGGGAGAGGAGGGGAGGGGAGGGGAGGAGAGAAGGGGGAAGGAGGAAGGAGGGGTGGGGGGGAGGGGGAGGGAGAAGGAGGGGAGGGGGTCAAACCTACCTTCGGAGCCGCACACGATAATCTTCAGAAGTTTCAGATCCGCATGGCACACATTCTGTGCTTATAAATTTACGAAAAAAAAGCATAAACTGTATCCTAAGCAATTATGATATGATGGCATTCCCAACACGTCGTGAGTCCTACTACGTCACTCTATCCTGTATTGAAAGCGTTGACACGCCTCTTAATGGAAATTAAAAAGAGCCGCATGCGTCTCGGGAGCCACGGTTTGACCACCCCTGATATAGGCTCTCCAGCGTGCCGTATGTATCGTTTGCGTATACGTTTGCATTATGAGTTTTAAATCTTTCGGGATCTGATTTATTATCTCTCCAGCAGTTGCTTTATGAATTCATTTCTTCAGCCGAAGTTCTGTAGTTCTTCTTATTCTTAGGTATTTTTTTCTTCCTCAGGTCTGCTCCTTAGTACATTCCTCAATCAGTTAAAATGGGTTCGTTGGATGGCGACGACGTACTAAGTGCTCGAAAATCGATATTACCGACAAAGATCAGTTTAGGGATATTATGCCACAGAAAAACTCACGTTTGAGGAGCTAATCTTTGCAGTTGAGAACATTAATCGAGAGAAATAACAAGTCATGACAACGACATATTTAAATTGTCGTATTTGCGCGGAAAGACAGCGCATCACAAATTTGGTGTCCTTAATTTTGTTACGACGTACCTATTAGCGAAAAATCTTATCTCCAATGTACGTATCTCGAGGGATCTCTCTATAGCTCCGCCTGTATTTAGTTTGATAGCCAAAATTCCTCAAGTAAGTATAAACAAAATACTCAAGGTGTATCAAGTTATGTAACGTGACAAATATATAAATGAAACGATTCAATTTTAGAAAAAATTACGAAATCAATTATCATTTAAAGAATTGTCTTCTAAAACGTTTACACATCAATATTTTCTCTGTCAATATTAATTTCGTTCAATCATTCAATTTTCTTAATTTCTCTATTGCATTAACATTGAAAGACTTTTCGCAACATAAATCGATACATCTGCCTACATTTGTTCGGTAACTAAGATGTCGTTTATTGTTTACGTTTTGGATAATAGTATTGACATAATCCAATAATTTTATTGCTGCTTTAAAGGCTTCGTTGCATCTATCCATGTGAATATTAAGTAAGATGTTAATGCGCAATCATACGTATTAATGGTAATACTTTACAATTCAATACGCAATAAAAATCGTTTGCTACTTAAAATAAAACTCTTTCCCGAGCGAAGCCGGGCGTTTCAGGTAGTAACTGAAAATTCGATCTTTAGCCAAAATGAGATCCGGATTTCTTAACTCCATTCATTATCACAATTTAGTAAAAATACCCATTTATTTGCTTTATTCAATTTAATTTACACTTAATATTTCTTTGAATTTAAGTCCAACTGAAGATATAAACTTAGTACATTTGAGGAACAATAAATTCTTGTTTATGAAAATATCCTTAATAAAAAGATTTATTAATCTCCACTAAGACATTACGTATGTTTTCCACCTCGCGATTTCAAAACCGTAAAATTTTAAGCGGATGATAAGGGATTCAGTCCAACTCATATCAGGAGCTAACGGACATATTCGATGTTTTATCGCTCTCAGGGGACAATTCTGTTAGACGTACCATGGTCATCACACAAAATATACTTTTTCATCCTCAAGGCTAGAGGCAGAGGACGAAAGTCAAATTGCCTGACTAAGGATGAATATTTTCCAGCCACATTTTTTATACCTTTCCATCTGATAAGGATACTTGGCTAAAAATCCACGCGATAGATTTAAACTTATTCATCATGCAAAATATCACGCCCCACCACCTCCAAAATTTCCAGAATGAAATTTAATCCACCATACTGTGAGAAAAATATCTCATTTCGGATCGAATTCAAGGAGTGGAAACACACAAAATCGAAGACCTTCGTACGTTCCAGATCTTAGCTGGCTTTTAGAAATGCTTCTAAAAATAATCAATATTTATCAATGGAAACTGGCTATTATTTTAATAAAAACGAAGCTCTAGCTTTTTATTGCCTGTCACAACGGTAAATAACAATGCAGAATAAAAAAATTGTTGATAGACTCATTCGTTCTGCTGAGGAACGGCGAGCCAATCTGATTCCCAAACGTCGAGTTTGGATTTAAATGACTTCACTTGCTCTGCGCCAAATGTAAAGATTCCATGGTTTATGACCTCAAATAAAATGAACATATATATGGAATCGAAAACGGTGTAATTTTCATGAAACTTAACTATTGAGTTTACATCTACCGCTGTGGCGTAATTTAAAGGAATTCAAAGAAATCGAAATAAAATCGTCAAACAAGATGAATAGTAAAACTAGGAATTAAAATGATCTATAAATAGGGTGTCCATGCACCAGAAGTGACCGATTACTAAACGCTTTTCACGGGAAATTAAATAAATTTTAGTAGTCAAACATTTATCACGACCCACTGGTTCTATAATAGGGAGAAAATACATTAAATTTCCATTATAAGTTACGCGAAAACTTTACATGATGTATCTGAGATGTAAGTGTAGGAATATATTTATGAAATATATTAGCTAAACAAAATTGGATTACTAAGAAGGATATAACTTTATTCTAAAAAAAATTATGTACCTTTAAAGACAATTTCCAAACAAATTGACGAATGATACGGGCCTAAAGAAATGAAAATATTGGTAAGAATTGTAGAACCAAGAAAGTGAAAGGAGTATATCTACTTATATGCATTTTGCTGAAGCCTCTGTGTTCCAGCCGGAGGTTATCCGCATGTGAGCGGTGGTATGGTGAGGAGGGAGAAGGGATATTATTCGTTACTTTGTATCTAATCACGCGACAGGTCGTGCCATGCCAGCTATATGATCGCCCATACGCCATCTGATCTCCGTATGCTTTCCTTGTGCACTTAAAAGACATTCAGGAGTAGGAAATTTCCGTCGCAGAATTGCGTTGCGCGTTTATAATACGTCTCACTCGCGAATGCCTGAAGCGTTTGAAAAAAAAGTGTTTCAGTTTGAAAACCACCGAGGCCGGTTAGAAAATTTCTATCTCGGTGGGACCTAAAATTTTTCTAACCGGCCTCGGTGGTGGCAGGGTAACGTCCTCGCCTGCCAATCCGAAGGTCGCGGGTTCTAATCCCGCCTAGGTGGGTTTTTCTTCACCTAGGGCATGGATGTTTGTGATAGTCCTTGTTATTATGTTAATGAGCCCCTTGTAAAAGGCCGATTACGGCTGTTTAGGGGCCGCATGGAAATAAATAAAAAAATAAATAAAAAACAGTTTCGATTTCTTTCCTTTCCGTCTGACATTCGCACCAGCTATGTATCTTTTAATCCTCTCGTATAACTATACTTCCTTCCGTCACTCAAAAGTCGGCATTTGCTGTGCGATCGCCAATTTAAAGCGTTGTAGTTGTATTCCTGTCACCTATGAGTAAGCAAGGGACATTACTTGGATTTTTTAACAACGGGAAACAGTTCCAAAAGATCGAAAAGCTATAGTGAGAGATCTAGAAGCCAATGTAGAAAATGGAGAGTCAGTGTTCGTCAACAAGAAGCCAAAATTAGGACTCACAAGACAATACAATGATTTGTACTTGAATTATGGATATGAGTGCAGTGAAAGTTCTGAACAGCCACGTCCTCAGTGAGTGCTGTGTGGAGAAGTGCATGGACAGAGTAAAGAATCACATACATCATATTAACGGTGAGTCACTTTTTTATTGCTTCAGTTGGTAGAATTTGTAAAGCCGGTACAATAAACGCGAAATGGGGTTTGTAATTTTTACTTATCACCACTGACGTCATAGTATGAAAAGAACGTTACTAGTGCTTTTAAAATGTATTTGAACCAGGGAAATTTTTGTAAATACATACGAAAATACTTAAGAAAATCGTATTTATATTAAATTTGAATGGCTAAAAAACCATTACAATTTTGAAACGAGAAAAAAGTCTGCTATGACCGAGAATCGAACCCGGATCTTCCAATTGCCGGGCGGATATTCTACCATTGAACTATGGGGTTCGATTCCCGGTGATAGCAGACTTTTTTCTCGTTTCAAAATTATTCCCAACTTTACAGCTTATGCCTGCATAGGATCTTCGGATAACTTTATTCCATCAATTGCCCATTACAATGGCAAAGGAAATGTGGTTTCTTTATCATCTCAATTTTAATATTCTGCCGTGTCTGAGCTTTTAACTATTTTATATTACTTTAATGTTTAGTCACCTGTAATATGTTTCTGGCGCATTCCACAATAAAATATGGTAATTAAAGAAAAAAGGTAATTATATTTCCAAGTATTAGAGACAGGACCGCGAACGTTTTTAAAGCTCCGTCCGGATCGGAATTTAAACAGTCTGAGATACATTGCTCTATTGTCTATTGGGTTCGTGGATGGCTATTGCGTCGCCACAGTCTCAGCAAAGTGGCCGGTGACGATGGACTGCAGCAGATGGCGACCCTAATGATTTGGGACGGTCGTCGGACAACTTCCAAAGGGACGATGTTTTCGAACCAAAAGGCGTAAACGATCTTGGGTGTCGATATCGTCAATCATCCGTCGACCACCAAATTGGGGTTGACCCAAAGAAGCAAGACACATCGCCTGACCTAAGTGCAATAAAAACAACGATTTTACCACCCCTGGCACTAAACTTGCATCGGTTGATAGGATATAACTAAATCAGAGGACCACAGTAAAATCTTACTCCATCGAATACCGCTATAGATAAAGTTTTACTAGAACGAAAACCTTTAAGTCCCATCCAACCTCCCATAGCATAAGTATTATGAAAATCTATGCTTATATAAAGACGTGTTTTGTTTTCATATTCGTGATTTTATTTACTTAAATTACATATAGGTATTCGCATTCATAAATATGAATATTACAGCTGTTTTTAAAAAGATTTTAAAGGTTTAGATAATTAAATAATTGGTTTATTTTATATTATATCGGGTAACTGTGTAAATTAAAAATACCTGACAGAAAGTAATTTTTCCGAGATAATTCTCCAGAGCGTTCCTTTGCCTTGATTATTTTCCCTAATTATCTTCAACACAGCACAGCAAAAGTATTCCATTCTCCTTCCTGTTATGCTTCATTTAACTCTCCTATTCCTTGAATTTTTCTGAAATCTATCGATATTCCTCTAGTCAAGTATTTTCCCACGGAATTTCAATGTTCGCCCAACTTGTGGCGAACATATCATCATGTTCGCCACATAATATCTACTATGCAAATTATGAATTTAAAACGATTAATTTTTTACGTAGGTGTTGGGAATATTTACGAAACGAGAAAAAGTCTGCTATGACCGGGAATCGAACCCGGGTCTTCCAATTGCCGGGCGGATATTATGGCACTGAACTATTGTAGCGGATCGATTTTCTCGTTTCTGAACGCTGATGTTTTCTTAGTACACACAAGAGATGATCGGAAATCGGTATTAAGCATTTTTCACCATAATCAGGCCAGATACTGGTTTATTGCAAGTCGTCACATGTCACTACGTCTCATGCATTATCAGCTCAGTAGGCGTCTTACAAATTCTTGTCAGTTTCTATAAAATGCATACAAAGTGAAGTTTTGTTAACGTACCAACATAGATTTACGAATAAAAATACGGTATGATTAGCTTTGGCAGTTTTCGACGTTTATTTTTCTTAAAATTCGACGACTAAAATCGAGATTTAATTTTCCAAAAAATCTACGACGTAAATCGTCAATTTATTAGGCTTGGTAGTTAACGACGTTTTTATTGGTGTCCAGACGTTTCATACAAAGCCTTTCACTCACGAGACGTTTCATGCAATGTCGTTTCACCCGTGAGACATTTCACCCAATGATGTTTCGCCCATGCTGTTCACCCACAGGCTTTTCGCCCACTAGTCAGTTCCCCAATCAGAAATTTCCTCCAACGCGGAGTTTCATCCATGCTGTTGTAAGAATGTTATTTATATTCAAATAGAATGTCTGACATCTAAGGGAGGTTATTTTACTTGATTTCCTTATTGCAATAAATAAAATTGCAACATTTTTTTGCGGTGGGAAAAGGAAACATTACCCATAATTAAGCATACAGATATAACAATTTGGATTTATTAAATAAGCTAAATTTTAAATAAGATGGAGAACTGCGATAAGACAAGAGAGTCAACAAAACTTCACCCCCTAGACGGCATATACTATTTGAATATAAATAATATTCTTACGACAGCGTGGGTAAAATGTGGTGTTGGTAGGAACCCAACGCAACGTTTTTACTGACTAGTGAGAGAAAAGCCTATGGGGAAAAGTCATGGGTGAAATATCTTTCAGTGAAACGTCTAATGGGTGAAACGTGATTCGGTGAAACATCTTACTTGGGTGAAATGTCATGGAACAACATATATTTCTTAAAAAGCGACCTCTAATATCAACGTTTATTTTTCTTAAAAATTGACTCTGAATGTTGACATTTATTTTAATACATTTTATCTATAAAAATTGAATTCTATTTAATAAAATTTTACTAAAAGGATAAATAGAAAAATTACTTATTTATTTAATTCTGGCATGTTTGTTGTTCTCTAAATTTTGATGAATGTGTTGTTGTTGACTTCGACCTTCAACCCGAAACAGCTAATTTTTCAGAATAAACCAGAAAGTATATTTTATCTGTTAAATCGTGACCCTTATTCACGAAATCGTGAAAATTCAATAACAAAATTAATGCGACGTGAATATAATGTATAACCAAATGAATCTATAAACATTTTGAGAAAAAACTTTACCTTGTTGAGAAAGGACGATGAATGTAGAAAAAAGCCCAAAATGCAAACAGAACGATGCTCCTTATAAAGAAATTTAAGAGAACCTAAGATAGAGAAACTCTCATTGGAGATGGGTTGTGGGTATTAGCTCCTAAAAATATAAATTTTATGAGTCTGTTTTTGGAAATACAAAAGGGGCCTCTGACGATCGATATTCATTTTCAGCTTGGGGAAAGCCTTATTTTTAATTTCTCCATACGTAGTATAGGGGAAAGTATTGTTTTCATGAAAAATCGACTTCGAGATTTCAACGGAAGTGCATGTTTTGAGGTCCCCTGAACACATTTGGACCATTTTCTCGATGATGTCTGTGCGTGTGAGTGTGTGTGTATGTGATAGCTTTTTTGTCGGTTATAAAATATTAATCAGGTCAACGTGAAATTTTATATTTAACATTTTTATAAAAGTCACAAGAACTGATTAGTTTTTAGGAAAAATCAGTCAACCAAAAGTGGGTGTTTACTCTTGTCACATCCGTTATTTTGAAATATTTTCTTTAACATTTGATAAATGTAAAATATATCAGAATAAAAGTTGTAGAAAATTTAAGTTTCTACAACCTTTGTTTGAAACATTTTTTCATATAATGCATTGTTTAAGAGATATCTTATATTTTTAGCTGCCACCACCGCGTCACCTGCCGACGACAATTGTAAACATTTGACGCTTAGTTACATCTTAGTAACGCTTCCTTTTTCTTTTCTTAATTGTTGGAGCTTTGTGGCTATATCCAATATCAGAAGACTATGGTTTGAGTTTATTAAGTTCTTTGTAAAGTTTAAAATTTTCTCGGTTTCTTAAAATATTTATTATTATGCAACCTATTTGGAATTTTTAGAAATATTACAGATATGGAGAAAGTCACGCAGTGGCCACATCAGATTTTTGCATCTTGCATTAGAACAGCGGATATTGTCGCACAGTAGGTACAAGAGGCATCCACTGAATTTTCGCTAAATGGAGTAAGACGACTGAACCAATAATGAAAATGACCCCTATGCGCGAAGATTATCGGATCTAGTCGAGGATAAAGACCGAGTGCAATAAACCGATTACATTCTTTTGTCCCGTACCCTTGACTTTGGGTTCCGCAGCAGCTCAGTGTGGGCCCTTAAGACAATGACATAAGGGAACTTAGAAAGCAAAATGTAGGGAATTCCGAATGAAGTGCAGCCGCCTGGCATGAAAAATATCGATTTTACTTTCTGTTTTGGGTGTTTGGTGCTAAAATATAAAACTTTAGTGTGGGGAACCCAATTCGAAAGTCATGGCGTATAATTTCGTAGGAAATGAAATGATAAAAAATCGACACTTACCAAGAACATTCATTCATTTATCGATTTAAATCGAATTCTACGAAGACTAGATACGATATGCTATATGATAAAGGAAAAGGAAAGGCAATAAATCCGGTGGCATCAAAGGTGTTGGAGGAAGCCCAGTGGACACCGAAGAGTTGACGAGCCGCTGGGGGCGTATACTCGTATATAAACCTATACGAATATTCGTCATTTATATACTGAATGTTCGGTAACAATATAATAATTCTAATTCTATTTATTGTCTTTATATTCTTAAAAAGGGTTATCCTACAGAATAGGATTTTTTCTACTTCCATGATTACTAATTATCCGCAGATAATACGTATGTTTCCTGATAATAAAATAACGTCTGCGCGAGGAGAATTGCCTCGTGCGGCCAAGTGACGAAGTCCGAAATTCGAATTAAAAACGCATTAGCGCTGCGATCCTGTTTCGGGTGACGCAGCGCCTCCGTTTACTCGGACGGAGAGTTCTCGTTCTTGTGTCCACCTAGCACTCTTTACATTGAATCCATTTCCTGCGTTTTTTTCCTATGTGAGCTCAAACGGGAAAACAGGTCGAATTGTCCCACGCCGAATCGGTTCTAAACTTCTGCACGCATCCTCCCTCATACCACTGATTCTTATGGGAAAAACGGATTCGATTTACGTCACAATTTTCAGGAATGCATCCTCGACGTAAATTGCGCGCACACACACATATACACACGCACACACACACACTAGTATAAAAGTCCGTCAATATGACGGTAAGGAATATATCATTTACGGGGAACTTAGAAATTAATAATAACAGCTGTTATTATTGAGTAAGGGCCGGTATAAAATTTGCTAAATAGAGATTCGGAGGAATTTCTTTCTCATTATCGTTTTCTCCAATGATGAGCCCCTTGTCAAAAATAAAGTAATAATAATAAATAAATAATAATATTCCCTCCCTCCCTCTCGCCGTCTCTCTCTCGCTCCCTTTGTCTCCCTCTCTCTCTCTGTCACTCTCTCCCTCTGTCTCCCTCCCTCTCTCTTTCCTTCCCTCTCTATCCCTCTCTTTTCTCCCCCTCTCTCATTCCTTCCTGTCCCAATCCATAGCTTACCCTCTTTATATCTTCCCTCCCGTCTATTTCTATACCTCCCTTACTCTCTATGTATCTTCCATTCTATATCCCTTCCTTCCTATCTCCATTCTCACATCCCCCTCTCTCTCTCACTCTATATCTATACTATAGTCCTATAGATAAGCAAAAGAATCCAGAATAAATTCAAGTCCCATGATTGCGTAATTTCGCGAAAAATCTTACGGTAATTTGTCAATCTATGCACTCGTCTACATTACACGTATGTGGGTTGAGACAACAATTCATTCTCGAGATTTAACAATGACGTGGTTGGAAAGGCAAAAGAATAAGAATAAGAAACTTCGTTAATTTTCCTAAAACAAAGCTTAAATTCAAAGATCATACGTAAATTATTTCTAATTTTAATTTCCAAATGAATAAAAACCTGCACTTTAAAAAGTCGGTTTTTACGTGTTATCTTACGGGAAACGGAAATCGTCCCCCTGGAGTCGAACCAGGGTCTTTTTTCGTATTTTGTTTAGTTAATTAATTGATATATCTGAATAAAACATTTTTGGGAAATTTCAACCTTCCATCTAATGGGGAAGTTTGTTAAAAACACATTAAAATGTGTCATTGATGACATCAGCGTTATACACAAACAAACACATCTAGGCATTTATTGTAATATATATATGTAAATAATCGTTATAAATATATACATATATGTATAGGATATACTAACTGAAATTACTCGGCGTTGCTCGGGTTTTTAATTTTTATTGTAGTGCTTAATGATATGCAAAATTTCTTGTCTTCCCATTTTTTGCCCAAATAAATGAATTTTTCCTGCATCCTTTATCGATAAATTTAGTGATTGTATTTTTATCAAATAATCATAATAAACAATCGTTGGATTGATTTTTAAAATATAGTTATTTCACTCAAATTTAGTTCCAGTGGAAGAAACTTCATGGTATTATGTGGTCATGTATCTCAAAAAATTAAAAACTTGGACAGGGATTGCAACCTCTAGGGATGTAACCGGTGGAAACACGTCTGAAGATATATTCAAATTTAGCTTAACGATACGTTATTCAATGCAAAGGCTGATTCTGTGGGTCTAATTTGTCACATGAATATTAATAAGTGAAACCTACAAAACAAAATGAGTTCCCGGACTTTGAAATCGATTTTGGCGATAAAAAGTATGATATGGAAAGTGTTGATATAATAATAGCTTTAATTTAGTGCTTCTAAAGAGAATCAACTTGGACGCGAGCTGATTATCAGAGAATTTAGAAATTCCGGATACCATATATCATAATTTATTTGCCCAAAGATCATACAGCAAAAACTCTGTTGGTAAAGGACAGATGCCTTAATTTCGCGGAAAATGAAAATGATTGTCTTATTTATATATTATTATACCATTGATTTTAAACTATGACGTAAACTTATGATGACGTCATTATATCTACTAATACACGAAATTTAGTAAAACATGGAAAGTATTTTAATTTTGTGTTTCGTAGTTTGTCGAGAATTTTTAAACTTTCAATTGTTCAATGTAATGGCATCATACCTATTTTTTTGATTTCTTTTATCCAAATACGTGCTAAAGAGCACAGATGATGATGCCATAATCTTAACACAAAATATTATAATTTTCCGTAATTTTATTGTATAGGGAATTGTCTTAATGATGATTATTCATGCAGGGCGATCTGAGTCACGAAACTTGAAATACGAAAACTTGGTCTCGGGCCGATTGCCAGAGAATTTGGAAATTACAGACAGTTGCCTTAATTTCGCGGAAAATTATAAATTATTCTGCTAGAACTCATGGAATTTATTGTCTAATACTATAATAATAATAATAATGCTCCACCTGGCTGAAGTGCTGTTGCCCTGGAGATTGCGTGGTTTTATTTACGAGTTTAGATGTCGATGTATGGTGTTTTTTTTAAAGCTCGCAGTAGGCAAGCACCGACACCTCGGTTATATATATATATATATATATATATATATATATATATATATATATATATGGATGTCAACAAGGTGTTGGGATGAGGAGTTCTCTCTCTGTAGCTGAAGAAGGAGTAGTTCCGAAAGCTTTACGTTTGTGATGTTTCTGTGTTTTTGTGTTATTTTACGTGTCGCTTCGACATCCCCGGGGCCTCGCCAACCTGAAGTCGTCTGATTGGTGAGTGCTCACTGGGTTTCCTCATCCCAACACCTTGTTGACATCCATATATTCATTTTACCTTTCCTTTTCCGTAAGTTGTTTTATATATATATATATATATATATATATATATATATATATATATATATATATATAAAAGAAATTCCTTCATCACAGGTCTGTGGCCGATTGGCCACATGTGGCGAGTGACGAAGTGGTTGGGGAACGCTGCAGTAATCTCATAGCAAGGATTCTTTCTGCGATCTTTTATGCTTGTGATTTCCGAGATATTTATATTATATTCTGTTGATTCCTTCTTTACAGTAGTCGTTGTGATGATAACAAATCTTGGGACAAATTTAACGTGCCGTTAAATCTTGTATTTCAATTTCTACTTTATTTTTAATCCTTCAAGGATTTTTGTTGGCATTTAATCACCGGTTATCGAATTATAACCTCACTATCAGTACGACAGGAAGTACCACTGTACCATTTCTATATCCCACCGAAAATCTCTTCGTATCTAGGAAAACGGACCAGTAAAGTAGAAATATTCCATGCACATACTTAATGAGCTAGACAGCACTAAATATGTCGATGAGTTTCCGTTTATTCTCAGTTCATTTACTCTTCATGGACTGCAATCTTCGTAAATATTCTTCCTATTCCTGTAACCTTCTACATTTGTTACTCTTCACGAATTTAATTTGGCTTCTTCTAATTTTTATATACAAGCCTACATCATGTTTCACACCTTCCTCTTCACACGTTCATTTATCAAGTTCTCTCATCTATGACCTTTCGAAACTCTTTCGTTCTTCCGCAGTGTTTTCTAATCACTTCATTGTTTACAATTCTCCATTTTCTCCTTTCGTCCATTATCTCGATGAGCAAGAGCAAACTGAATTGATTGCTACGGTAATTATGGAAATTGTTTTCGGAGAGATTTCTCGTCAATCTGTGCGACGGAGATGTTCGTGGCGGCATTTAAATAGATCGCTGCGGTAACGAAGCTCTGTCACGCGAATCAACAGCGAATTCTAAACTGAAACTTCACGATTTTTCTTTATTTTTCTCTGTGCGCCCGAATGAAACTTTGTGTAAATTAATTCAACAAGAAATTTTTCGATATTAAAGTAATAAAAAAATCAGACGCAGTAATTTTTTTATTGCTAAATAAAACGCAAAAAGTAGTTTATTTAATAATCGAGATATTGAAAATAAAAAAATCAATAGAGGTAGGAGGAACGCCTTCCCCTGTTCAATACATATTTATCCGAAAGATATGAGGTATTAATTAAAAATAACAGTGCATTAAAACGAAGCCCCAAAACCATCTGGATGGAGACGATTAATCGAGTTGGATATTTTTCTTATATTTACCTTTGTTGATTTTGCATTTTAAGATTATGGACACATTGATGAAACTTTAGGTTATACGATTTCCACCAAATTTTATTTTTGTAAGAATAATTTCTGGCCATATTTGATTTAAATCGTATAACACTCTGAAATCCGATTCCGTTGATATTTAGATTTTTACTACCGAAAAAGATTGTAATAATTTAAACAGTTACTCATTTGTTTCATGTATTAGACTCAAGGTTTGGAAAATTTAGTCTAAAATGAAAGAAAATTGTACGAAATACCGACAATCACCTATATACAGTTTTCTATTCTAATTTTTCAAGAGCACCGGGAAGCATTGGATCTCTATGTGATAGATTCAGAATACGGCTCCTGGACCGCGTCAGAATGAAATTATTAAATTTCCCCAATAGCCAAAATAGCAGATATTTTAATGTGACTTATGGCTTCCGAAGAAGAGATTGGTACACAAAAACTGTTTTGTAAAATAAAACTTCATAATCGAAAGAATGTAGTAATGACTGTTGTGATATGTACTGTCATCTCCAATAATCGCAGAACAAAAGGAAATTATAAGTGTAATAATAGACTAGCAGTGTGAAGCCTACATCAGACATAAAATATTCTAGATCAGGGATTCTCAACCTACCCTTACCAAGTACCCCTTAACTACAAAAAAGTTCAAGTACCCCAATCCAATGTACACCTTTCATTTAATTTTATATTTACAGATACAGAGAACATGTTTTTGCTACATTATATTACATTTGGGCACCTTATGACCTAGACTTTCTGATGTATTCCTTTTTTACATAAGTTTAGAAGTTTTTAAAAACAAAGATGATGTTATAAGGCATAATGTTGTTTTCAAATAGAAATTGAAGTATCTCTACGAGCGTGACTCGTGTACCACTGGTTGAGAAACTGGATTGGATCTTTGTTAAACGGATATTTGGAAACTGCATCAAAAGCGTAAAAACTCTTCTAGAAGCAAATATCGACTCAGTTCGCAATTTAGATTGTTGCTAATAAAAACATAATTAGGGTAGGGTGGGACTATTTAGATCGTGGGGCTATTTGGATCAAAATTAGCATTTGACCTACGGCGCATAATGTTTTGCGCATTCCGGCAGTCATTTGCTAGTGAACGATTATTGAATATGCTCTTGAATTGAAATTATTTATTTCTACATATGTACAAGCATCCAAAACGCAATTAAAGGGATCGTGGTAAGTGGTTATTAGCTCTGATTTTATCGGTATGTATCATTACAGCCTTAGAATTTAAGGTCTAGTGTTAAAATTATTCTCGCTTTGTTCTTTAGCCATTCATCAACAGGCGTATGAAAAGCAGTTTACTATTATGCTAAAATAAATAAAATTTAAGTTCCTTAGGACGATGAAATAAAGATGGCAGGCAAAGAGGAGTTAATTTCTTTTATGAATCGGCACAAAGATATTTCATTGCAAAAACCGGAAGGTTGTTAAAATTATTCTCGCTTTGTTCTTTAGCCATTCATCAACAGGCGCATGAAAAGCAGTTTACTATTATGCTAAAATAAATAAAATTTAAGTTCCTTAGGACGATGAAATAAAGATGGCAGGCAAAGAGGAGTTAATTTCTTTTATGAATCGGCACAAAGATATTTCATTGCAAAAACCGGAAGGGCTTTCAAATTCACTGGATATGGGGATGAATAAGCAAGCAGTTGACGATTTTTATGAATTGATAAAACAGGTGACAGTTGAGTTTGGCTTTCAAGGTCAAGCTCAATGTATTTACAACGTGGATGAGAGTGGATTTCTTATGAACAACAAGCCTTCAAAAGTTGTTGGTGAAAAGGGTAAGAGAGGTATTTTTTCCTTGACAAATTTATAAAGGGGAGAAAATGTAACTTGCTGCATATTGTAGTGCTAGCGGAGTATTCATTCCTCCTTGGGTCATTTTTAAAGGGCAATAAATGCGAGAAGAATACAAACAAGGAATGTTCTAATGTCCGAAACAGGTTACATCAATGAAGATCTGTTCTTGGTTTGCCTTGAATATTTTGAAAACATTTATGTTCAAGGCAGGAGTGTTAATTTTAGATGGTCATATATCTCACCATTCCCTCTAATGTCTTAATGATTACCTAGAACATCAGATTGAACTAGCATGCCTACCACTTCACACCACCCATGTTTTGCAGCCTCTTGACAAGACTGTGTTTACACCTGTAAAAGCATTTTGCCACCAAAATGCCCCTTTCTTTGTTCACAGTAATCCAGAAAATTCAATATTAAAATTTATATTTGGTGTTATTTTTAATTGGGCCTGGAGAAAGGGTGCCACTGTAGGGAATCCAGTACAAGGATTTGAATGCACCGGAATTTATTCTTTCAACTCAAACAAGATTCCTGAACACAAATTCCTGCCATCACACACCTTTTCCTCTGACCCGTATTCTGGGAATGAAAGGTTAAAAAACTTAGAAATAAATCAAAAGATCTGGTGAACGCCAAGAAAAGTAAGAAAACGTGTGCGAAGAAAACTAGTGGAATAAAGCAGTTCAAGTAAAGAATCTTCATATAAATCATCGAAAGATGAAGATGTACCGTGTGGTTTCTGCGGAATCAAGTATTTTGATCTGAAATATCCCACAAAAGTTGATTAGTTAAGTTGCGAAACATACAAAACTTGCTACCACGAGCTGTGTGTAGGGGCCTATGGACATAAACGATTTAAGTGTGGAAAATGTTTAATCCGTAATTAATACAAATGACTATGTTCAGAAAATGTACTGCGTTGATTATATGTTGTACTTTACTTTTATAAGACTATTATTAGTAATTTTTTACAAGAAAATATGCGATTAAAATAGCCCCACCTCTGATCCAAATAGCCCCACAATTAGGGTTGCCACCTATTTGTAGATGATTCCGGGAGATTTCCTCCTCATGAATGGCTAATTCCGAGAGAATCCGGGAGAATTTTCTCTAGGTCGAAGAACGACTAAATTGAGCAATAAAACTCGTTTTCTTATTGATTAGAAAACAAAAATTATTTAATCTTTATTTTATTGTTACAGTAGTTAGGGTTTCCACCTTGAAAATTGCTGATTCCGGGAGATATCCACCATATGAGTAGTTAATTGCGAGATTGTTTGTAGGTTAAAAAACAGCAAATGAGGACAATAAAACTTGTTTTATTTATTATTTAGAAAGCGCATGAATATTTAACCTTAATTTTGTTTTAACATTATTCTATAAATTATAATAATAAACTCTTAAAATAGCATTATTTAAAAGCCATACTTAATTTATTAAATTTGAATTTCTATTTTGAATTACTTCGAGCAACCTCCAAATGATCTGGTTTTTATAGTAGAGAGGCATGGAAATCTTTACAAGAGTAGTAATTAAAATTGGTGCATACTTGAATTTCGGTCTGGACATGATCCACACTTAATTTTTTTCGATCTTTACAGCATAATTCATTAATAGTATTGAGCACACGTTCGCAAGCTGCGTTGTATACTGGAATTGAAAGCACAAACGTTAAATTTTCTTTAATTCTCAGTAAACTCCATTTACTTTTGAAAAGACATCGAAAACTATTTTGAATGTTTCTTGATTAATTTAAATTTTAATAAAAATCAGGCGTGTTTTTAGTGGCGTGTTAGAGTTATTAACCAACATGATCCTGTATAAAGAGTATATTTATACATTAAGTATCGCTTCATTGGAATCAATGGAAGTGGTTCTATCAGAATCTCAACGTAATATAAGGTAAAAATACTAATAAAGCTGAATATTATTAATTTATTAAGATTTTGGGCTCCCGGACAACTTCTACCATATTCCGAGAGAGATGTATTTACGATTAGTTGGATTAATTCCTGAAGACTCCCGGAAATCCGGGAGAGGTGGCAACCCTATTCACAATATTTGTAAAACTAGTGTTTTTCATTATTGTGTATTTTGTGGTGTATTTTAAAACAAACATGATGTTTAAAACTAAGCATTATATTTTTTATTCAAAACACCATAATGCAATGAATAATAATTATTAAATTCTAAAAAATATATTTGGTCACTTGTCATTCCTGATTAAATTTGAAACGACCCAAATAGCCCCACCCTACCCTATGGATGAAAACGATATTCCGATATGTAGTACTTCGGAAGTATAGACACCTATGTTTTAACTTACTGAAATAAAATAGCTATTTTGAGGTTTAGAGCCAAAGGTTTTGGAACCGATTTTAATTTATAACGTGTTTCCTGTGGGAAATTACGTTGACTTTAATGTTCTTTTACTTAACGCCTCCTTTTTCAAGAACAAATTAACGACGTGTATCGGGATCTCCTGTATTTGGCCATTTTTCTTGCATATTCAAGCCCACTGTTTTTGTAATTACTGATTACAAATAGTGCTTTAGATATAATTTTCCCTAACTTCCTACAAATATAGTTTACAAGCCTAATAGAGCAATTAACTTCATGGTAATGTTTTTTGCTTTGAAACGTTTCAAGCGTTCTTCGCAGATTCTCATAAAATTTGCATAATTGCTTATAAAAGGTATTTAAAATATCTGAAAGATGAGTATTTCATATTTTTGACCACTACACTTGTAGATATTCTCCATATTTGAAGAAAATAATAAACAAGCTAAAATCCACTGTCATATTATTATCACAAATGATTTTACTAAATTTATTTATGGAAACGTTTAGCAATGACGGTTGTGATATAAAAAAATATTGTGTATTTTACTGTTTCATTTTATTCTCTCCTAATGCGAAAAAAATATTTGACTTAAATAATGGTGATATTTGCTTAAATGATGTTACAAGGTTTTGAGTGATCTAAATGGGAAGTTTTTAAAAACATTTTCTGCTGAAGTAACACCATATTATAATTTTATTTCAGCTTTGTCGAACACAACTTTCGCTATAATGTTTTATGTGGAGCAGATAAATATAAAATCATTTAGTTAACAAATAAGGCATTTCTATGATTACAGAAACAAGCAAATCGGAGCGGTTGATAGTGGATATTATTCACCATCTCTGAATGAACAAAGAAATTGAAAAGCACTTAATAATACAATTTCAATAGGTTGAACCTAAAATATAGGACAAAAGATGATAAATTCAGAAAGGGAGAGGACAAAATGTTTGAATAAAAAGAGGACATTTTCTTTAAAAAGATGATGTCTGGTCATCTTAGGTACAAGTAACACCATTTTACTACATTAGGGTAAATTATATCGAAAATAAAACGAATTATAGTGTAAGAAATGTTTTGAAAGATTTCTCGTATTTACTGAGGTCTGAATGACTCAATGGTAAATTTTGTGGGAAGCAAATTTAGCAATTTTTTTAAAGGAAGACCACAACTTACTTCTTGGGGGCGACATAGCAAAAGCTTTTTGTGTGAAAAAATTAAAATGCAATCACTATTTTCTTATTACATTCACGGGACGCACAAAAGAAAACCAAGAATAAGACAACGAAAAGCAAGTTACTCTCATTGTCAGTGTAACTGTAAAAGATCTGTCCTGTCCTGAAAGACCTGTCAAGTTTAAGTTGACCGATTAAACAAAACATAGCGGAGCAAACTTCTTTGGTATCCAAATTATACACAGTGTTGGCGGATGAGATCAAAGCTTGTTTTACTTCAAACACGGTATTTCGGACAACAGTTTGATTCATCAGATTCGATACTACACAGGAAATATCGATATAGCAAACATATCGGCATATCAATATTGATACCTACAAAATATAGAAATTTCGTTTGCATCTCTACTCATAATCCCGTTGGACAAGGCTGAAATGAGGTACGCAGATGATCAAGTAATACTCGCGCGAAGCGGAAAACAGCTGCGGAAAATGATAAATAATCTGATAATCGCAGGAAGTAGATACTAAATGAAAATATACTTGAAGAGATACACATTTCAGAAATATGGGAAGTATTTTGAGGTCGGATGGAAAGTGTATCAAGTTTACAAAGGAAAATCATATCTGTAGAATTAATCAGAGATTTAGGATTGATGTGCGACGCACTTCAAGACCTACCCGAAATAAGCCTAGACTTACAGTAACGTGACATGGATTAGCAATAGAAAGACTAAAAATCTTGTTCAACATTTTTAACGGAGACGAGAAAACCCTGGATCGTATTACGAAAAATCCGCAACTGCCGCCACTTCCAACAAATTCCAAGAGTTTTACTCTACAAGAAAGATAGAAAAGATTACCCTACGATCTTTCCAAATGAATGCATGAAATTTGCAACTGTAACGTGCTTTCCTCTACAAATATTGCAGAAAGGGGTTTGAAAATAAAAATTCGTTATTTTAAAGTTTTTTAAAAATTCTCTCTCACCCTCCAAGGAGTAAATCATGTACGAATATCGGTAACATTTGTCCAGGAAAAGCACCGAATATTTTATGCATAAACAAACATTCATACCATTATTATTAGATCGAGTGTGTTCTTCCTTCTTCTTACCAAAATTGTCCAGAAACCTAGGGCATTCAACATTTAAAAGTTCGTTTTGTTCTCTTTTTAGTTCTACATGCAATTTTGCATAAAAAATTAATATAAAATTTTAAGATAATTAGTACACGTGTTTAAGTGACTTGTATTTTAAAAACTTAAGTCAAGCAAAGAATTACTTGTTAAAAACCAACAGATTGGGTAAATTTAAAAATCATTGATTATTTTAAACCGAATAGAATGCTGGTAAAATCATTAATTAATCAACTCACGAAATGACATAGAAATTGAGCATTTTAATATTTGATTCCTCAGACTTCATAAAAAAATTCTAATTAGTCTCGCATCATTTTTAGGCCTTCTTTACCAGCGAGGCGGTAATAGCGGAACGCCTTATGGGCACGTCTGGTCCGTCTATGCGTTGTAACTTTCATCTCCTAAACCGCAAGACAGATTTTAATTACATTAAGTATGAGTGATCGTTATAAAAATTTATCGCCCAACTGTGATTTTCAACTGAATCCGTCAATTAGAACTTCCACTTTACATAATGACTTTAATAAACTTATACTCGTATCTCGTTAAATGGCATTCGTCAAGCAACAATGAAATACCTAACTTGTCTCTCCATAGCACTTATATGATCCATATGGTATAGATTAAAAAATTTATTCGGATAGAAAACAACATTTTCCACAGGAAAGTCTGCGAAGCCATGTACTTACGAGTTATAACTTCGGAGATAGAAATTCTAGAAAATCCCGCGCAAAACATCGCATATTTTGTTTACATCGATCGGAAAACAATTAAAATCCATGTTTTTCTATCCCACGGTCTTATATGATCTGTGAGGTATAGTTTAAAAAATTTATGTGGATAGAGAACAACATTTACTACAAGATAGTCTCCGAGACCATCTAATTACGACTTACAGTTTCGGAGACAAATTTGGGAATCGCCCAATCTTTTGATACCGTTTCATACTTATTTCCCATTAAGAACGCCTTTGAAATTTCTGTGTATACCATTTATGGAGTATACTTTTCCATCTTGTTATTAATACTTTGGATTATAGACGTAGGTGGTTAAATGTTCTGAATCCAAAAACTGAGATAAGTGAAATATTACTTACCAGAAAAATTATATTATCTAGGCAAAATCAAACTCATATTAGTTTCCTTAAACTGTATGCGTTCGTCATTATCTCAAATTTATCAGCAACCGTTTTTACTAAAAGTATCGAGGCCCTCCGGAAAGAGATTGTAAATTGAAGAACGAGCTCTCGTGGAACCTTCCACGTCCTTCCGATGCATCGCATAATATCCTCCGCCCGAGGCGCTAACAAATCCGTTTAAGCAGCGAACGTTAAGCGTCCCCGAGGACGATAAGCTTCTCCTTTAACGAGCACTAAATTTTCTCGATCGAACGTTTCACGGGCGCTCATTTTCGCACTCACAGCGGCAATAGTTTCCCGTGGATACGACCCGTTCCGTTCAATCGCCCCTGCGATAAAAGGCGTCGCTTCGCAACGTGATGCTCGCTTGTCAAACTCGGAGGCGCGAGGGCCGATCGGGGCGACTTTTCTATTTCGCGCGGTCGCGGAGACGTCATTTCGACCGCAGCGGTCCACGTTCTAAACGGGACCGTCGTTTTCGGATTTCGATTATCGAACATAGGGGTGTCATAATAACTGTATTAGCGCCACCATTCGAGTTTACCTTTCGACGGTTTATGGTAGGTCCGGCGCCATGCCTGCGTCGTTTCCCGGTCCGCTGTCGACTCGATCGCTCGTCACGCGTCGCTCGTCTTTCGATCGGTTTGCGGAACGCGTGTCGGTCGCGGTTAGTCTCTCGGTCGGGGATGCTCTCCTGCAATACTTTCGTTGAGAGCGGCCTCGTTCACATCGCTGCAAATGTCTCGTTCGACGAGATCATCGAGTGTTAATTTTAGTCTCCCAATTTACGGCCAAAGATGCAAAAGGCAAACTTTTTCTCGGCGGCATTTGGTGGCTACTATTTTCTAAATCGCCACCACAGATGTTACATGCCTATTTTTTTTAGTAATTTACTGTCGAAATTTATGGAAAAACACAGGCTTACGGTTAATTTGTTAAAATTATTTACATATGTTGCAAGCAATATTTACTTGAATAAACTGTCAAACAAAATATTATTTAAAATAATTTTCTATTGCAAATTTGTAAAAAAGTAAAGAAATCATGATAAAATTTTTATTGGTTGGAATCCTAAACAATTGGTGATTTTCGGGATTAAAAATAATTCGGAATTAATGCAAGTTCTCTGAGCAATAAGAATAAAAGTTGTTCTTATTGCTGCGGCCGCGGCTTTGTTTCGATCATAACCAAGCAAGATAAAAATATTCACCACTTTTTCGCTTTTATCATGTGGAAAAATGAATTAGCCTGAGAGGGAAACTACTGTTATTATAGAGCAGCGTTGTCCAACAGAATTTCGAGGTTCACTGAGGTTGTGACAAACGAACCATCATGTTCATCACATATTACTTGATACATGAGATATTAATGATAAAAATGCTTAATCATTTGAATTGGAATTTCAGATTGCATTATGAAATATTCACTTGGAAAGGCTCAATTTTTTTAAAATATTCCATTATAGTAATGAGATTTACGAATCGTAGTGTCATCCCGATAATACTGAGCTTAAGTCCTAAAGTTGTCTCTAGATAGATCCAGGGAATTACAGACTTCAGAAGGCGAAGGTTTGTAAAAGTGCCGATTAAGTTTTCGGCAAACTCGTTGTCATTTACGGTGGCTGTGTACATCAAAGAATAAACGACGAGTACTATTCCACGTGCTGAGAGGCTCAATATTACCATAGCTCAAGAAAAAACCTCTCCATCTTGTTGAAACGGTTGGATCTTGAACCGCTATAACGCAACTGCGCATCACTCTCAGGTTTGCCAAAAATCCATCAAAGAATTTGAGCTCGGAAATCATGGATCACCTACCATATTTTACAAAACTAGTACCATGAGATTTTTTCTCTTCTTGGAAGTTAAAAAAGAACTGAGAGGTTGCCGTTTTGAGTCAATTGATGAGCTAAGCAATGCTTTTACGGATATCTATAATAATAAAAGATTATGTCTGTGTATGTGTGTGTGTTTCTGTGGTAGTCGTAACTTATCATAAAATAAAGGTAGAAGCTTCAATTTTTGGCAGCAGCTTCAGGTTGATCCTGAGAGTTGTAATACCAAAAATAATTTAAATCGGCCCACAGGGACCCAATGGGTCTCCATGGAACGGTCGGTCCAAATATCGGTTTTTTGAAGATATCTCAACAACCAATTGACCGATTTTGATGAATCCTCCACCAATACCAAGTTGAGCCAAGAAACGTACAGACTTTAAACTTGGTATACATACTAAAGAGACGTTGAGAATGTGCATCTCGGTGTCAGAACTTTGATTTCTTGGTGGGAGGGTGGTATCAAACTTGAGTCTATATTTAATTTGTTCATACCAATTAAAGGGGAATATTGGTCACTCACATTGAGAGTACCTTGAGTTTGAATGAAAATATTAGTGGTGACATCTACATGAAAAATTCGAAACTCTAAACCCGGGACAAAGCTCGGGTAATTATTCAATAAATTATGAATTTTGAACGTGTTTGATAAATAGGAAATAACATGGGATAAGTGTATTACGACGGAAGGAGAGTATTTGATTTGAAGTAAATAGATTTTATAATAGCATTGGCATTTCCATATCACTATTTAAAAAACCGCAATTATTCTTTCTTCTACTTCTTGAGATCATAAACGATTGAGTTACAAATAACACTCACTGCACAATTCCGAACAGAAGTGCCTTTTCCCAACTTTCAGAGTAAATCATAGAAATTCTTCGTGATAGAAAGGGAATGATGATTTTTCTTTGCAACCTTGCTCTGCTGTGTATCCATATAAAGAATATAGCTTCTTCATTTCTTGATAACTCTTTACATTTTAAGCTGAAACCTTTTCTCACCTCTTTCTCTCTTCCAATTTTTTCTTTTAACAAACCATTAATCATGCTATCTCTCCTCTGGCAATGTCCTATCCAATTATGCTTCCTCTTTCTTATTATCTGTATAATTGTTCACTTTTCTCAAATACTACATAGTGTTTCCTCGTCTGTCTATCGTCGTCGTCTATCTTCAGCATTATTCTCTATACCAACATTATGTCATTTTTCTTAGCGTCTATGTTTCTGATCAACTTATCAACTTCTTGCGGATATATTTCTATATTTTTCCGTCAGTAGGCGTTTCTTTATTTTGAAAGCGGGTTTGCTTTTGCTATCCTAGTCCTTATTTCATCGGTGAAGTTTGCATATCTAGTTATGATGCTTCCTAGGTACTTGTACTAGTAGCTTTCCATCAACCAATATGTCTAAGATTTATTTTCCCGATACACTAGCATGACCTTGGATTTTTCTGTTGATTTCCATCCCATATTTTCATACTTCTATTAGCATTATTATCATTATCTGGAGTTTCTTTTTCTCTTTTGCTAGAAGTGCCTGATTATCAGCATATTTTACTGTTTTTATAATCCTTCGTACAGTCTCAAAATCTCTTGTGTCTTCAAACGTTTCTTTCGTTAACATTTCTCCATATATATTGAATAGGACAAGCGGTAGGAAACAACCTCATCTCCCAATATTTACTCCACTGGTATCATATTTCTCCAATATGACCATCACCCCTTCATTTACATACAGATTTACCTGACCAGTTTCTTTCCTTTCTAATCTACACATATAAACTTTAATTTTATCACCAGAATAACCCAATTGTTTCTATCAAAGGCCTTTTGCCAGTCGACGAAACATACAAAGCAATCTTGGCTGTACTCTATAATCCTTTCTTATGGGATTCTTATTATTTTGATAGTATTTCGGGTTAGTCGTCCTTTTCTGAAACCGAATTGATCTTCTTCTAGCATTTCTTGTCTTTTCCTTTACCCTGTTAGTGAGAATTCTTGCGATGATTTTCCACACGTGCGATAGTAGGCTTATTGTTCTGTGGTATTTGCACCGCATGTCCTTCTGCTACTTCTTTAGAGGGATCATTGTTACTTCAAGGAAATCATTGAGACACACTAATAAAGAGAAAATTTACATTTACATGAATCAACTCGCCAGAGGTCTGTCGCCGGTTCACCACATGTGGCGAGAGACGAAGTGGTTGCACAACACTATTATAGTGGATAAACTATGAATATTGACGCTGAGGAATTGTTGGATGTTTATTTGATATCAAGTAGGCCGCTCTCACTTATTCACGGTCGTGATCACTTTAGCTTCACTTCTTACTTTGTTCTCTAAAGCATTCCATCTCACCTTGAAAAAATATTAATTTTTCAGAGAGATATTTCATCATGGGATATATTTCTTTAATTTATAAGATTTCTCTTCTGGGCCGATTTTCGTTTTTTCCTTATGGAACAATAATGGAGTAAAACAATCACTAATTTTTTGCAATTATAGGAGTATCATAATTTTTCCACATTTGGTTAATAATGCCACAATTTCTGCCAAATTTTAAATTTGTAGCACATTTAGAAGTGAAATAAAATTTATGTAATTGTTTAAAATTAATTAATTTTTAACGGGCACAATAACAATTTCATGGATACATTAAAATATTTATTCGTTTATATAGACTAATCTCTAAATAACTTTAAAATTTCAGCTCCCTATTTCGCCCCGTAGTATCTAAACATTTACGTATTTGTTTAAAGTTTAAGAATTTCTTACTGCCAAACAATTAAAAATATTAAATTTTGTATAATACATGTTTCGTTTTTTTACAAATTCTACCTATAAAAAATTTCAGTTCCGTAGCACATCCGGAAATACATAAACCTTGAAAATTTATTTAAACAATTTCGAATTTTTAGCGTCCGCATTGTAAAACTTTTTCAAGATTTTCGCTTTTTGTAGTCGGTTTTCCACATAATCCCACCAACAAAAAAAAATTCGAGTCTGTCGCTTTTCTTCACGAGACTAAACATTTGTATCCTCCTATATATGTTATATGTTACTCCTCTGTAAGGAACGTCTATATATAATGATGTTATATGTTACTCCTCCTCTGTAAGGAACGTCTATATATAATGATATGAGATTGTGATTTGTGAAAGTTTTTTAAGGCAATAGAAGAAAAAAGATTTGTTAATAGGGAAATAGATAACAAGAACTGAAGAAAATTGCAGAGAATGGGATAATATGGATAAGATGTTGTAACGTATAATCGAGGACCTGTCTTCATAGAGATTACCAATGTTGAAGATGATTATCGATTGATGAACACTTTGATACAAGGGTTGAGGTTCGAGGCATAAGTCTTGAGGATTGTGGGCTGAGTCATGAAGTTTGAAGCGCGTGACAAGTGAAATTTAGCGGATCAATCTTCCTTCAGCGTGCTGACTTGGATACTGTTTATGTTTGTTAAGCGTAATAATTTGGCATACTTTTATCAACGGGTAAAGAGAGACTCATCCAAATAAAATCGGAGAGTTTCCAAGTACTGCATTGTCATTCCAATACAGTGATGAAAATGCCAAAACAAACGTAAATTTTAAATTCCACAGCAAGATTGGCAAAAAATTTAAGTTTAAAAATTCGATACGGATAAATTAAAATCCGGGTAGTCGGTGTTAGAGCAATCAGAGATATTTTTGATTATTCAAATCTGTGAATAATTATAATACATTCAAACCCACGACTAGAGTAATTAAAGATAATAGAGAAAAGACGAATTATTTACATTTTATAAACTAACTTTTTATTAAAACCTAGTATAGTAAAACTGGAACTATAATTTTCATAAAACAAGACAAAAATAGTACGGTAGAAATTGATTGATTGATGGATCGTGTTAAATATAACCTTTGAGTTTTTAACCTTTAAATTGTCGCGATAGATGTGGAAGAATGAGAGAAATCAAGGAGTCTTTTAAAAAATCCATTGTGATTTTCAAATTTCAATCTCGGAGTATTTAGTTATTTCATTTTCATAGAAAATATAAGTAGAAGAAGGGAATGGATTTAATAGAAACAGAAAAGTGTGAACTATGTAAAGCAGAGATATTGTAGGAATACAATTTTCAAAGTTGGTGAAAAACATAAATAGCAAAACAAAAAACCTTTAATTCAATCAAACTTCTCCCGCTATGCTTTTGTAAAGCAAAGAATATAATTGTTTAATAAAATCCGCATGCATATAAACTAGAATATACGGACGGAAATTTGCGTGACAAGCAAATACGCTCCTAGCCATTTTTAAAACACAACTTCAACTTTTAAAGTATATTTTTCAATGAAAAGAGCCGGAATAATACTTTACCGCTACCTGCAATTTTCATGGTTTTAGTACAAGATAAATTTCCTTTCAAACGTGGAAGAAATTATACTGGTTCTATCCCAATACAGTAATTCCAAAAGAAAAACTCCGGTTTCTTTGAACGAATGACCTTTTCCTTGCCCAAAAGGACTTGCATAATAGAATACTGGCATAAATGTTTCAGAGAAAATAACCCTTCCAACACCTGTACTGAAAAGGAAGGGTACCGCATCGACACACTCAAACGATGGCGTCCAACTTTGAATCGCAGTCTATGAAAAGTTTCACCTCGGGCGCCGTCATGAATATTTAAGTTTTCAGGGAATTTTTCAATGCGGCCAAGAGGAGGGGGATGAGGGGGCCACATCGAATCACTGAACGAGCCGGATATGGCCCGCGGGCGAAAGTCTGCGGAACTCGGGGCACCATCGCTTTCCTTTTTCACCACATATCATCATTACACGCCGATTCGATTTCGCCCTCTCTCTTTGTTGGCCGTCTTAAAAATTCAAAATATGATTTTTTCCCGTTTTATCTTTGTCTTTTAAATTTACCTACAGCGTATATCATACGAGAGAAAGTAATCTTTAGCTTTATGAAAGGCTTTATAATGCAAGGAGAATTTTTCAGTTCATCCACGGAAGATCGATTTTTTTTATTTCCACCGAATAACGTATCTGCTCACTCCTTGACAAGATGACACTTAATACCTCCAGCGTACGTCGTATAGGCGAAACTCACCAGTGTGTTGAAATCTGTATTTCTAAAAATTTCTTCATAAACCGATATTTTGCGAGAAAACATTGAAGCTTGAGGGAATATGTAATTAATCAATCGCAAAAAAACTTTATTTGTTCGAAATGCTTTGGCATTAAATTTCGTGTATCAGACGAAATTTAATATTTTCTCCTCGATTTTATTTAGTTTTGCTTTTGCGTTCAATTTATAGTTTTTATTATATAAAAACGTTTGTATACAAACGGGTTAGGAGGAAGAGGGCGATTTACCGCTTCAACGTCTCGCAAAACAGCCATTCTCCCGCTGTATCCTTTTTTGCCTCTCAGTCCTCCCGCCATCCTCTTCTCTCATCCTCTCTCCACCTTTCCTTCGCCTCTCCACTATCTCCTTTTCTCTCTCTCTATCCACTCTCTGTCCCCCGCTATTCTACCCCATCTCCCGCCTCAAGTAGCCCGCTTAGGCCCTTTCTATCCACTCTACTTTCCCTCGCTGCTTTCCCTTTTCTCAATGATATAGGTGTTCGCCTTGATTCGATAAATGCATTTCCATTTGCCAATCGCACCATCCCGAATTCCCTAAGAAAATCGCCGTTTTTCATCCATTAATTAAGTTTTCTATTAGCACATATACAGCAAATTTACGTTTTTTGCACAAAGGCAATCATAAGACTCATTCATCTTCAATATTTATTTTCTCCATCAGATAAAAAAAGCTCTTGTCCGATTCACAGATGTCATGTTAATACCGAATGCGATTTATTTATTGTGAGACTTTATCAAAGGTCTTCGTAAAATCCATACAAACGGCATCAGTCCGAGGTTTTTTCTCTTTGAATCGCACTAAATCTTTAACAAAAACACAGAGCCAGGTTGTGGGCACAACGTAACGATCAGTGCTAATCCGCATTGGAAGGTTTCTCCGCACAAAGAATATTTTAGTAATTTCCGATTTCGAAACTTTCTATTAAATATTACCGAAAGAGATAGAAAGGATGGAATATGGAATCAAGTTAGATCATGAAACCTAATTTGGAGAGTATGCAACTTGACAGTAATGAGATCATACTAACCAGCGCTGAACTTTTGGGGTAATTAAATGAATTTCGTGATTACAACACACCGAAAAGAGGAGTGAGCGTGATCGCAGGGGTGTTTACACTCACACGCACACACAAAAATACATAAACACATATAATGTGTATTTTATCTGTACCTGTAATTGTTCATGTGCGTATTTGTGTTAGTTTTCTCTTATGATTGTATGCGTGTGTTTTTGCGTGGGATATTTCGGTGTTTCCTAGAACACCCGTATTGATTGGAACAAAACACCCTTCAGTAATTCCGCCCGTGAATGACCTCAATAAAACAGTTTGATTTCATGGGAATTAATTGCAATGTGGCAGTATTCACAAAGATAACCTCTTTATCGTATTAAATCGATACTTTCTTTGGTAATTCCTTTAAATGCGATGAATTTCTCCTTCACTTTGAATTGCAGGGATAATTTGCGAATGCATGACCTAATAACGTTTGTACAGCTAATCAACGCTCTCATTTGATTCGACCCGAAATTTATTGCTCACTTTCCAAGTGGTACAAATTCTCAAAGCGTATTTTTTATAATTTCAGAAGATACGTGGCGTGGGTATAAGGTGTTCTAAATATCGATCATACGATCATAATTAACGTTTTGGTTCATTTTTCTTCCTAAAGTACAGCAATCTAAAGTTATTTCATAACTGAGTTGGTAAGATTGTCGTCGAATTTCATTTTTAGGGATTAATGTGGCGAAATACCACTTATAAAGAATACACGGTATGATATTTCTCACCCTCCCTTTCGCTCAATCTCTCTCTGCTGTACGGTGCCTCTTCCGAAAACGCCTCATCTACCATTAATACCCCTCCGTCAACATATCCCCTTGCCGCCTTCATTATAGCCTATTGTCTCATCTCAAACCTTACGTACGCCGAGAGTACGCGCGCCTCCTCCCATCTTCTGCAGTTCCTAAGTGCGCCACCCAATTTTCCTTTGTCTCTCCGCCCGCATGTTCGGCGAACGCACCCTAGTGATGCAAACAACGTCCCGGATATCCCTCTTTCCATTGCAACCCTTTTTACAACCCTCTTCGCAGCGATATTAAACTCGTCCCGCCCTCCTCCAATTATAAACACGCCTCATTTTGGCCCTCTGCCCTCTCATACTCCTCCACCTCCCTCACTCCATCCTCGTCACATTCTCCTTTCCCTCTCCCTCCCTCTTGCCTTTCTACATCGCTCTCCTGTCTTCTCCCGACTCCAGTAATGTTGTTCTTATTTCTGCTTTACCCCGTCATCTCCTGTTTCCGCAATCCCTACACACCTCTCTGCTTTCTAATATCTTCTCTCCATCAAATATCATCCTTTGTTCTCTTCTGTCCCGCCAAACACCACATCACATCTTATTTGAATTCCATTGGATAGGTGTGGATAGCGCATCTGCCTCCAAATGCTAATGTTTCCGTCCTAATCCTGTCATGTGTTCGTATTTTGATATTATTTAGATTTTCGTTATCAAGGTTCGTGAGTTTCTTTTTATAGAATAGTTAAAAATAAAAAAAAATATTGTCCCCGAATATCTTTCCTCAGCATTTCATAGCGTTTTCCGTCTCGCGGGAACTTAAGGACCTGTCGCAAATCGCTGCCGTTCTACCTCCGTTTTCAATTTTTCCATTCCCATCAACTACTTTCTAAGAACTTCTCTTTCCTTCATGGTTTTCTCTTTTCCACCCTCCCGTTTCCTCCAGCGCGCTCCATTCCAAAGCTTTCCCTGAATGACGCGGACTCCCCCACTGACTCGCATTTGCCCTCTCCCATTCCAGTTCAATTAATTCCCGCACGCGCGCTGGCAAACAATTGCATATTTATTCGGGAATTTTCGACGCTATGTTTGCTGCGTTTTTTTGGGAGTCTTTATCTCCTCGATTAATCCGAGTGAAGCTCTCCTACTCCTTTTAGCGCAAGTGCATATTTTTATTTCCGCAGAATCGATTAGAATTTTTATTTTTTTGCCAAAATGATCAAACACTTCATCGACACAAAAACTCTAAACTAAAAGCCTTTTCAGCAACGATAAATTAATTCGTTTCGCATCATATTAAAAATATTTGGTGGCCGATGCGATTAAAAACGTTCATATATTTCATGTATGCCGCATCGCACTTCCTTCATTTTCTTCCTTTGTAGTTTCTCTAACTTTAATTCCCCTAATTATCGATCACATGACAGATTGAAATATTTCTCAGTACTCTCTTCGATTACTTTATATACTTTGATCCGAGACAGGCCCTGCATTTCCTATTCTATAAAGTATTCCTCGCGTTCAAACCGATATTCAAACAACCACGAGGAGCCATTATTTGCCACCATATTTGGCTTACTTGTTTGGTTCATTATTGGAGATAACATAATGCTAACGTAGTTTTTTCGCTGCATGAAATAGGAAAATGGAGCAGGTGAATAAGGTGGATGTCCCATCATTTCCACATAAAGGTCGATATCATTCTGCTTTGTAACGCGATATCGATGCGTTGCCCTTTTGCAGAAAGTACTGTCCGCAGACTCACTCAATAGATACTGTAAACAGATTGGCACAAGGCAAACAGAACCGATGTAGTTCAACGCAACCACTTGAATAATGAGAATTAGAGAACGCTGCGTAGGGCGGCTGAGTTTTGGCAGCCGAAAACTTTCGAAAAAAAACAGCATCTATAGTCGAGTTCTTTCGGAGGTACGCTGTGTAATAAAAGGCTCATTTTCGACGTTTCTCAGTAAGATATTACTCTGAAAAGACCTCCTACATGGTTTGCAGTCTCCGCGAGAGCCTTCGATCTAAGTTATCCTTATGTATACGTGTTTCCTTTCTCCTCTCCCACCTGCTTCCATTCCAATCCCATTAAGGATTTCCCCGATATCCTCCGACTCCTTATCTCATTTCCCTATCTCTGCGAATCCCTCTTCTCACCCCTATAGATCTCTCTACTTTTCCAATCCCTTCTTCTAAAAGCACGCCATCCGTGATAAACTTCTAAATGGGGATGATTTACGACTACCTCCGTTGCAAAATAAGATTCGAACGTGAAATTCGTTATTATCATAAGATATTTGCATCAGGTAAAATTTGGCGAGTAAAGAAAACTATGACGATAGGATGTGACAACGTTAACAAGATGAAAGTGCGCGATGAGGTTTTGCGAATTTTTGCACGAATGGCTTTAAGCTACAGCGCACTTGAATTGCATAACTAGAGATGGAGAAATTATTTTTAGTGGAGAGAAGGAATGATTGGAAGAAGAAAATAGTTATCACCATTATACGATAACTGACGATATTATAATATTAGCGAAATGCCCCTTGGAGTTGAACGGGAGATAAGCAAGATGTGTAAACATTTTCATCTTGTCGTGCTACACTTATGCTGAGTCCGTTATTAGCAATTTAACAAAATGAAAAATATAATTCAATTACCTTAATAATTAAATTAATAAATAATTAAATAAAATCAACAATAAAAACATTCCGAGTTGCGTATCATCAAAACAGGAAAAGATTCAAAGTATCTTTCCCTCGATATTTAATAGATCTTAATTGCTAACTGATGTTTTGTGAATTAATGTTAAGGGAAAATCAACCTGATATTAGTGTCATTTTACACGTTAATTATATATAATAAAAACAATCAATTTGTGAAAATGTTTCAAAAAATTGTGACGTTTTGTATATTTTTTAAATATTCCCGCTTGTTTAAGCTTAAAAGTAATTTGCTGATGTTTGCTTGATTCTATGTTTATTGTGTCTATTATAATCCTAAGAATTTTTAAATCACTCATAAGTTGGTAAATTCTTATATATATAACATCGATGAATTTCTCAAAAATGACTAATACATATGAACAAAATTGCCCCTATATCTATTCTGAACAGGGGCAAACTAATAGTTCGTTGCCAAACGTTATTTCAAAAAAGAAAACATTTATAAGAAATATATTTATTAAAAAATGCGCTTATGCACACACCCAATTAGCTCCATAATGCGCTCCGAAGGATAGGGTATGGCTATTACTATATGGGATTTGATATAGGAAAGAAGATAGATATAACGATTCGATTATCCAGAATCGATACTCTCTCTACTATCTTTCTGGTTAAGGTACAGGGAGAGGAGAATCACTGACGTCATCTATGTTTGCGTATACTTCCTTGTTAAAATGGCCGACAGCTTTTCAATCCATTTTTACGATGAAAACGACGTCACTGCCCGCTCCGCGAGTGCCCACGCCTCCCACCTCTGGCTTTATCTTCCAAACAGATTTTCTCGCCATCCCTCCATCTGCCTTTTTCTCACTTCCGGAGATATCGTACCTCGATTATCCATTTAATTGTCTTTTTCTATACTAAATTCCCAATTTCATGACTAAAACACCAAGCTGGTGTCGTAAAAAATATTTCTCATTCATCTTTTTATTTTTAAAGTAGCAAGAGCTGGAGTGACAGGTTATTTCTGCGGTTGATGAGTATCATTTGTTATTCAGATACATCTTACACGTTGATGTATGGGAAAAGTTAATGGTATTCCGATAAGATACAAACCGAATCTGAGGAAGATGAGTCGGTTTTCCGATATGTCTCTGTCAAAATAAACCAACGACACTCCGGTTATTTCCTGACATCTGTATTTAGAATTTTGCCGTTAAATTCCGACAAATTACAAAAAATTCATTCTCTGGGGTTACTTTGTGGGACAAACAGTTTAAAACTAACAAGTTTCCGAGGAATACAAATACTTTTCGCACCATCACACACTTTCTTCTCACGCTTAACTCTCCATTTTCACGTAAATTTCCTCCGGTGTGACCTCCAGGAGCAGGATGCCTCCCATCCCTCCTTCACCCTCCCACCCTTTCTTCTCCCTCCCACTCCTGCTTCCCCCTCCCGCTCCTCCTTCACCCTACCGCTCCTTCACCCTACCGCTCCTCCTTCACCCTATCGCTCCTCCTTCACCCTCCCACCCTTCCTTAACCCTCCCACTCTTCCTTCACCCTCCCCTCCGATGACCCCTGACCTCCCTCCGCTGGCGTCATCTCTCCTTCTCCCTCCCACTCCTCCTTCACCCTCCCGCTCCTCTTTCACCCTCCCGCTCCTCCTTCTCTCTCCCACCCTTCCTTCCCCCTCCCCTCCGATGACCCCTGACCTCACCCCGCTGGCGTCATCTCTCTTCGTCTCCTCCATCATCCGATAAACGAACACTTTCTGTCAGATGGACGATAGATGGCGAACATTTTCCGCGGTGATTTTATAAAACTTTATGCGATAACTTCGTTTCTGTCATAACTGAAGAAATCTTCGCGAACACTCCTACTGATATTGATAGTTTATAATACTTTCATTTTAGTATTTTTACCTTATCGTATATGTAGTACACAGAGAAAGCATTGTAATCGCGAAATAATTTCAAAATGTCGACGGAAATACATGTTTCAGGTTTCCCCGAGTCCAAAAAATAGATTTTCGCCATACCGTCTGTTTGTTTCTGCGCGACTCTAGAGCTAAAATGGTCAAATGAATGCCATATTTCTCAAAAATAACTATATAGCGGCCAGA
Source organism: Tanypteryx hageni (assembly GCA_028673005.1). Taxonomy (NCBI): domain Eukaryota; kingdom Metazoa; phylum Arthropoda; class Insecta; order Odonata; family Petaluridae; genus Tanypteryx; species Tanypteryx hageni. Next base: position 110,797,244 of record CM054113.1, on the reverse strand, counting down.
GACATTATAATAAATCGAGTTTTATCTCTAGCTACCTAACAGATCTCTCCAGTCCTCTAACGTCAATCAACAATCTTCGTCCAACAGCAATGCTTTAGTGCCTATGTGCCTTCGCCAAACAACATAATATTTTATATTTATGTATGATATAACTATTTAGCATGCTTTATTTTTACATATATGAAGTTATCAAAATATTAATATTACCAATCACGTACAGAAAACATTTTCCGCGGTTTTGTTAATTTTGTTGCAAAAGAAGTTCCTTCCAATCAGAAAAGAGTGTAGTGAAACCAGACGAACACATATATGAGAAAGCTTGTGCAATGCATGTTGTACCGTTATTTCAAATGTTTTTACCATGAAAATTTATTAATATTTTGAAGCATCGCATACATCTTATTGCAAACGGTATTATTAACATCAATATTCATTTTAAATCGAGACATTCTTGCATTTCAATCAAGAGATGCGAATGATGGGGTAAAAAAACAATGGATAAGCAAATTTTATCAGATAAGATAATAGATTTCAGTCTGAACGTCTTTTTTGATATATAATTATTATTTAGACAAAAATCACAGCAATCTGCCACAGATATACATCAAGATGAAATGACTTATGTTAGATTGTGAGCGATGTGGGGTTTGGAATGTAATTCCCAATATATTTGTCGTTCGCGGAAAATAAATGTTATTACCGTAAAAAAGTGCGAGGGATGGTTTAGAGAGAATAAGAAAAATGTTTGAGGAATGTTGACAAAAAATGACAAAAACGTCTTAGTAGGATGTTGACTTAGCATTTACCACGTAATTTTTTGATGAATCTTCTCAAATACCAAGAAGCCATTTTAAGCCAAAAACGATAAGATGGGAAAATATAAAGGCAAGTGTTAGCTCTATATTGCTGCAACTTTATCTGAATAATAGTAATTGCCAGTAGACGATTTAATACTTGTTTCACCACCAAACAAACATGGAAAATGCCTCGGTATTCATTACTGTTGAACCCTTTTCAGTGTGTCTACTACATATGAACAAGAAACATCGTGTTAAATATGTACTACTCATCTCCTCTCACAGCAGAATTATGTAAGGAAGAAATGAGCGGAAATGCCTGCAAAATGAGTATCTATTCTACCGTCCTCAATTTGGAAATAATTGAATAGGTTGAAGTTCAATCTCGTCCGCTGTTATTGCGAAGGGATCCCATCAGTTTAAGTGTTGCTATTAACGACGCCATCAACACCAGGCAAGCAGTAGAAGTGGTTACTAAGGTTGGCGGAATGTGATTAACGACTGTAATTCGGAGGATTTGGTGCAAATCTAGACTTTTTAGGTAGGAATTATCAAAGGATGTTGCCGAGACAAAGACCAATTCAGAAGACGACACGGACAGTAGTTTCTGGAATGGCGTACTAAATTGCTCAAAGTTCTTACTGCAGTTCCCAATTTAAGACTCAATTGAGGGCAGAGATTAAGATGACGTCAACAGAGATAAAACACAGGTCTTAAACAACGGTCTCCTACTAGAGACAACAACCAAGGAGCCAGGGAAAAACTATAAATATTAATGGCAGAAAAACAAAATGTCGAATTATGTAGCAAATACACGCAATTATTGCGTTTTGCGACAAAAAATGACGAAGATCGCGGAGTACATTAGGATACGAACGGATGATTTAAAAAACGACAACAAGAAGGAAAAGTACATTTCTTAAATGGAACACACAGAGATTGAAAAAGAGTTTATTATTATAATTAGAGCTTGGAAGATAAATATATGATTTTTTAATTGTTGTTTGCCGATAGATTCCTCGTAACAATCGAAAGATATACAAAATACGTGATGCTATACATGAGATTTTCTCGAATTTTTATCTCCGAAATTATAAGTACAGTAATATACAGTACAGTACAGTAATATAATTAAATAAAAATATTTCTTTTATGAATCCCTCAGAAATTCGGTTGATTGATTAAAAGCATTAATAATCTACAACTGCCAATCATCACTGGGACCAATGATGGGGAGTGTTAGAAGGAAACTTTTAATTTTCTTATGAATCGACAGGTAACGGAACTTTTGTTTTATGTTAAGAAATTTCTTCGCAGTTTCCTGGATGATAAGAGTCATAGTATCATTGGAAACAAAAAAACTTTCTGCACCAAGAACATTTTGCAAACTCTGCTCCTCGCAAATGCATTTTCCATTTAATACAACATCTGGATAATTTACTTGGTTAACCTTGAAAAAGTCCTCTTTTATCGGTGAGTTTGATTGCAAACCACGCATACTTAATAATTTCAGGGAAAATCGGAGCTGAAAGCTGGTTATGAATTAACGCGTGTATTTTAATTATATCCATACGGCTGGGGATTTCCCTCTTTTGCCGGAGCAACTGTCCAGCATTTTACAGCCGCGAAAAGAAAATTTTAACCTGACGATAAAAGTATACATCGAGAGGCTGACACACCGTGGTACACTTTGGGGAAATAACTTCGACGCCGCAAGTTGGCTCGTTGTTCACATCCATGAATCGTTCGTCGTACAAGGCCTGGCTTGTTTGTCCTGACCATGAATCTATAAGAAGCATGAACTTTTTTTCTGTTACATACGGCTTCAATATCTCGTCCAAATACATTTCATAGTTGGTAGTATGCAACTTCCCCGAATTCGTGCAAGTCACGAACACATTCTTACAGCGGCCGATAGCATCACTAACGCCCTTCTGCACTTTAAGCCCAAACCTCCCAATAGGTTCGTGCAGGCATATGAAAACATTCGACAAAAGCTTTCCCGAAAGTGTGATACTGTATTGGGCCGTATACGAATGCGTCATTTTGTTCAGTTTACTTACATAAATTTCGGTCGCTTTTTCACCCTGATGGGATAGAGTACGCTTGATCTGGGCACGATACTCGCTACCAGTTTGATCGGTATTGATTGCCAAATTAGGGTCATACAGAGCAATCAGCTTTTGGACTTACTCTTGAAAATGCATGGCAGCCTTCATTGTCTCTTCAGGGCATTTTTTTCTCTGCGACTAACGGATCTCGTGACCTGCCTTTGGCGGATCTTGTGCCTTCTTTTAAATATTTTCACCAAGGATTGTGACGCCTCAAATTTAAATCCTCCGGAAATATGTTGAAGAGCAGCTACCATCCCCCACTGCCGCAGGATTCTTGTTGTAACGTGGTCTCCATTTACTCGGGCTTGACAAAACCTATCATAAACCCACCTGTCGATGGCATTCTGCTTATTCCTAAAACTTCCTCCAGATAGAATATCTCTCTCCCATATTTTGATTCTGTCCTTTCTCGTAATACGTCGAGACACTCGTGCCATAAGGGCCTTTAGAGACCAATACGGATGCAGTTTTGCAGCAGTAACAACATTCATTTTAGTTTCCAGAGGAGTGACAGAATTGCTAATTGTCTTCGGGGATGGCGCGTATGGACCGTCACTAAAAGTTGGACTAGAACAGCCTTCTTCCTCAGTAGATTGTTGCAAGGAATCTTCATCCACTTCAGGGTCGTCTTATGTTGTCCATAATTCCCACAATACAATCGTACATCTCACGACCGATGGCGATAGCACGATCATAAATCTCCTGACTAATGTGATCAGAAATTAAACCACTTTCGCGAAGAAGGTTGGCGCAAAAATTAAGCGCATCAGCGAATAAACGAGGTTTCTCCGAATTTTCATCGTCGGTCGGCGGGATGCATCTTGCCGAAGATGGATCTTGCAAAGATTCCACCCTAAAATTTCAGTTTGGATTGTACGGAGAAATTAATTTTTCAACGACCTGTAAAAAGATTGACCGATGTACAAGATATTTCAAAAAATGACAAAAAATCGATAAAAATACTTACTAGAATCGTAGACTCAAAAAAAATATTCTTCGACTTTTGCTTGTTTGTTGAAAAAGAACTCCGTAAAAGTCACACAAAACAAACGGAGATCCACAGACTGTAAACAAATTGCCAGTAGATATGTGTGTTAAAAGAAGCTTTTAATCAATCAACCGAATTTCTGAGGGATTTATAAAAGAAATATTTTTATTTAATTATATTACTGTACTTTTAACGGCCTTCTCACAAGTTCAGGTTTTTTTATACTTTCATCGAAACTTTGCCTGATATACCTCCGCCTATATTATAAGTATTCGGATGAAGTCTTCGCAAAAATAATTTCAGGGATTCTTTCCATGTCATAAGCATCAATATAGGATGTAACATGTGCCGAGATCGATGAAGAATATGCGATTTAATAATGTAAACTTTGTGGAGACAATCGTGCGTTGAATTACTTGAGAAAAAATCCGAATCACCACCAAACAACATAGAAAAAAATATCAACATGGCTGTCCAGTTAAATTTTAATGCTAAAAAGGATTTGTAAAAAGAGGTGAAACAAAAAATCAACCCACAAGAGAATCGAACTCGCGCCCTTACATTTCGGACGCAACCACTATGCGCTCACCGCCAACCTTATTAAATTTATACCAGTTGACGTAAAATTGCAATATTTAATGGCGATTTTCGGGAAAACTATCGGCCGTATACGCCAAAAAGGGAGGTTTGCAGTGATTCTGGAATCAAGAGCTATACATCTACTAAGTTTCATAAGAATCCGTGACCCCTCTCCTTGTCAGAAACGTCTTGATTTGAGCCATATGTGAAAATGTTGATTCACAACAATAGGTTGTGCGAAAACAAGAGAGTAAACGACAAGCATATTGATGCAGTCGTGGGTATTCAACAGCATTCTTCCATATTTCAATGGGATCCTTTTTACTGTCGAATAGAGGCTTCCGAATGTTATCTTCTGAGAGCTAAATCAACTCCATCTGCAAATCCTCAGGTGCATTCGAGACATCAACCAGATGTGGCGGAAAAGCTAACCTTAGCGTGGCATCATGTTTCTCAAAGTCTTTCAATTTGCTATTGTATTCTTTAATCAAAGAGTCTAAAACACCTATATATTCATTCATATTCCAATTTTGCAAGTTTTTATTCATATCTTGTTTATCAATTACCTTTGCCAGTTCAGGAAAATGCTCGGCTGAAACAACTGATCTGATACGGCCAATTTTGAAAAAATTCAACTTCTTCCGAAATGACCAAATTTGCTGCAACATTTCATATATGGATTTAGTTTTACCTTGTAGAGAAGTATTCAAATGATTTTGTTTTGACATTAAATCACACAAAAATGCAACATGTCTGCAGAAATCTTTTATCAAAATTTCACAAGGTTAATTCTGTTCTTTGAAAAAGCTCGTGACTTGTTTTCGCAAAACTAAAAGATTTTATAGTGCTTGACCTTGTGACAACCAGCTCAATTAATGGTTTTGAAGATCTACAATAAATGTTTCATCGTCATATTGAAGCATGGTGTAAAACTGGCGATGCCGTGAAGCATTTGCTCAAATGTAGTTCACAATACCAATAACTATACGTAATGTGTCATTTAAAACAAGATTTGGCGCAAAGATTCTTTTGATGCAAAATACATATCTTTTGTTTTTTCTTTCTGTAACTTTCATGCTAAAATCATATATGAGTTTAAGTATGTTTAGACAAGTATGCAAAAGGCCACACTGAGTATCACAAAAGGCCGCATGCGGCCTGAAGGCCGCCGGTTCCCCACCCCTGACTATATAATTATAACAGCAAACTTACGTATACTATGTTCCGGAATATAGATAAATAGAGAGATAGATATCCATCTTTATTTGGAAGAGATTTAGATTAAGTAGTCTCTTCTTCCATCTAATTCACACTTTTCATGCAACTGGATCTTATACCATGTTTTTCATTGTAATTTTGGCGGTATCTGTTTTAATGGTAGTCCTTGTAACTAACTCGTCCCTACAACCGTGGAAAAGATTGATTTTGATTTTTCACCGAAAATATAGTTCTACCAAAAGAACAAACGTTAAACTTGGTATTATCCCATTTATAATAGTTTCGAAAACTTTCTCATAAATATTCTCTTAATTGAAATCCGTTTAGTCTCTGTTGCCTGAAAGTGACTTTAGAGTAAATATTCTTGAGTGTAATATATTTATCGATTCGACAGGTACATTGAACGACAAATATGCTATTTTGGATTGGCGTTTTAGAGACACGTAAGACATCAGTTGCATTGAGCTATATCCCACAACTCACCAAATAGTTTACTGTGAATCCATGCCGAAAAAGGTATTTGCGTTTGCATACAAATTACAATTAAATCAGGGGCAGTTCCAGAAGCTTCTCAATGGGGGAGCGATCGCAGCAATTGCTCCTTCCCCCTCTTCAATTTACCTCTGCCGACGATCCTATATTTTGAAAACCCCTACTTCTATCAAAATCGTTCTTTCCCTTGCCATACAGACTTAACCTTCGGCGTAGAAATAAGGAATTTTGCGCGGAATGAAATTTAGGCCTCCAGTGGGGGGCAATGGGGTCGTTCGAGGTCGGAGGTGGGACGGGCGATCGTCCTTCCTTGGATCTGCCACTGTAGTAGATCAATCGTTAATAAGTTCTACTGTAGAGTTCACTGCAACATTTTTCCCCCAAACTTATCTTATTTCGTTCAAAATGTCAAGTCCAACGTCTAATTCTGCTTCCCACAACTGGCTGTGAAACAATTCCATAGAAAGCGATTGCGAGAACTGCGCTCGTGATGCAAATATCAAATAAAATTCGAGCGACAGCGAAGATGACACTTTTCAGATATCATTTGCCAATGATGCAGTGTTTCTGAAAGAGAATTTATTTACCATGAGCGCCTTTTAATTTTTATGCTAGTATAATTGCGACAGAGCCTAATTGGTTGGCGGAATACATCTTTTCCCTCTGCATCAAAATTCATTCATATTCTGTTTAGTCATCTCCATGATGGCCGCTTTACAGCAAAAATGGGCACCTGGTTTTTCCGAACCTATTAATGGATATCAGAGAAGGTTCTTCAATTTGATTTCAGAGACAAGGTGAGCTCGATAATTCTTTTATGAATATTCAGCGGTATTATTCAATTCCTTCATTCAACTTTAAGTCCCTTGAACTCTTAACTCTTAACACTTTCGTACATAATGCCTCAGGTTCTCTAAACTTGCTAAGGCATTTTTATATCAAATTATTTTACCAAGATACAATGTGACGGTTATGTACGCACAAATACCACTCTATAAACACTCTATCGACGACATTATTTCTTCAACAATGCCATTAAAATATACTTAAGAGGAGTTACCAAATTAAGGAATGTTTACAAAAGGAAAAATATCACAGACTCCAGTGCTGTCCAATCAATCCAGGGGTATGCAGGTAGATCGGGTGGAATAAGTTGTAATGGCCGAAAGGGGCAAGCCATCGTAAGTTCGATGGCATAGCATCAGGGGCCATTAGGTATAAGTTAGTAGTATAAGTTCAAGGGAGAGCTGTATGTAAGTTGGGTGGCATATTATCAGGGACTTCTGTAGGCTTTGGTGGTATACATTTTAGGGACAACTAATGTAGTGTGGGTGACATAAATTTATTGGGCATTCGTGTACGTTTGGTGCTATATGTATAGGGGGCTGCAAAGCATAAGTTGGGTGGCATAAGCTCAGGGGAATTTTGTGTGTGTGTGTGTATATATATATATATATATATATATATATATATATATATATATATATATATATATATATATATATATATCATCATCATAGGTAGTCTGTCCGTAGACAGGTCCGTGATTATTCATGGTTAAACCTGGTTCTCCATATACTCCTATTTTCCGCTGTCCTCTTCATATCTTGATAACTCTCTTTCCCTTTCAAATCGTCTATCAGCTGAAACCTTTTCCTACCTCTTTCCCTTTTCCCATCTAGTTTTCCTTCTAACACGTCTTTAATCGTACTCTCTCTCCTCAGGTAATGTCCAACCCAGTTAGCCTTCCTCTTTCTGATAGTCTGTATAATCATTCGCTTCTCTCCTATTCTTCGTAGCACTTCATCGTTTTTCATCCTATCTGTCCATTTTATCTTCAGCATTCTCCTCCAAGTCCACATTTCAAAGCTTTCCAAGTATTTGATGTCATTTTTCCTTAGCGTCCATGTTTCTGCCCCATACAATGCTATACTCCATACGTAGCATTTTATCAACTTCTTGCGGATATCTTCCCTTATATTCCCTGTAAGTAGTTGTTTCTTTCTCCTGAAAGCCGCTTTTGCTTTTCCTATTCTAGTTTTGATCTCATCCGTACATTTTGCCTCTCGTGTTATGATACTTCCAAGGTATTTATATTCTGAAACTTGTTCTAATGGCTTTCCCCCAATAGTTATGTTCAGATTCTCTTCTTTACCCGATATTCGAATGACCTTGGATTTTTCTGTATTTATTTCCATACCGTATTTTCTACCTGTTATCACTAGTCTATTTATCATTTTTTGTAGCTCCTCTTCCTTTCCTGCTAGAAGTACTTGATCATCTGCGTATTTTACTGTTCTTATAATCCTTCCTCCAATTTTGAAATCCCCTGTGCCTTCTAAAGCTTCTTGCATTAGACTTTCTCCATATATATTGAATAGGGTTGGCGATAGGCAGCAGCCTTGTCTTACTCCTCTACCGATATTTATTCCGCAGGTGTCCACATTCTCAAACCTGACCTTTACAACTTGATTCTCATATAGATTCCTAATCAGTCTCCTGTCTTTCCAGTCTACACCTATATCCTTTAATATCTTCATCAACTTTACCCAATTTACTCTATCAAAGGCCTTCTGCCAGTCTACGAAACATGCGCAGATATCTTGACTGTATTCTATTGCCCTTTCTGATATGATTCTAACTACACCTATAGCATCTCTAGTTCCTCATCCTTTTCTGAAACCGAATTGATCTTCCCCTATTATTTCTTCTGCCTTTTTCTCCAGCCTTTTATTAAGAATCCTCGTGATGATCTTCGATGTGTGTGACAGAAGGCTTATAGTTCTGTAATCTTTACACTGCATTGCCTTTGGCTTCTTCTTTAGAGGGATCATTGTTACTTCTAGGAAATCCTGAGGCCACTCTCCCGTGTCGTAAATCTTATTAATTAATTTCGTGATCGCTTTTAGTCCTTCTGATCCTATGACTTTAAGTATCTCAGCTGGTATTCCATCGCTGCCCGTGGCTTTCCCCTTCTTAAGTTCCACTATCGCTTTTTCTACTTCGCTCTCCATAATACTTGGTCCTAAGTTGTCTTCAGGGGCGTATATTCAGGGTGTGCTAGGTGTGCGGTGCACACCCACGGATTCGCAGTGTCACAGATATTATATTTTTGCATTTATTCCCGTTAAAGACTCCCCTAATCGTTTTCTGGCTTCGCGTGATTCCTAAAATCAAATCCAATATACAATGTTTCATGAAGAGGAGAAGTTTCGGCGCGTAAACATTGTATCACATTCACGTTAATAGCCCGGGTGTGCGGTAAGTAATACGAGCAGCTTTGAGCCCTTTAAACATACGTACAGATGGCGCAGCCTCCTTGTGGTTTTAAACCGTCCAGAAGGCGTGGCAGGGTGTGCGCTGAGACAACAGCACCCAGAAGTAGTTAGCGGTTGTGATTGGCTATTGTGTGAAGCAATCCAATTCAACGTTGTTACTTGTCATGAGATGCTGTTTTTGTTTTCTGAGTTTCGTCTGTTTTGCGTGCGTGGGGTAAGGTGTGAACCGACGTGTTTATGACACCGATTTAGACAAGTTTTTAACATATATTTATAATTTTTTAGATATAATTTATAACTTTTTGCCCATATTTACAATGGTAAACAGTGTTGACGATGTACTGAATGCCCCGTTTTCTGCCAGAGCTTTTGCGGATTGTATGAACATAGTCGAAGAAGGTAAGCCTCGTCCTCCTCTTCCAAATTTACTGTGCAAGCACAAAGATGCAAAAACTGAGTACATGAGAAATTTCTCTGTTTCACAATACGGTCCAGTAGAATGGTTAACTGGATGTGAAGTGCGGTCAAGACTTTTTTGTTGGCCTTGTTTATTATTCTCCAAAGAGAAAAGTGTTTGGAATAAGCACGGGTATTCCGATCTTAATCATTTAGCTGCAGCAGTGCAAAAACATGAGCGCTCCCAACCACATGTTCAGTCATTTTTAAATCTTAAGATGTTTGGAAAACAAAGAATTGACACTCTCATTGACAGCCAAAGAAAAGTTGAAATTAGTCGTCATAATGAACAAGTAAAGAATAATAGAGACATTTTAAAAAGATTAATTGATGCTGTATGTTATTTGGCTAAGCAAGAGCTTCCTTAGAGAGGTCATGATGAGTCTGAAGATTCAGCCAACCGAGGGAATTATATAGAATTTTTAAATGTGCTCCGTGAGTATGATCCTCTTTTAGACAGTCATTTAAAGGCATCGACTATATTTCGAGGAACTTCTCCCACAGTACAAAATGATATCATTAATGCTATATCTGATGTGGTTAAAGATGCTATAAAGAAAGAAATTTCTTCCGCTACATTTGTGGCCATTCTTCTGGATGAAACTTCTGATGTCATGTCGAAATCGCAGCTATCAACTGTTTTTCGTTTTGTCCATAATGGGCAAACACACGAAAGGTTTATCGGATTTACAGACGTAAGTGATGATAGAACGTCTAGTGGTCTTTTTAAACATGTTGTAAACAGAGTTGAGGAATTTAATATTAAGGACAAGTTGGTCGGCCAAACTTATGATGGTGCCTGTGTAATGAGTGGACATATTAATGGGTTGCAGAGTAAAGTTATCGAGGCCTATCCTTTAGCAATATTTACGCATTGCTACGCTCACGTTTTGAACTTAGTTCTGAAGCAAAGCCTCTCGAATATCAAGGAATGTAGATTGTTTTTCCAAACTATCAGTGGATTGGCAGCATATTTTTCTAAATCATCGAAAAGAGTAAATGCCTTGCAAGATTTTGTTGCTAAAAAATTACCCTCCATCGCACCAACCAGATGGAACTTTACTTCCCGTTTATCAAACACAGTAAAACGCCACAGAAGTCAACTTATTGAATTTTTTGAACACATTGTGGAGAATTCTGGGGAATGGGACGTGGATGCTGTAATCAAAGCTCGTGGTTTTTTGTATTTCTTGCAAGATTTTCAAACAACTTTTCTGTTAGAAATTTTTTCTGTTCTGTTTGGCTATACTGATTTTTTGAATAATATATTGCAAACATCATCCTATGACATATTGTACTGTTGTAAAAAGGTGCATGATACTATGAAACAGCTTAGGAATGACAAGGAACATGGATTTGATGATATTTGGGTTTCTGCAAAGGAAAAGCATACGGTTGAGTCGTCGAAGCCTAAAAGACGAAAAGGATCTATAGAAGAGGAGAAGAGCGCGTGCCTTCGATTATACCAGAGAATAGTCGACTGCATGTGCCTGGAGATGGAAGAACGATACTCTTCACTTTCGAAACTTGAGTTTTTTCAACTCCTTTGTAGCGAAAGATATGATCAGTATGCGAAAACTTTTCCTGATGGTATTCTAGAAAAATTAAAGGATTTCTACGGACCAGTTTTTGACTACGTTCGCCTAAAAAATGAACTAAAAGTGCTCTTTTCTTCTGATGAATTTGCGAGGAAACCGGTGCATCACCTATTAAAATTCATGCAAGAAAATCAGCTTCAGGTTGCATTCAAGGAAATTTATAAATTAGCGGAACTTATCATGACGATTCCGAGTTCTACTGCTACAGTCGAGCGTTCTTTTTCGGCTATGAAGAGAATACATACGTGTTATAGAGGAACACAAACTCAGGAAAGGTTATGCGGCCTAAGTTCACTCGCCATTGAAAAGACATTGCTGGTAGAACTGAAGAAAAGACCTTCATTTTATGATGATGTGCCATAAAATTCCTAAGGCAAAACAGGAGATTGGAACTGGTGTATAAATAAGTAAGTGAAATGAGTTTTTCAAGCCTTTCTTTGATTCAATCGGGAAAATAATATTTTCCCAAGTGATTACTTTTTCAGATTTCTGTGCGTATTATATAGTTGTACATATTTAAAAATCGTAGAAAAATACAGATAATTCGTGCTTCACTCTAGTATTTGCCAATGATATCCTAATCTTCTCACAACGAAGCGTTAACCCTTTTCACATAAACGGCGCGCGTGATGCATAATTATATCAGTTACTGAATTAAAGTATTCAAAATTATTCTACGATTAATTGCATTAGACCAATTAAGAAGAGCGCTGCTGCGCTATGCTCTCTTAAAACTTTCACACGTCGATAAAAATGCAATCGTACGCTCAAATTAACACGTGAATTTTGTAGCGCGGGTTGCATAACCCCCTCCCCAATAAAAGCACACCCAACCTAAATGGGCACGCGACGCCACTGGTTGTCTTCTTCAATGTTTTCCTCATTTTCCAGTTCTATTTTTGCCGCTCCTGTCTGTTTGCTGTATAATTCCTTAATGTATTCTTCCCATACCTGTGCTACATCCTTTGTTTCTGAGACTATCTTCCCATCCGTATTCATAATTCCTTTACCACAAATTCCATTAGACTTCTTATCTTCTAATTCCAATGCCCTAGCGTACATCATATCGTACCGTCCTAATTTCTCCATTTGTTCTATTTCACATTTTCCTTTTAGCCAATTTTCTCGAGCTTTATCTGTTACCCTTCTCAACTCATTGTTTATACGCCTATAGTTGGCTCTACCTTCTTCACTGTTAACGTTTTTCCATTTTCGTCTCTCATCCATTTTCTCCAGCATTTCCTTCGTGATCCATGGTTTTCTGATTTTCTTCTCTTGTTTTCCAATCTCTTTATCCAAGGTATCCTTGATACTGGTTTTAATTTCATCCCATTCTATATCGACGGTCTTCGGTTTGTTTTCCAACTTTCTTAGGTTATCTTCCAACTTCATGCTGACTACATCCTGCCTTTCTTTCAGTTTTTCTAGGTCCCAGGTCTGTCTTTCTCTTCTCGTTTTTCTTATTTGTTTGAGCTTTGTACTCACGTCAAGTATTAGAAGGCTGTGATCTGAATCAATGTCTGCTCCTTGCAATACCTTGGCGTTCTTTATGCTGTTCCTAAATCTTTGTTTTACAAGGATGTAATCTATTTGGCATCTCATTCTATCTCCTGGGCTTTTCCATGTGTATAACCTTCGTTTATGGTTTTTGAACCATGTATTAGTCACTACAAGGTCATTATTGATGCAGAATTCTACGAGTTTCTCCCCTCCTCGATTTCTCTTCCCAAGTCCGTATTGCCCGACAACATTTTCTTCCTGTCCTTCTCCGACTATGCTGTTCCAATCTCCCATTATTATGCAGTTTACCTTTCCTCTTCCGTCTTCTTCGTAAATTTCATTAATTTGCTCATAGATCTCATCTATTTCTTCATCGTCATGAGCTGACGTTGGCATATATACCTGGATTATCAGCATGTCCACTGGGACTGCTTTTAGCTTTATTGCCATCAGTCTATCGTTCGTTGCTATTATCTTTGTCACGCTTTTCATCATATCTTTCCTAAGTACCAGAGCTACTCCCCTTTCCCCACTATTTCCTCCAGAATAAACTACCGTGAATTCTTCCGAGTCGAACTGTCCTTCTCCCTCCCATCTAGTTTCGCTTAGCCCTATAATGTCAACTCTATTTCTTCTCATTTCTTCTTTCAAGTTCTCTAGCTTTCCTGCTTTTCTCATAGTTCTTACGTTCCAAGTCCCTATTCGTAATTTACTTTCGACAAATGTTTTCCTCAAGGCAGTCCCCGCCCGGAGATCCGATTGGGGACTATTTTACCTCCGGATTGTTTTACCTCGAGAGAACTCATATTGTCCAACCATATAATCTTTACTAGGGATTGTAATGTGGTAGTTTCCCTCTTGCTTTCCACATCGCAGTACTGTAGCCGTTCAAATCGTCCTGATCACGCCTACAGCTGTATTGGATATAGACCCAACCAACATCATTTGTTTTCGGCTCTATACCATACTGACAGTACTGCTGCCTACTGCCAGGCACTGATGATAGTTTTTTTTTTTTTTTAATAAAACCTCCATTCGAGGGGTTTGAACCCCCGAACTTTGCAATAGAAAGCCGACACGCTAACCACTACACCACCAGTGCATATATATATATATATATATATATTATATATATATATATATATATAATATGTATATCTTTTCCTTAGGTTTATATATATATATACACACATATATGGTGGTATACGTTTTAAGAGCTAACCAGTGTAATGCGGATGGCGTAAATGGAGGGGCTATTGTTGTTGGTTTGGTGGGGTACGTTTAAGGGGCAAATTAGTGTAATGTGGGTGGCATAAAATTAGAGGGACGTTTAATGCAAGTTTGCTAGTATACATTTCTGGAGCACAATAATAGGTTGGCCGGCTTTAGGAAAGATTTGTCGTTCGTTTGGTTTAATATATGATTTGAGAAAACTGGAGTAGATTAACTTGTATTGGTTGCAGAGGCTCTCATACAGATGCAAGGAACCAATAACAAAGAAAAATTTGCCCAGTGTTTTGCGACACAAGCATTTACAAAAATTTAGTCAATGAATAAATAGTATTATGGTTTCAATAAAAATGACAAGATTTAAACCTTAGCTTAGATTTAATCCAAAATGCTTCTAGATTTACTATACTTTACTCTAGTTTTATATTATCATCATCATAGTTAGTCTGTCCGTAGACAGGCCCGTGATTATTCATGGTTAAACCTGGTTCTCCACATATTCCTCTTTTCCGATGTCCTCTTTATATCTTGATAACACGCTTTCCCTTTCATATCGTCTTCTGACACGTCTTTAATCATACTCTCTCTCCTCAGGTAATGCCCAACCCAGTTTGCCTTCCTCTTTCTAATAATCTCTATAATCATTCGCTTCTCTCCTATTCTTCGTAGCACTTCATCGTTTTTCATCCTATCTGTCCATTTTATCTTCAGGATTCTCCTCCAAGTCCACATTTCAAAGCTTTCCAAGTATTTGATGTAATTTTTCCTTAGCGTCCATGTTTCTGCCCCGTACAAAGCTATACTCCATACATAGCATTTTATGAACTTCTTGTGGATATCTTCCCTTCCCGTAAATAGGTGTATCTTTCTTCTGAAAGCCGCTTTTGCTTTTCCTATTCTAGTCCTGATCTCATCCGTACATTTTGCATCTCTTGTTATGATGCTTCCAAGGTTTTATATATAAATCACGAATTAATATAAAAAATATTGAATAATATTGATGGATTTCAACAAAATAATCATGAAATTTTGATTGATTCAAAATTTCTCGAAATGCGCATTTCGTGGAAAATGTAATTCTAGTTTTATATTAAAATCACAAGGCAATACAAAAACTATCGAATAATAGTGATAGCTTTCGACAAAATTATCATAAAATGTTGACAGATATCAAATTACACGAAATCAATATCTCATCGACCCCTAGCAAAATATTTAATTAACGATTCCATTTCTAAATAAATACATTATACACGCTTCTTTTTGATTATGTCACAAAATACTCAATTACTGACTAGAAAATGAACTGTCGGCAGCATATTTTAATTTTCTGATGCCATGTTTTGAAATCAATATAAAGGTAAAACATAACGCAAGGTCTAGACTTCGGTTCTATACATCATAATATGTTAAAAAGATTTATTAAAAATATGAAAGAATTTTAACGGTGCAGGTACGCTAGAATACAACAGAGAGGAAAGGAAAAAGGAAGTTTCTTAGAATATAGAATTAAAATTAAGAGCAAGAGTACCTCTTCCCGGAAAAGAGAAAGATATTGCGCGGAAGGAGCGTACAGAATGCGTCATAGGTCAAAGGTTAAGGATGCAAAATTTGATATTTCAGCCTGTAATTTCTCAACCTAACTGCTTGAGCTTTATAAATGTGAAAACGCCCAAAATACAGTTATCTGTTAATATGCTGCAATAAAATATCCTTTTATATGCGTATCTTTTCGTGATCCTGTGAGACATTAACTTTTATATTTTCATTATTGTAGAATAATAACAAAATGGACATTGTTTCACTAAGATTCATGAAGAAATGATTAATTTTCTGAAATGATTAAAAAAATAGTTCACCATTACATATATTAATTTAGTAGTGTACCTGCGTGCGTTTCCCACCGGTGTGAAACTAGTACAGTAGGTGAGACCCGGTAATTTGGCAGGTATGCAGATATAATCGTGAAGGTAGCAGGAAAAATCTGAAAACCGTGAAATAATTTTTAAATTAAAAGTTTCAATAAGAAATACATTGCATCACCTCTGTATCTATAATATTACTTTTTAAAATTAAGATGTTACTTGATACTTGGACAGCTGTATATTTAAAAGAATTAAGTGTACTTTTCTGGAAGAGAGAATTCGAATCCATGCCAAATAAACTTAAAATTCATATATTGTCAGACTAAAAACGGTACGTGTTCCAGATTTTAACATTTAAAAATTCTGATACCATGGAAACGAGTCCAATACTTTTAAATGTTTTAATGCTTTTAAATGAAAAAATGGAGTGGAAGACGGGGGCAGATAGATAGAATTTTAAAAATCTTATTTTGTACCGTAAAATAAAGAAACGAGAAGAAAAATGAAAAGCTATTCAAAATGAAATTTTATAACACAATTCGATTACTTCAATAATATTTTTTTTGTTTAGCTAGCAGCCATAGCTTAGTCGATTTGTAACGAGCATGAAGAAAAAAGGCAAGCTTTAAATTGAGTAATTTTACTGTTGAAAAAATTACTTAGTAGTCAACCTTCTTCCACCCGAAAAAGTTGAGGCTCAATTAAAAATTATTTTTAATGACTTGTTTCTTTATTCTAACGAAAATATTTTTGCTTGGTGGAGGCGCCATTTCCCGTACGGTTTGCGTTTTCATTAACAATCAAAAAGGCCCAGGGACAAATTCTTAGCCACATTGGTGTACATCTGAAAGATTATTTTTACACGTGGCCAACTTTATGTTGCAGCTTTCTGTGCCAGCTACCCAAGTCGAATTCGCTTTTCTGTTGATACTGATGCAAATAACAAAACAAGAAATGTTGTCATCCGGGAATCATTGCTCTAAGCCATTGTTTCTCAAACTTTCAATTTTCGCGGCCCCCTTTGAATTGAAAGTAGTAAAAATAAGAAACTTTGTTACAAATTTCTTAATTTAATGTGACTATAATTTTGTTCACGTCGTCTTTCCAAAAATTCCCTGATAACATTTTATTATTCGTGAAAACACTGCTCTAAGCAAAACGCTTCTATTTTTATCTTCTACTATCGCCAATAAATTAATAAATGCCATCATGGATTGCCACTTAGATATTACTGTAGAGAAACCACGGCACAAATCTGATTGCAATATCAACGCTATTTATAACATAGGGATTCATTCCTTTTGCAGAATGCTACAGAGTATGATTTCTTCGTGCGCGTCAGGAAAAATTCGAAAAATAACCTGAAACTATGCGTCGAGCTCTAAATATGCTTCATTAAATTAATAAAATGATATGATTTAGTAAATTAATATTATTTAAAAGACTGATGATTTCTTTTAAAGTGTAAAAGTAAATAAAATGGAGATCCGCTTGGTTGACTTTCTATTTGCGTCCTTGTAAACGATCTGCGATATAATGTGTATCCTGCGGAATAATAGCAATAATTATGAGCTCATTCGCTAATGAATGAACTTCATAAGACTAAAACGTTACTTGGATTGCGCTTTATAGCATTTACATGAAGATAGCCTTTTTTTAGCAAATTACGGATTAAAATTAAAATATCAAACAAAAATTTCAAAATCAATACACTCTATCACTTTAGCTTGAATTATTCTCTTTAACGTGTTTAATTTGAAAGCGTCATTTAAATTATTTTCCCCAGCCCTTTTCGCAGCCGCCTCTTTGTCCGTAATGGGCCTTTTGGTCGCCGCCGCTTTGTCCGGTTCGCCTCTTGTTAATTACCGACAGTGGCGCAGATCGTTAAGTTTGCTATTATTTTAAAACGCTTCGTCTCTCACTCGCGATAATTATACTGAGATGCGCCAAAATTTCTGCACGCCAAACTCTTTGAGATTCAATGCAGCGAAAAAATAACGAAAGCACTCAAAGATAAATAAGTTTTAATTTTTTTATTAGCTTTTTGCTCTTGATTTATAAGGAAAATCAAATAAAACCAAATAAAGAGAAAAACTTAAACTTAAAATATGATAGAATGCTTACTATATAATACACTTAAGGAAACATACTTCCGTCGGAGAAGAATCTTTCAGGAAAGACGTACTCTTTTTATTTATAAGCTTTCACTTAAAAAGGGATAAAAGAAACAGATCCTGATTAAAAATTTACGTAAATATTTAATATTCCATTAAATTTGCATAATTTTATTTGCATGTACCTTTATTTGCATGTACCTTTATTTGCATGTGTATGTAACTACATAAATTATTCAAATAAAATAGCAACGATATCCTTCCTATCCTACTGTATTTTATAGTACAGTTAGCCAAATATATAATTAAGTATCCTTATGCAAAAAGTACCCAATAATCATATGTGAAGCCAGGATAACTCTGTTGGTATTATTTTACACGCATCCAAATAATGGCAAGTGAATTGCCAGCCTCCATAAGGAATAATTATTTGTTTATAAAAATTCTATCAAATATGTTTCTATTCAGTTTAATAAATAATCCACATAATTGAATCCTTTTGAAAAATAATTAACTTCAATGCATACAGAATAATACATGTGATAGTAGCAACGATTTTGCAATACTGGTTAGCTTTCGTTCGGTAGACCGTTAATTAATATGTCTAGACGAGTGAACAGAAATTACGGTGAAGACCCAGATCCTTCCTCTTTGGAAAATACCTTCGGACACAATAAGGGCAAATTTCTCCATTTGATCGAATAATTATCTTAGGTACGTGAATAGTTTGGCAAAATAAATCGCAACAGGAGCCTCGCATCTCAAAAGACATAGATTGCGGTGTGTTTGGGGAAAACTAACGAAGGTCCATCCCATTGGTGCTTCGGCGCTTGCGTGTTCGTATCACTCCGCCACTTACTCTCACCCGCCTTTCCGAAAAACCATGCTGGTGATTCTGTGGAAACTGTGGATATTTTTTAATTCGACAACTCTTTAAAATATAAAAAGAAGAAATCGTCACGGGAATAATTTTTAAATCTTTAATTTGCAAAGAATCCTTAAATGCTAACAATTTATGTTAACGAACACAGTGCCGTAACTAGGGTATGGCGAAGGTGGCATTTGCCATAGGCGCTGCTTGCAAAAGGCACCAAACGTTTCCAAAAAATGCCAAAAGTTTATTTTTCCATAAATAAATATTAATTTAATACTCAAATATTTAAGTTATTGTTAATGAAAATGCTAATATTCTTTATTGAAATGTAGCAAAAATCATATTCTACGTAAAGAAGGCGTTTCCTTAAAATTTTGCCATAGGCGCCCATGTCTTCCAGTTACGCCTCTGAAAGAACATTAATGCGACTAAAATACAATTATATTTTAGCTTTTAAGAATGCATGAAACGGTTTTATCAACTATGACAAACGAATATTCATGAAAAGTTTAGTAAAATCGACAATTTCAGAGTCTAATATCGATTAATCACCATTTATAAAGGATACTTTGTAGCAAAAATGCGCGCGCGTTTCCCAGCTAATTAATAGGAATTGGAGCAACACATTAAATTAAATTTATTCCAGCAGCAAGTTGAATTAGATAATTCCCTTTGTGAAACTAAAAGGTGGTTCAAATGATGACGCAAAAATAAAGGAATGGTTTTACTTACGAGAAACTAACGTGGCGTGCGCCAGTGCGACTGTTCTGTTTGTTTGTATTTCTGGCTAATCAACCTCTTGGATTATGATAGCCATAACTCCTTAAACATAAGACACACTCACAAGGGAGGAGGAAAACCTGGTACCGGCATTAGCCTACTCTTAAAGAAAAGCACCAAGGGGACCAACTGCTTAACGTCCCTTCCAAAGGACGGAACGCTGACTTGCGCAGTCTCCTCAAAGCACACAAGTAGGGGACAGGACGATCCCAAGTTGAAAAATACGACCTCCGCCGGATTCGAACCTGAGACCGCAGCGTGGAAGGCCAACCACTACGTCACCGCCACCCCTTCAGCACGACTGTGAATAACTCATGTACGCACGTTGAGGAGGAAAATTTCGCTCTTTACGCATTATAACGCATTAGGGATAACCTAATCTGCCATAAGTTCGTTCTGGATCATTCACCTTCAACTTTCGAAATAAAAAAAATATATAAAATAGATTATTAATGAAAGCTACCTTTGTTATGTACTAAAAGGTAAAAATAGAATTTTAATTGATTTTAAAGTACGAATATTTGGAAATATATAAACCTTTCGGCGATATAATTATTCTGTACATAATTTAACTTCTAAATGGCCAGATTCATATTCACGTCATGAAATTTATATTTTATCTTTTTTTATAAAATGAAATGCATTTCACTCATTTATTAAATACTAGCTGAAACGCCCGGCTTCGCACGGGAAAGTTTTTAAGTAGCAAACGATTTTTATTACTTATTATTTTTATTTGTAAGTAAATGTATCGATTTATGTTGCGATAAATCTTTCAATGTTAATGGTAAAAGAAAAAAATGTTATAATATTCCTTAAAAATCATTTGACTCACTTTAAAAGTATTCATAGACTATCATCATAGGTAGTCTGTCCGTAGACAGGTCCGTGATTGTTCATGGTTAAACCTGCTTCGCCATATACTCCTATTTTCCGCTGTTCTCTTCATATCTTGATAACACTCCTCTTTCTAATAGTCTGTTTAATCATTCGCTTCTCTCCTACTCTTCGTAGCACTTCATCGTTTTTCATCCTATCTATCCATTTTATCTTCAGCATTCTCCTCCAAGTCCACATTTCAAAGCTTTCCAAGTATTTGATGTCATTTTTCCTTATCGTCCATGTTTCTGCCCCGCACAAAGCTATACTCCATACATAGCATTTTATGAACTTCTTGTGGATATCTTCCCTTATATCCCCCGTAAGTAGGTGTTTCTTTCTTCTGAAAGACGCCTTTGATTTTCCTATTCTAGTCCTGATCTCATCCGTACATTTTGCTTCTCTTGTTATGTTGCTTTCAAGGTATTTATAATCTAAAACTTGTTCTAAAGGCTTTCCTCCAATACTTACGTTTTGATTCTCTTCTTTTCCCGATATTCGAATGACCTTGGATTTTTCTGTATTTATTCCATACCGTATTTTCTGCCTGTTATAACTAGTCTATTTATCATTTTCTGGAGCTCCTCTTCCTTTCTTGCTACAAGTACTTGATCATCCACGTATTTTACTCTTCTTATAATCCTTCCTCCAATTTTGAAATCTCCTCTGCCTTCTAACGCTTCTTGCATTAGACTTTCTCCATATATATTGAATTGGGTCGGCGATAGGCAGCAGCCCTGTCTTACCTCTAGCGATATTTACTCCGCAGGTATCCGCATTCTCCAACCTGACCTTTACAACTTGATTCACATATAGATTCCTGATCAGTCTCCTGTCTTTCCAGTCTACACCTATATCCTTTAATATCTTCATCAACTTTACCCAATTTACTCTATCAAAGGCCTTCTGCCAGTCTACGAAACATGCGCAGATATCTTGACTGTATTCTATTGCCCTTTCTGATATGATTCTAACTACTACTATAGCATCTCTTGTTCCTCGTTCTTTTCTGAAACCGAATTGATCTTCCCCTATTATTTCTTCTGCCTTTTTCTACAGCCTTTTATTAAGAATCCTCGTGATGATCTTCGAAGTGTGTGACAGAAGGCTTATCGTTCTGTAGTCTTTACAATGCATTGCTTTTGGCTTCTTCTTTAGAGGGATTATTGTTACTTCTAGGAAATCCCGAGGCCACTCTCCCGTGTCGTAAATCTTATTAATTAATTTCGTGATCGCTTTTAGTCCTTGTGATCCTATGACTTTAAGTATCTCAGCCGGTATTCCATCGCTGCCCGTGGCTTTCCCCTTCTTTAGTTCCTCTATCGCTATTTCTACTTCCCTCTCCATAATACTTGGTCCTAAGTTGTCTCCTTCAATGTTTTCCTTATCTTTCAGTTCTATTTTTGCCGCTCCTGCCTGCTTGATGTATAGTTCCTTAATGTATTCTTCCCATACCTGTGCTACATCCTTTGTTTCTGAGACTATCTTCCCATCCGTATTAATAATTCCGTTACCACGAATTCCATTAGACTTCTTATCTTCTAATTCCAGTGCCCTAGCGTACATCATATCGTACCGTCCTAACTTCTCCATTTGTTGTATTTCATCACATTTTTCATTTATCCAATTTTCTCTAGATTTATCAGTTACCCTTCTCAACTCATTGTTTATACGTCTATAGTTGGCTCAATCTTCTTCACTGTTAACGTTTTTCCATTTTCGTCTCTCATCCATTTTCTTCAGCATTTCCTTAGTGATTCATGGATTTCTGCTTTTCTTCTCTTGTTTCCAATCTCTTTATCCAAGGTATCCTTGATACTGATTTTAATTTCTTCTCATTCTATATCCATGGTCTTTGGTTTGTTCTCCAAATTTCTTAGACGATCTTCTAACTTCATGCAGACTACATCCTGCCTTTCTTTCAGTTTTTATAGGCCCCAAGTCTGTCTTTTTCTTCTCGTTTTTCTTATTTGTTTGAGCTTTGTACTTACGTCAACTATTAGAAGGCTGTGATCTGAATCAATGTCTGCTCCTGGTAATGCCTTGGCGGTCTTTATGCTGTTCCTGGATCTTTGTTTTACTAGGATGTAATCTATTTGGCATCTCATTCTATCTCCGTGTGTATAACCTTCGTTTATGGTTTTTGAACCATGTATTAGTCACTACAAGGTCATTATTGATGCAGAATTCTACCAGTTTTTCCCTTCTTCGGTTTATCTTCCCAAGTCGGTATTGCCTGACAACATTTTCTTCCTGTCCTTCTCCGACTATGCTGTTCGAATCTCTCATTATTATGCAGTTAACCTTTCCTCGTCCGTCTTCTTCGTAAATGTCATTAATTTGCTCATAAATCTCCTCGATTTCTTCATCTTCATGAGCTGATGTTGACATATATACCTGTATTATCAGCATGTCCACTGTACACGCTAATATCAGTACAAATCAATGCGAAATATAGTTCTAATATCAACACATTCTAAGACGTTTTAATTCAAATTGCATCTCCGCCTCTATTCATCCGTTTGCGTAAATATTTGTGAAAGCATCCCAAATATTTTATATTTGCCATTAATTGAAACACTTCAATATTTTTGTAGCGCAAACATGCACGATATTTTTATTCGACGATATATCGTATGCCACGTAAGCGCTTTCATTGTGCTAATTCAAATTAAAGAGAAAAATAATTTATACTCATATATAATAATTAATTTCGCAAAAATGTTTCCTCCAGTTTTAAAATATAATCTGCAAATTAATGAACCGTTTAATGGATAATAAAATTTAAAAAATAAAATCTTTGTTATCGCTGAACGGGCATGCAGTTAAGTGGAATAAAAAAATATTTTCGTCCTCATTGTTCCAGTGTATTCACTTGTTTAATCCTAGAGCTGGGATTTTCAACCGGGGTTAGGCATGCCCTTTGGGGCACGCCCAGATTTATAATGAGATACGCCGAAGTATTAAAGACTATAATTTTTTTCCAATTTCAGCTTTCACGCATGGTTTCGGAATCAAAAGTTGTAATGTTATGAATAACGATACGAAAGCAACGCACAGTTTGCAGACAAAGGAAGATTGGGATAGAAAAATTATTTCATTATCTTCGCTTATCTCTTCAACGTAGCCTGATTAACTGTCTGGAGGACTTCATTTTTTGTAAGAGATAACACGCTGGTGATTTGGAAAGTATGCATACTAAAACAAATTTAATGCATTGAATTTTTTACATTTGCAAACATGAGTTATCTATTTTAATAAAAATGTTGTTCGTTTCATCATCGCTATACTAGGGATACGCGACTACTTAAAAGAGCTCAAACTGGTAAGTCGGTCCAAAAAAATCAAAGAACCCTGCCCTATGTGGAGTGTGAAAAACCCGATAATAAATTAATATGGTTTTCTCATAAAAAACACTTTGTAAAGTTTTAAATACTTCATAAAGTGGAAAACATTCACATTTTGCTCAAACATTATATATAGAATGATGTTTATATATTGCAAAGTGACATTTCGTGTTTCCCATCATTCTTCACTGGGCAACCTGAGTATAGCATTTTCTCTGGGTTTTCCAAGGCCAAGCGTCTCCTGTGATCTTCTCCCCTTTCAAACCAAGGCTGTATCTGTGTAAGAAATTCAGATTCATCGGCATTAGTCACATCCATACTGTTCCAAAGTTTTGCAAAACGTTACCTTTTTGTCTGTAGTTCGCAGATGTAGGTTTGTATTTTTAGATCCAAAATGTCAACTCCACCTTCGGTTTGATGGTAAAACTGAATCAGCCCCAACTTCTGTCCAATTTTTTGCTAATAAAACTTGGGTGTTGGTGAGTTTCCAATAAAATCGCAGCCTTGTTTCGTTGGTTATACATATAGCTAACTAATGGCACTTGATTCTTGAAACAATAATGAGCAACTTTCTTTATCTCGACTGGGCAGCATTTCTCAAGGTAAATCTCTTTTGTTATTAATTTCTCACATACGACACACATATAGAATGTATTGTGATTGGAAAAATTCAAATTCAAATATAAATCTTGTTGTGAAGACGTTTCGAGTCATCAGGTTGAGGAAAATTATTTCGTTTCAACTTCCCACGTCATTTCATGTAAATAGATACTCGTTTCATTTTTCATCTTCATGCGGTCTTCCTAAATATTGTTTAACGAGAAGATTAAATAAATCCTGTGAATGGTTCTGAAGTAGTGAGCTCATTGTGGGGCTGAAAACACGGATAATTGGAGAGCAGCTCTATTGAACTCGGTTAGGAATGAGTATTTAACTTGCAAATTCAACTTAAAGCAAATAAGCAATCACTCAACTAGCGTTAAAAAGATGGAGTAAAATGTGCGTAAACTTCAACTACAAAACAGCCTTCCTCAGTGGTAATTCAACGATCGTTTGTGGAATTCCTGCTGCAAGTAGGTTTTATCATGATGTAAAAAATGTAATTTTCACTTTGTTTATCAACAGATATGGATTGTGGGAGAGAATATATTGGAACGTAAACGGTCGACAAATTGACGCTGCGGACGGCTGCTCTGTCAGTATAATGTCTCTGCGGTTTACTCAGACGTTTAATGGCTACACGTGTTACTCATCACCTTTTAAATATTGTTGCAAATGTGCAAGGCTATTGACGATGTGGCGATGTCTTTTTTTAACGAATTGTATCGTTGGCAACGTCATTTCGCCTTGTCTGTTACTGGTCTTCATACTTTCCGTTCGATATATTTTCGACACAGCGACGCATAAACATTGTTTCCCAGCACGCCAAGTATTTATAAGATGAGACTAAATGAAACTTGATAGAAAACCACTTCGGCGTGTATCTATCTTTATTTCTAGTCTACCATCGATAAGCCTTCCCCGTTTCCTTCCCCTGCCGCGACCGCGTCTACGTGGAAATTCCATAGCTCCGCTTTCAGCTAGCGCTTTCGCACAGACCGCAGTCTCGCGGTGACGGCTATCTGAAATCTATCAACCGCTAGGGAGCTCTCTCTCTCTCTCTCTCGGTAAAACCGCCTACAACTCGGCCTAAAGTCTCCATATCAAATCCACGTCGGAAATGAGATACACCATGGAGGGAAATTTAATTTATGCCTTGGAGAGAGCGGAGCTAATTGCGTGGAACAATCTGACGGAATAGGTAGTGGAAAATAAAAGATATACTAGCTCTCCCGATTTAAGGCCTCTAGGCATAGCTTTATATTTAATCGTTGATATTTCTTGTTCATCTCTTAACGGATAGAATCGTTACAAACACCAAGAGTAACTACTATCAGTTTTTGAAAATACCACAAACCGTATTTATCCGAATAGAAGACGGGATATTTTTCTTAGTTTTGCACCTGAAATATTATATTAAATTATTATAATATTTGCGTGGCAGAGGGACGTAAACAGTTTTCAGTCAATGATTTGGGATGTGGGATGGGTTTTATTTTTGCCATGTTTATCCTTGTAGTGTGTTATATGGTGTATCTTAAATAATATATCTTGAAACTTATTCTTCTATACGTAATTGAGAATTCTGCGATTGGTTCGTCTTCTTATATTCAGGTAATTACTTTTCTTTCTGCAACTAGCAATTTTTGGGTGGATCGTCTTATATTCGAGTCATCTTAGAATCGGATAAATACAATGCTTTCAATCATATTTCGTCGCTGCGTAAGAAAAAGCCAAAAATGTTTATTTTTCGTGGGAATTTCAAACGCACATGGATTTAGACGATCACAAATACGCGGAAGCAGTCGCACTCGCACACTTAAGTAGTTTTATTTTTTATTCATGGATAAAATGACAATTATCGAGTTCATTTAAAATTAAAAGACAAAAGAATAACAGGTGAAGGAAGAATTTCAGAGCAAATTACATAAGGCGCTTTTTTCTTGTTTTAGGATTATGGCATCATCATAAGATCACATCATTGGTTGAGGTGTACGGCCTCATAAAATAGTCTACAAATTCCCCTTTTAAAGCATTATATCAATGCTATGTAATCATTTGTTTCCCGTTTAAAAGCAGTGGACTCGTTGCTATGGCAGTTTTATTTCCCATTACTAAATATCGGAAATTTTTTCTCTTTCTTTGAATTAAAACAAATTTTCGCACCAATCCTGCACCGATTTCAATTTAATCATTATAAATGATTAACAGTTTTAAAAACTCAAACTCATCTCTTAATTCCAACCAATTTAAAAATGTAAATTTATAATGTCCTGCCTTGAGGGGTAGAAATGAAACCAAGGGGTAGGAAAAAGAGACCGATTACTCCCCGGCAGCTAATTCTAGATCCACAAAATTTATGCCGCAAGTAACCATCATATAGACCAATTTAGCCTGAAAAATGGGCTCCTCCAAGTGGCAGGATTCCAGAGCTATTGCATGAATGGAAAGACAAGTGATTTTTTTTAAACAAAGCGCTAAAAAGGCGAATTATTGTGCGGAAAAGAACAAAAGTGAAAACAAAGAGAAGAATGAATAGTTTGCGCCAACCAAAAAAGAGAGAATGCGATCGCTCTTAGATTAGAGAAATCAAGTCTAACTGATAGTGCAAGCAAACTCATTTCTAACGGCGCAACTCTTGCATCGCGTTTCGCGCATGATCAAATCGCGTCGCATGGTAAGGAACCGCTCGACTCCTTGCACCAAATACCTCTTCAATGGCACGCTGTTCCCGTCAATTTTCTCTACACTCCTCCTCTATCTTTCTCTCTCACTCTCTCTCTCTCTCCGATACTCTCATTACAGGACAAATATGTAGCCGGACCTCGATACCTCGAAGGGCTGTAACTTAAGTTTTCGATTATTCGAAGTGAATATTTTTTCTTTTTGCAGTCATATGCGTTAAAATGAATTCCGTTAAATCGAGCCTTTTCATGATCCGGCTGTATTTAGCAGATGTGGAGAAAAGAATCAAGTGTTAAACAAGGCACATTGTCAAAAAAATAATTTATGTCGCTTGCTGGACATGAAAAAATTTCACGGCTTGATTATTGAATATATTATCATAATCATGAAAATTTACTCGTCTTAAGTTAATAGCGGTTCGGCACATATCTTATGCGGACAGAATGGAATCCTGTTCGTTTCGGAGAGATATATATGAATTAATATTAACATAAAACTTAAAAAAGTTAACATTATGTTGTAAAACATCGATCATTTAGTCGAGAATAACCATCGAAGGACCTCATAAAATTTAACGGAAAGAGAACCCTTGATTGTGAGTAAAAATTCGTTATGCTGAAAAATATTTCTTCGAGGAAACGTGAAACACCCCATGCCCCGGCAAATAACAGCTGCTAATTGGATTCATCTCGTTTAAATTGCGCTTATTTCACTCTCTAGCGTAGCAGACAAGACAAGCGCGATCCCACGATAACAAGGGCGAGAGAAGGGGGGAGAGTGAGGGGGTTGAGGGAGAGAAGACGGCTCTCCAGTTAGGAACCGAAATAACTGCAGATGTACGGAGATGAGGATGGGATGTGGGAGAATGAAAGTGGGAGGGGAAAAGTGAGAGGGGAAAAGTGGGGGGGGGGGGGGCGTCGCAGGATCTCTTGTTTCGGAAAAATCTCATAATGAAGAGAACGAATGGTGGAGCTTCACGCAAAATTCATATTCCAAAAATATTTGAAAATATTTCAGACCAAGGATAAATTCCTTTGAAGATTAAAAGAATTACGAGCTTATAAAATATGCAAAAATATGATTTGAAGATAAGCAGTTTTCTGCTTCGAAGTGAACTAAAAGATCAATCGGCCAATGTGCTCCTCGTCTTCCACGGACATCTCCTGAAATTTTCGTTGACTCGGGAGTGATTAACAAATTTATTATAAATCTAATTTAGTGTGAGCGCGCATGTTCAGAGAAATATCGGTGATAAAATAGGAACATAGAATTTTTGGGAAAATATCTAGGAAAATATAATTGGAAAATTACGTTAGAGATGAGGAGAGGAAAAATAAATACATTTTAGTCTTGCGCGAAGTTCGTCAGAGAGGAGATGAAAGTGTTCGGATCGATGATGTTAATATGATTTGGGGGCAGAGGCAGTTCTTAGAACGGGCTAACGGGGCTGCAGAAGCAGGCCTTCGGGGTACAGGAGCCCACAGAAAAAATCGGAAAAATAAAAAATTATATTAAACACAGAGATGAAAGAATACAATTTACGTAAAGAACTCACTTTCCATTAAAAAATTTCCACCTTAAGTTTTGTTTAATTTACTTTAAATTAAGGGCTCTCAAATAATATTAGTCCCTGGCCCACAAATTTCATTATCTACCAATGAGTGAAGGAAATTAGAGTAAGAGCGTTAGTTTTGGGCAAAGAAGCGGAGAAAGGAGTTATTAAAACGCAGCTTCAGGTAAACGATCCGTCATCCGAACACCAAAACGACAGCAGCAAATTTTCTATTTCTCGAGATGATTTTAAAACAATCATAAATTAAACCGATTCGATTTTTGAAAGCACTTCGTAATATAACGCCCTAATGCGTGTGTATAGGGCTAATTACGTTCGAGTATAAAAGCTTTATTTTTGTCGATCGAGAATTATATTCCAACTAGGGAATTGAAATTTAAATTCAACGAAAGTAGTGTTTATGAAATTTCTTGAATAGATGAGACGCAAAGCTATTATCCAAGTAAATGGTAGCTACGCTATTATACGAAACCCGCAACAATGCAAATCACTAAGAATACATCAAATTTTTGCGTTAAAAACTGATCTGTTCGATTCGACGCGTATTCAAAAATCGATACCATGAAAATAAACTTTCGTTATTTTAGGCGTTAGTTGTTTCAGGTCTCGAACTCTTACGATGATTCTAAGTAATTTTAATATGCGAATGTTTACTGTTCTACATTCAAATGTATTTTTCTCGCAAATAACGCAACGAATGTTCCTGCACTTTCAAAAAGTAGATTTTTACGTGTTATCTTATGGGGAATGCAAATCATCACCTGGAGTCGAACTCGGGACTTTTTTCAAAATTTGTTTCGTCTTCACCTTAAAATATGTGAATTAAGTAGTCCTGCCAAATGTAATAAATGTATCTCGTTCCTTTCTTGAGTTATTTGCATTTTTATAGAGTGACAGAGAGAGCCACAAAGGGGCAAAAGAACAGAAGTCTTTTATAGTATTAGATAATTTATGCCAAATTTCAATTTTCTATCTTCATCCTTGATCGAGTTATTCGCTTATTAATAGCTTGACATTCAGACCAACGGACGGACAACATAGGAATTTATTATTATTTTTGATTTTTTAATTCTTTTAAACCTCTCATTCTCTCCCTATTTCCCAAACAGTTCTCAAGTCCACAATT
This sequence comes from Tanypteryx hageni, assembly GCA_028673005.1. Lineage (NCBI taxonomy): Eukaryota > Metazoa > Arthropoda > Insecta > Odonata > Petaluridae > Tanypteryx > Tanypteryx hageni. Next base: position 110,767,151 of record CM054113.1, on the reverse strand, counting down.
CTTCTACCAAACTCCTATAACCTATCACCTAATCCTTCACTCTATAAATTTTGTACATGCTCGGTTTGTTTATAAAACGTTTAGCAAACACCTCCAATTTTCATGCCGTTTCCATTTCATTAATATTGAATTTAGCACATTGTTACAATTTTTAATCTTTTTGAATAGTATTTCAGCTCTTTAGGGAGGTATTCCTTCTCGTAAATAACGCAACGAATGTTGTTTACATTGATTGCTATGAAAATCATTTCCCTCTCCTTCCGTCTTTCTCTCCTTCTCGTATTAAAAGCCTTCAAAGCACACAAACCCATTAGGATTGAAATAACAATAGGATTTCGAAGTTTAACAATGCAATTGGTAGGAAAGGCAATATCCCATTAAAATGAAAATATTTCCCCAAAATATGTGAATTAAACGTTTAACATGACGGATTTCGAACTGTAGGAGGACAAATATGAACAGAATAAAAAAACAAGTAATTTTTAAAAAAATATTATTTAAATCCAAAGATTCTATATCAATTTTTTCTAATTTTAATTTCCAAAAGGAGAAAAGCCTGCACGTCAAAAAGTCGATTTTTACTATGAGAAATGCAAATCATCCTCTGAAGTCAAACCCTGGACGTTTTTTATAAATTTTCCTTCATCACAGCATTTTTATATTTGAATAAATTATTTCTGCTAAATTATTCGCGTTTTAAGAGCGTGACACATGGACTAACCAACCACCGGACCAACATAGCCTTCTATTATATTTTTCTTGCCACACCATTTTATTCGTATAAATGTATTAATATAACGACCGCCTAACATGTCTCCAAGTAGCATTTTACAAGAGCTAAGGAATGCTTCTACAACAGGTATAGGAAAAGATGGGATGAGGTTTTGGAATTCTGTGAGAGAAGAAGGACGTTATAAGTTAGGTGTTTGTGAAATAAATAGGCTATTGGTTACCAGTACGTGATTTTGGCATCTTTATTGAGCAAGAGATGACAAAGGAAAAGATAATGAGACCATATCTAGCAATGGACAACATGATACAACCGATTGAGTATTTTGCTTATTTTGTTAATATTTTTACTCAAGATGTTAGGATTACCAAAGATATCCAGACGAGAATTGGAATAACAAAGGAAGCATTTATGAGACGATTAGAGTTGATGACATACGGTTTATTAGATATTTAAAAAAAACTTGGAAAGTTGTTTATAATGAGAGTATTATTATATGGGTGTGAGGCGTTGAATATGAGATATGGGCAGATTAAGAGGCTTTTGAGATGCGGATAGATTGGAGAAAATTAGTTGAAATGAGATAAAAAGAGAAAATAAATGAGGGAGGCTCAAAAATGCAATAGAAGAAGAAAGGAGCTTAATTATAATAATGAGGGAGTGATCCATTCCGGATGGGTTCAAATTTAAGAGACGACTCTCTAAAGACTTCATAGAGGGAAATATTCAAGTAGCGAGGCAAAGAGGCAGGATAAGAAGAGGATTTTTTTATATTTTGAAAGAACGTGATGGCAAACGGAAGATGAAGAATAGTGCCTGGATGGAAAATATTGAAAGGGGTGAACCAAAACTTTTTGAGAGGGGAGAAAACGTATTGAAAAAACATGAAGGTGTGCGTGCGTGCACATGAATGCCTAGATGCGTTTTAAAAGCCCTTTTTTCACACACCTCTCTTGCAATCCCAAAATGAAGACTGCCATAATCCTCATTTCCTTCTGTAATCCATAGGTGAAAAAAGTATTCCTCCTAAGCTGTGAATTGCAGTATTTAGAGGTTCAAAAGGAAGGAGAGGTAACGAATAATGGTTATAGACGGAAGAAATAAAAACGCGCGAAAAGGGGAAAAACTTTTAAGGGTAAAGAGTAAAATGAAATACACTCAGATTTACGGGATAGTTATTCCTCGCCAGGGACACGGCTGTCAAACTCACAAAAGGAGTTTTTGTGTCTTTCAACAGCGACATTGCACGTCATGAAGATAAAAGCATCGCTGTAGTAATACGTATTTAGAGCGACTATTGGTATTTTGAGAGTATGATGAGCGTCATTGAGTAGATGCGTGCGCGAGTATTGCTGCCTTGAATGGAGAAACTTAAAATATCCGAGTCGATAAATCACAACGCATCCAATTCTATCCCTCATTACGATCGATAAAAAATATACTCACGCAATTTAAAAGGCTCAAAGAAACTAACGATTAAATAAAAAATGAAGTTCGTTAGGGTTTATTCATGAATGTTTCTAACTTTGATTAATTTTCTTTACCCGATCTCTCTCTCCATCTATCGACTGAATTTGTTGGATTATATCAGATACCAATTCAACCAGCATTGTCAATATCTAAAAGGTATAAATAAACTAGTTTATAAGCAATTTAATTTTCAAAGCACCCATATGATCTATTCCAAATTTAACCCATCGACAAACGTGTAACTATTCATTTATATTTTTATTTTTAAAAAATTTCCATCTTTTCCTCTCTATACCTGTTTTTATTTGTAATATGCTTTACTATTTCTCCTTACCTCTCCTTCCTTGTAAATCTCTAACTATTGTCATTTTGGACTTGGGAGCAATTATTTTCATATTTGAAACTTTGCCAAAGTATCCAACATTAATTATAAACATAAGTGTGAAAAAAAATTTTTTTTTTGCTTTAAAAATCTTTAAATTTAAATTTTACGATCCAAATAACTAAGAAGCACAATAAGAACGATATCACAACAAGAAAATATTAAAAATGAAACCGATATCACCTTAATCAAAACAAAAGTTAGATATCTCCGGGACCATAAAACTACAAAATAAACCTCATACACACTTTTTTTAAACTAGCATTATTGAATAACTGCGGGAGAGTGTTATTTAGCTTAACTGTGGATACATTTTATTCAACCGATTTATATTTACAGCAGTTTCATAGAAAACCGTTAAGACAATTTTATACAAGTTTTTAATGTTGAAAATTAATTTTACCGTTGAAATCAAAATGTCATTCCATTAGAAGTTCTTGTAGAAGCAGTATGAAGGAAATTGAATCTCAAAGATGAAATTAGAAAAACAAAAACATTTTAAATTTATCCTTCGCTCACCATTGAATGATGTATTTTTTTTAACTTTAAAAATATTTTTGCGGGCAATTCTTTAAGATAGAGAAGAAACAAGGCAAGCATAAGAGAGAGACGAGACGAGAGGCCATATTAAAGTGGAAGTGGTATGCGGTTGGCAGGACCCCGCCTTATAACCGATAGAGGCCTCACTGGCTTCCCATCAGACGTAGATGTTTTATTCATGAGTCGAACGTCTGCTATTTGGCGCTGAGAAAACGGAGAAATGGGAGAGCGGGAGGGGTGTGAGGAATAAGGGGGTGGGGGGAGGAAGGAGATGGAGTTTCGGAAAAGAGGAAAATAAATATGGGGTGAACAAGCAAACGCGCAGGCCCGTAACGCATTTGGAGGAACGTTAATTAAGTAATTGGCGCACGGAACTCTTATGTTTGTCAACCGATGCATCGGATGACAATTTAACAAACACAAAACCGGATTTTACCGAATGAGCTGTAACTTTGTGGATATCCATAACGAAATGAGCGAAGAAAACGAAATAAATTAGTTAGTCACTGCGTTTTCATTTAGCGATTCAAATTCAGAAATGCTTTGTTCATTGTGTAAAAGGCATAATGAACATTGCGATATGTGTGGATTTACAATTCGCTCATTAGTCAGTTTCGCAAACAAATTCATCGTAAAGCAATATTTAATTACTCTTAATAATTTGTGAGGAAGCACGCACGTCTATGTTGATTGTCAAACACAAGGTAATATCCATTAACTTGGCGTAAACGTAGTTTCATAAGGCATTCTCATTAAACCAATGGGTCAAATTACGAATAAATTTAAAAAAAAATAAATCGCATATAAATGAGTTTATTTATACTTTTTAGATATTGAAAAAATATTAGTTAAATTGTTATATGATATAATTCAACATAAATTCAGCTGAGAGAGGGAGCAAAGAAAATAAAAATAAATTATAAACAGTTATGAATCAACTCCAATGAATGTCGTTTGTCCGAAAATAATTTTATTCAAGAATATTTAATATTTCCCTATTATATGAATTCATAGGCGGTGTCAATAGACCAATGCAGTAGCTTTTTCAATACCGAGATTTTTTTCAAGCCCATTAAATCGCGTAGATAGATTTTTCTTGATCAGATAAATTTGTAGTTTATTAATTCGGGTATATTTACAGTTTTCCCATTCCAGCTTCACCGTCGCTTTAATCCCGTTCATGGCCTCATTTAGGTCTTTATTCATTAAATACGCATCATATAAAAGAGAATTTGAAATATTCTCCTTTATTAACACTTACACCATGGAACTCCCTCGAATATTGCCTATTTTGCATCTTCTTTTTTTGGACGATTCTTTAGTGCGGTTTTCGCGGTGCCAACTGGTCTTTACTGCAAGAGACAGGAAAATTGCTGTAAGATGTTCCATCAACTTTGAAAAAATCCTCAACACTCCTGCATAAGAATAGTGCTAACTTTTTATGGCTAGGGTATCAATGATTATTAACGCTATAATGCCGCGCAAGATACTTTGATATATTATGAAACTCCCGCTGATTTTGTTCCGGGTGGACGTTATAACAGTTAAATTTCATAGTCTTTAAGTAATCTCGTCTAGCAGCGAAGCGCCTAAAATGATAAAAAAAGATCACGGGTGAATGAGCTTATAAAAAACGATATCTCTTCCGATGGCGCCTCCATCGCTTAAAATTCTGAATCGCTTGCTTTCCGGGATTACCTATTCTCTCACAAACTTTTCTTAAGTTCGGTATCAGCTGTGACTGTATTCCTCAAATTCTTTTTTCCATTTCCATTTTTCAATATTAACCTCTTCAAAGTATTATTTTTTTAAAATGCGTGACCCAAAAAGTTTTATCTCACGCAAATTCCGATGGCGTCGACATTTTCCAAACAAATTGATGAGAATGAATTACATTAAATTATTAAAAAGTTTCAATGGAAATTCCCTGGATTTATTAAATATATCCAAAAGAAAATGTTTAATGTTGATGTGTTTTGGGACTTGGGTAATTAAAACATCTATCAAACATTTGCCTCGGGATGAAACATGCTATTTTAAATACGAAAATCAGTAAAAAATATAAATATTCCTATTATTCGATTGCAATATTTTGAGAGACCCTTATATTTTTATTTTTATACTCTATTGTATCGCAAAATTATGAGATCAAAATGAAAATAAACTAATTACAAATAAAAAAATAACTTATAAATTGAACTAAAAAGTAAAATAAAAATTTTAATTTACAAGACTTGATTAAAACTTTTGTAAAAGTTATATGGCTTTTTGAAAGTTTGAGAAGATTTCAAGCCATATAACATTTACAAAAGTATTAAACCAAGTGTATTAAATAAAAATTTATTTATTATTTTATTTTTTACTTTTTAATCTAAAAAATAAAACGTTTTCTTAAAGAATTAATGGCGTAATAAGTAATCTCCAGAGAAAATTAACATTGCGCGCATTTTCATCTGAGAGCCTCTAGGTGGGACCTGCTCTCCTCTTGACAGCAAGGAAGTAGAGCTTTATCAGTAAGGGCCCGTTTACATGGATCGACCTGGGCTAGACAACTTAGATCGCTCGACCCAGGTAAAAAGCCCAAGCTGTTTTTGACGGTTCAACCCGAGTCGAATCGACTGTTCTAAACGAAATCAAGTGCGTTACGTGGTGCATGTGGACAACATATTTATAATGCTATACGAGAGGAACTCAGGATTAAAATAAAAGAACGCAATTAAAAACGAAAGAGGGGATTGCTCGAGAAAAAAAGGAAGGAAAAGGAGAGTTATGCGGCGTGACCAACTCGGAACCGCCGGCTATCGGCTGACTCATCAGCCTTCCACAAACCGACATATAACCATATCTATATTCGGATGAGGTTAATATAAGAAATATTTTGAAAAAATTGGTCCTAGTTTGAGTCGATGCATTCGCCATTTAGAGAGCCTTCATAACTAATATAAATCCATAAAGCTCTTCTCAAAGAACTTTTAGATACTATAATCAACACTGACATTTCATTCGGGAATAAAAGATGTACCTGTAATGAGCTCATTAACAGAACTCGTGACATTTACAACGAGTTCGCTGACAACAACAAATCCAGCAACAGCATTACAAATGGTTTGAAGCCCCTCGCCGCCCCTCGTCAACATTGCGCCTGCAGCCTCTATTCCCTGTATCAATCTGCGGTCCTTAACCTCCTCCCCCTCCTCCTCTCCTTCTCCAATACCCCCTCCTTCTATTCTTTCCCTTCTCCTACTCCTCCCCTTCTCCTACTCCCATCCCCTTCTCATCCTCCCATTTCCTCTCCACATCCTGTTCCCCTACTCCTACTCCCCTTATCCTATTCCCCTCATCCTCCCCTCATACTCCCTCGTGACCGCATCCCTCATTTCCTCCAATTTCCACAAAAGGCGCTGGGGAAATTCGATTCCTCCTACCACGTCTTACAATCGGGCACTTTCATACCGATGGATAGGGAAGGCGGGGGGGGGGGATGAAGGGAGGTAGAAGGGGAGGAAGTAGGGGTTGGAAAGAGAAAGAACATGGGGAGAAAGAGGTTGAGGAAGGGCGAGAAGGGAAGGAGGAATTGGGAGTGTGGGAGGCGGAGGGAGAGAGAGGTGCGAAGTGCGATTGATTAAGAGCCGACTCTATCACAGCCTCATCCACCTGCGCGGGCCCCCGTCCCTCTCTCCTCCACTATTCTTCTCTCCACACCATTTCTCTTGCTCTCTCTTTCTCTCTCCTCTTCTTCTATGACAATTCTCAATTTATTTATTATTCTGAGATTGCTTAGATTTTGTTAATTCGAATGTAACCGCCTTAAAGAGAGAATGAGATAGCTTAGATAATTTCTGTAACGTGTCAAATGCAAGTACACAAAACAACTATGAAAAATACTTACGATCGGCGGCACCAGTTTGAACTGTATCCATGAAGGATGCTGGAGTACAATTTATGCAATAATTTATCGATTATCTCATCAGAAATTAGAAATCAGTGTGCTTCCACATGAAGAATTTCTGTGTCAAAATGTCGTACAGATACACAAAATGATCTCAATTACCTTTTAATATCCATGTTTATTCTACTTAATCTACATTTCAGAGATAAATGGAGTATGAGTCACATGAGATGCATCCTCCTTATAGGTTTAGATTCATGACTGAAATACACTGAAAGAAAGAATAGTTTTGTTCAACAATTTCATCAAGTTCAAACTTAAGTTGCCGAATTCAGCGTACTATTTTCAATTTTTAGTTAAAATGTCATAAGTGTCTAATGAAGCTTCTATTTCAAGGGATGGGTGAACATAGTATTAGTTCTTTTTCCCTGAGTTAGTCATAGAAATACGATTACAATTTAGGATATTGGTAAAGGAGTATGAGCATATTTCATCTAATATCGATTGGCTAAATAGCTAAAAAAAACAAACAACACAGCACTGCTTAAATAGGAACTGCCAAATACATAGTTGAATTATTTTGTTGACTTTATGAAAGAGTTAACTTATTAACAAAAGTTCCACAACAGTATGTTTTTCTTTGTCAAAACACTCCCATTATTTCCTCACGAATCGCTAATCCGGTGAGTTCTGTACATAAATATCGGGAATATTGACTCAAGCTACAGAACAATATTTAGGAAGAGGGCGTGTGGGTATTAATAATTCCACGAGAAATATCGCTTCGTTGAACGATAACATCCGCCGTGCCTTTGTTAAAGACAGAGATGTTTTCTTGGGCCCGGAATCCGTAATTACACAGTTGTATCGGGAGAAGTGATTCCTTGGAGGGATGCGAGAGACAAAACGAAAACTGCTCCAGATGGAGGGCCTCGTGGACCGAAAGGGAGAGATTTTAGAAGCTTTTAGGTGAAGGTGCGCACTCGACAAAATTTCCGCTAATTTATTCAGCGTTTAAGGAGGAAGGATGGGGGGAACGGAATAAATTTCTGAAATGTCTCGCGTCTTACACGTCGCTTTTTTTCCCTTCTCGATGGGCTCTTTGCTGGCGCGTTCTAAGGATAGGCTGCAATCCACACATTCATGTTGAATGGCACTATTCAAACCGTGATATTTTAGAGAGAATTCTTTCTATTTTTGCGCCCGTCTTTCATTCCACCGTTTTAGAACCCAAATGACAGTTATTTTAATATTTAATATTATAGTATAGTTAGAGAGAAATCGCTAGTAGTATGTATTACAAAAAATATTTTTTTATAATATCGGATGCATAACAAACTACCTTATTTAAGATTTTATATAAAATCTTGGAAACTATAGTAAAATAGCTACGTATATATTTTTCATTTTATTTATTGCTTTTGAGATCCCTACGTATGATGCCGGTGGACCCGACCGCTGCCCCTGGGAACAAAAACAAGAGGGAATTTTCGGTGCCCAAAAAATGAAAAAATCCGAAATGAGTTATTGATTTTACGTTCTTCTATGACACCTTCATGGTTTGTTTAAAATTTCATGACTACAGGTCTACCCTTGGCCATCAATATGGTTCGCCGCTGAACATTTGTCAACAATTGAATATATTTGTTATGGTTGCTTTCTCTGACGCCAGCTTTTCCTTGTCTCACTCACGTAAATTATGTATCGTTAAATACATAAAATCAAACATCTGTAAATCAAAATTTTGACGGATCGAAGTACATGTCCTTTTCCTCCACGTTTATTACGCGCAAGAATTAAGCTATTAACACGAAGTTAAATGTAAATCGAATTTTTTTTATCTTCTCTACGAGGTTCGAGTTATTGGAGTCCGAGCGTCATTGTAAATTAGTTGCACAAGAGGCAGAGAGAGAGAGAGAGTCCAACGTATCCTACTTACAATTAGATAAAAGTTCACGACGAATCAGAAGTAAATCCCGAGTTCTTCGTGGTTTTTTGAAATAAGAATTTTCTTAATACTCTCGGGGAGATACTTGTTAACGCAACTTCAGCAAACTTGAGCTCAAAAGGAAATAAATTTTTTAATATGATATTTTCAGTTTTGACCCTTCCAATGCGACCTAAATCCTTTAATTCCCTTTGCTTCCTCATACACATCCCCTTCTTTAAGACCCCTATTCCCCTTTTTACCTCTTCACTTCCTCCCTAGCGTCCTCTCTTCTGTCCCAATTTCCCGTTAATTCTAGGCCTTAAAACTCGGTCAAAGTCTTTTTTAGAATCCACAAAGCACACAAAGGGTTCTTGAGTATATTCATTATTTCTTTTTTACATCAACCTCATGACGTCTCTTGGCATACGCCCACTCAAAAATCCATGCTCCTAATCGATTCCGCTTAAAATTGCGAGACAAATTATCCACGCACCACGACAGTCAAAGGGTGATTTTTTTATGGATTGAGGGAGGGTGTACCCAACAGAATTAATTCCGATAAAGTTGTTGGCGACTTTTCAACATTAAAGATAAAACAGGATCAATCGTTTCATATCCATTTTCAACACATGTTCTTATATAATTTTTTTATAATTTGAAATTTTCATTGAAGATAGAATTTCAATTAGAAAATAAGCTTTTATTACTACCCTACTTTAAATAGCAATGTCAATTTTAAGGATCCGATTGCAATATATATATATATATATATATATATATATATATATATATATATATATATATATATATATATATATATATGTATGTATAGCAATATGTAGCGTTCAAATAAAACGCCTGCAACTTTTATCACCCACAGCTGCAATTTAAAAGAACCAAATATGGTATATATAATTTTCATATAAATAAATAAACAAAATATCATATATCAACAGGATCAACTAAACAGGGCTGCCACAATATCAAGGCTAGAATTTTTCTGTAACTATGAATTTGAAAGGTATTGAATGAACAGACTTCAAAAAGAAATTTCATTTGTAGGGCGGATATAGAATGGCAAAACGAAATAAGCATGTTTAGAACTGATCTAAAAAGGCAGAGCTACCACAATATAAGGAAAATTAATTTTCTGATTTCAAAGCAAATACATTAGTATACAATTATACTACGGCGAATTTGACGAAAATCACTTCTGCATTACGGGAAAGCCGTGTACATTCCTACTAATTTAATATTAATAGCGAGTTAATAAAAGTACGGTATCATGAAAGAGAAAGGCTATGAAAGTAATTTATAATATGTAATATAATATAATATGTGTAACAGTTGTACTGCACGTAGTTTACTGATGACTACCATGTTTCATTTATGAAGTTTGCGCGTATTTTATTATATTAAACTGCGGTCATGTCGCAAATTTTGGAATGAATGAAGCAAAGCCCAATTTATAGAGCACGCGCGTGGCAACTGTTTAAAATGTACAGATTTAAATTACATACTTGTTATTTCTTTAGAAAATCTTTTCATAGAGTAGAGTTTTATAAACAATAATCCAATGACTAATGTGAATTAATGTATGCGATATTTTTTTAAAGCTAAAAATTATGGAGTAGTTCATCTCCGTAATATTTTCACACGATCCGAATTGGAAAATGATCAAAATTACAATCATACCAGAGTTACGGTTTTCTCACCGGTTGTTCCAACATTCCATGACAATTGTCATCGCGTCTATGAATTCTCCTAAAAAGGCACAGTTTTTATACTTGTAGCATTAATACGTGTGAGAAGCCATGCGCGCGTTTCTGAATAAAATTAAACATCTTTCGTGGCCATACGTAGCTATACTCGTATTATCCGACAGTGAAAATGGAACGAAAATCCAGTCAGTAATCTTCTCCGCAGCCACGAGTGAAAAGCGGATGAGATATCTTTGGGAATCACTAAGCTGAGCCGAATAAACCGGTTGCATAACACACGGGATGATTCTCGAACGGAGAATGACATTCAAACGATATGCAGATTAGGCGACACACGAGGCGAACGGAATGAATAACATAATATCGCCTTGTGTTTCATTTCTCCATTAAAAGACGATTATCCATTTAGGTTTCTCGCAAGTCTCTCCTGCATCTCGTAACTATTGAAATTATGTTGGAGAGAAGACAAAGTGGAGCAGAATAGCCAAAATAAGACCAGCCGAGTGTTTCCATCCAACCTGCCAATCAAAGAAAACAATGTAACATAAAATGAAAATAGAAAATTATAAAAACAATACATGTAGTCTTTATCTCTCTTTCACCCTAGTATATGAATAATTTTGAATACAAATAAGGTAATAATGACCCGAATTAACCCTTTAATTTTCTTAAATTATTCTTCGACCGCATTTTCGACTGAGTGTGGCCCGCAATGAGAGCGGAATATAACTATGTGGCCGTTGCCCCGAAAACATTTGGGCGCCACTGCAGAAGAGGACAAAGGAATTACTAGCGTCGTGGCGGATCTCAGCAACGTCACGACCGCTGTTCCACCTATTGAAGAGCAGATGAAAGACGAATCTTCGTGGGATTTAACGAAAATGAGGCTGAAGAAATATCTTGGGAATGAATGTTCGACGGAGAGCTAAAAAGGAAGAAGAATATGGCTCGCTTTCTAGAAAAAGGAGTGAGGAGAGGAATGACGGAGATTCCTTCCCGAAGAGGAACACATCCAGCAAAAAAACTAAGTAATTTAAAATTGATTGCATCTCCCAAATAGAGGTCGACAAACATAAATCATTTGCGTGTATATTTTAGAATCGCCGATCGGTAAATTGCCCCTGAAAGTTACCGAAGTTTTTCTTGAATGGTCATATGGTTTCGAATTTGATGTTTTGCAATCAAAGATACAGCGTTAAAGGGAAAAAAGTCTATGCATAACCATGTTACGCTACAATAGGACAGTAGGGGAAATTTATGAAGTAATTGTCAAAACCTAACTGATTTACTGTTTGCGCTCGCTACTGTGTCTTCACACTCGACTGCGGTTTTGGAATTTTCTTAATAAATATTTTGGAAACCTAACGCTCGCTTCGATCGGGTGTCTTACGTATTACGACCTGCAACTAACTGTAAAAGAGAAAAAGACACGGAAACCGGAGCCCTTTGCTCCTGAGATAAGACGCATCCCTACCTTTGCTGAGGATCACCCTTCAGCGGGAACACAACGTTTCTCTTTCATGGCGATAGAAGTTCCTCTTGAGACACATCCAGATGCACATAACTCTTCTAAAAAAACGTCCTTTTTACTTCATAAACAAAATTAGGATGCTAGTAGAGAGATGAAACGAATCCTAGAGTTTTGCCTCACGACCACATCGTGTCTGGAATATATAAAATAGTTACATTACAAGAATTCTCTGTTGTCCTCGGAAACGATAAATAAAGATATTTAAAATGTAGTGAGAACAAGAAAAATACACAGCGTCTTCACAGTGAGTGATATACTGACAATAATAACTGTCGTTAAAATTATAAACGCTTTGCTCCAAGTATACTCAAAAAGTTTCTGTTCCAAGTATACGAGTATATGAAAGCGTGGAAATAGCTCTCCATCCCTAAACCAAAGTGGCTTTGTGATACTGCAGAGTTAATGATATGACATAAGGGACAGGTGTTGATTTAAAAATAGTTGCAACCATAGTGACAGCAGAAGATGCAGTTTTATGAATCTGTTGATTTTTCTTATGGTTTTTGATGAAGCAGTAAATCTAACACAAGAGATTTGAGCAGGCAATTTTAAATTGCGCTGATGTTACGTTGAAAACAGAATATAAACCTTCAAGATATTTACACTTATGAAAATACAAATAGATAATGGTTGTAAGACATAATGAAGAATTATTGCTTGTATTAAGATATTTTGAAAAGCATTAAAAAAGTAGTATAACCGCCCTTTGCTACTATATTAAAGATATCGGCGTGTCTTCCAATTAAAGTATAACTCTAATAAAAGTTGGCCTGCCTCTAATTCAAAAACATACACACCAATTATAAGAGAAAATGGACAAATAGTTCTTCATCGAAAAAATATAACATTCAATGTATTTTTAAATTGTGAGCGAATTGTGAATCTACAATCAATAACAACTTTTATAATGAAATAATACAGAAAATTTAATTCGTGGACCGAGAGACGGAAAAGGGGAGAGAGAACAGTCGCATTTGTATACAGGGGTGAGGAAAGACCTGCATGTTAAATTAAATCCTAAGGTAACATTTTTAGGTAAAAGAAACCCCTCGTAATGCAAAGAAGAAGAGAATGTAGCACTCAACGAAACCGGTGAATTATTATTGCTTAGAACAACCAATACGAAATTTTATATTTGTTTTATGTTTATGTTTTCTAGCCCGAGTCGATTTTCTGAGATTGCGGTTGTACTTGAACACCGAAAATCTACCTTTTCACGAAGTGGCGCAAAATATAGAGGCGCAAGAAAAATAAAAGTTATAAAACTAAAATATAGGGACCAAACTCAAGGTCAAGAGAATCCTTGTGTAATTTCACGAATTCAAAAAGGAAGTATCAAAAGTTTATCTGCCGGTCGCCATAAAAACGTTTTATCCTACGTCAGGATAGCCTCAGGCCGAGGCATCATTATTGCGTCTCGGTAATGTAGTACACATGGGACTGTAGTTAATGACAGTGTGGAGAGAAAAACCTGTTAAATAAAGTTTTAATGGTGGCAGCAGCAAATTAAAGGGTTTCACATCAAAGTATGGTTTAATGGGAGATACCGCGCAGACACACGATTCAACCAGAGGAAGTTCTCATCTGAGCATCAAGAGAGACCTTTTAAATCAAATATCATATTGAAATAGTATTCAGGAATTAATTTTCACCAAGTGTTAACTTAACCTTTACTAACTCCACTTGGGAAGGCTCGACATTGTGGAAATATTCTATAAAAGAAATAAAACCAGTATTGTAATTTACACAACAAAAATTTTATCGACCGGTTGTGCCTATTAGAGCAGTGTTTCTCAACCGGTGGGACGCGAAGGTCGTCAAGGTGGGACGCGAAATTTCGACGGTATAATTATAACTTTTTCTCGACAAAATTACTCCATTGTTTAAGGTTCAAAAATGTCCATAAGGATTAATATGGTTCTGAAATGCAGTTGACACAAAAATTCTGAAATCTTTAAAAAGATAGGGTTTATTTTCATCATTGTGGGACCAAGGATTTCGAAAAATGGTTGGTGGGACCTAAGTTTTTTGACAGAATGGTAGGTGGGACGCAAGATGCAAAAGGTTGAGGACCACTGTATTAGAGCATCATCAGGCGATGCTGTGATAGGCAAAACCGGTCGATAAAATTCTTATTCAGTGGAAATTACAATAATTGTTTTATTTCTGTTAACCTATACTTCAACCCTAAAAGGTGAGAATAAAGAGACATTTGAATGTAAAAAGATCGATTTCACAAACGTCTTTATTAATTATCATTTTCATCATCAATAATATTAACTAGATAAAATGCTTTTTATATTGTTTTCGTCTTATTTGCATTTGTCAAAAAGTATTAAGCAAGTGTAAGTATAATCCTCGCGATGCCGTTTAAGAAATTTCACTAAATCCATAAGATTCCTCATAACTGGGGTATGGATTTTTCGGGTTTTACCCGATTTTTACCCTCCGATTGCCTTTTTTAAATTTCGGGTAGAACCAATAAAAACCCGAAATTATTAGTTTCCTTTAAGCGCAATTTTTTTTTAGATTTTGCCACAGAATTTCTATTGTGGCGCTTGTAGGCACCTCAACACTCTTGAGTGCAGTCAGAGATGTTCGTAATCAGTCTGTTTATTCTTTGTAACAGGTGCATATGCAGTTGTTCTGAGAACATTATCTAGTACAACAAAAATCATTGCGGCTATAAAAGAAATTTCCGAAGTTCTTTCTTCAAAATGGATTGCTACAATAAACAGAAGTGTTAATACATCCGTTAAATCTTTCTGGAAAATGGCATCCGTATTAGATCCTTTTAAGCAATCTATGCATGCCCCAGATACAAGTGCTATCGTCGAATTTTTGGGTACATACGATGATGTGGATGAGCAGATGAAATCCGAACTTACTGCCTATTTATTAGAGGCAACACCTCTAAACAAAGATTTGGATATTATTAGGTTTTGAGTTAATGCTGAAATCCGATACCCTAAATTAAGTAAGTTTGCCTTAACCCCACTATGTATGCACACAGGTAGCTGTGATGTTGAGCGTTCATTTTCCCATTTGCGTCATATGCAAACTCCGGAAAGGAGTAATATTGCTGAATACACATTGGCTATGCAAATTTTATTGTATGTGAATCATAAAAATTAATGCTAAATAAAATTTTTAAATTTTTAAACAAGATTTTTATTTAAAAATCATTTTATCAGAATTACAAAATAATAAAACCCGAAAATTACCCGAGATTGAACTTTTTTTAAAAACTCGAAAAATCTGTAACTTATTTATACCCGATTTTAACCCGAATGAAAAGGAAAATAATAAAACCCGATATTTACCCTCCGAATGAAATTTTTTTAAAACCCGAAAAATCCATACCCTACTCATAACATTTCAACGAGCGAACCGAAAAATACGGTATCAGAAAAGTATTTATGAATTAACTTAGAGATTTCAGAAGTAGTATCTACGACAGGGTAATATATTAAGTCTCTTTGAATACGTCAACGAAATGCACTCGTTTATCTCAGGAAGATTATACTATTCGCGCAAAATACCATTGTATAAAGTGAGGAAAGTGATAAGGACGACCACGAATTCCGGCAGAAGTATCTCGAAGAAATATGATCATAGTTTAGAGCACAGCGGTTAGGAATTAATTTTAACTAAAGCTACGTTATTATCCTCTGGAAAGGAAAGTACCAAGCGACAGATCTTACGTATAAAATGATGGAATATATGAATCCGTAAGCGCGTCACAATGTCATCTCTCCTAGGATCGAGTAATAGAGGCCGCTAATTAGAAATTAACCTGCGTAGATAGATTAACCAAAAAAGTGAGAGGTGCAAGAAAGTAGAATACTCATCGAGCATAGATGATCCAAACATGTTAGAGTTAGAAAAAGGGCAGCTAGGTTCGGAAAAATGTATGATTCGATGCATAGCACAGTGTAATTATCAGAGGATTTAAATTGTGTATCACTAGAAGAACACCGACTGAATTTTAGAGAGAATCTTTGAAGGAAGCACAAGTCGAAGAGATTAGCTGAAAAGAGTTCGGGAATATTCAAAACTGCCGCCAATATCAGAACAGAGCCATGAAGACAAAATACGCAATATCGATTGCAGGACCAAACAAAACAGCTGTTGTGACGGGCTAGGGTTTCTCGGAGAGGAAAGGGCACAAATGAAAGTTACACGTAAAAACACATACACCTGTAATCGCCTGGGGCGCACACTACACTCTGTAAGCTTCCACAAGAGAGGAGAGAACTGACGCGCACCCTGTTGGCTGCGCGCAAAAACAAAATAAAAATGAACAGCAAAGTCCGTTATCGGTCTGGTCTCCTTACATCCTCCCCCTTAGAATGGCACGTACGACCTCGAATGCAATTCTACAAGGTCTGCTACTGGCGGCATCTCCTAGGTGGCTGCATCCTAGTAGGTAGCGCAGGTATGTGGGAAGCCACCGATGAAGTAGAAGGCACCGATGTCCTGGAAGGCACCGATGACGTAGAAGGCGCCGATGACGTAGAAGGCGCCGATGACGTAGAAGGCACCGATGTTCTAAAAGGTACCGATGCAGGTCTTGGGGCTGATTGCTGTTGCCGTGGACGGCCTCGTTTCCGCAGCGGCCGTAATAGACACGGATCAGGGGCACCAAGAGTGGCGACAAAGGGAGTCAAGGACGACACATGGTAAACACCAAGAGGGATATTAGGTGCTTCAGGAGTTGCAAGCTGATATGTGCTCGGTGAGATCTGCTTGCAAATCAAATATGGGCCATCTCGTCGAGGGGCAAACTTTGAAGTGTAGCCATGTTTGGCTTTACTTAACGCGTGTATCTCGACCAGAACCCTATCCCCAATCTTAAAGTTAATGCCGCTTCTTCTTTTCTCGTCAGCGTATGATTTTGAGCGATCTTGCTGAATTTCATGCTTTTCCTTCGCTTCTCTTAGTGCTTTCGCAAAGGTTTTCAGGTACGGAGTAATTTCCTGTACAAACGGCGAATTCTCAACTATCGCACGTAGATCACGGTTGACGTCGTCAGGTGTACGAAGTTCACGCCCGAAACACAAGTAAGCAGGGGAAAAACCGGTTGCCTGACTCTTCGTCGAATTCATCGCGAATCGAATGCTCGGTAGGTGATCTTTCCATACGCTGTGGCAATTGGCGGTGAAGATAGCCAGTTGGGTCTTAAGGTCCCGATTCTTTCGCTCTACAGGGTTGGCCTCAGGATGATACGCAGGTATCAAACTCTGGTTGAAACCCAGACAGTATGCAACCTTTTGCAGTACATCGCTTACAAACTGCGTGCCGTTGTCACTAATGACCCGTCGCGGGGTTCCGAACCGAAGGATCACTTCGTCGATTAGAAGTCTTGCGCACGCAGCAGCAGTAGCGACTTTCAGTGGGAACAATTCTACCCATCGAGTTGATGTATCCTCCACTATAAAAATCCACCGCTCCCCGGTAGATGTCTCTGGCAGTGGACCAAATAGGTCCATCGATAGCACTTCAAACCGTCGGTGTTGTATAGGCGTTTGTAGGAGTCCAGCTGGTTTGAGGTTGCTAGGCTTAAAGCGCTGGCACTCGATACATGATTTCACATGATCTGTGACCGTGCGACGCATTCCTGTCCAGTAGTATCTGGAGCCGATCTTCTGCAAGGTCTTTTCTGCACCGTAATGTCCGGCGGTGGGCGAATCATGATATTCGTACAATATCTTGGGTATTTGTGTCCGTGGTAAGACCTGCTGGGCATCTCCATCATCATGCTCAGGGGAATATCTATACAAAATGCCATTGAGCATAATATATCCCCGGTCAGTCCATCGTACAAAATCTACCGCATTCTCCTGTGACTCGAAGCAGTCGATTATCTGCTTAATTTCTGGATCAGCCAGCTGCTCCTGCCTGATAACTTCTGCAGAGGTGGTCGGCATGTCGACAGTCACAGAACAGATATTCATATCCTCGTATTGGCCTGGTGGACGTGATAGCGTATCAGCCACTGCGTTACATCGCCCTGGAGTGTATTCTACTTGAATATCGTACGATTGTAGAGATAGAGCCCATCTTGCCAGGCGACCACTAGGTGACTTGAGTGTCATGAGCCAGCGGAGAGGTTGGTGATCAGTAACAACTGTCACAGGTGCTCCTTCTAAGTATCCCCGGAACTTTTCCAAGGCCCAGACAACTGCCAACGCCTCCCTCTCAGTCGTACTATAATTGCGCTCAGGGGCAGTCAGCAGTCTGCTCGCATACTCGACGGGGCGTTGGTCTGGAAGCTCCCCCTGGAGTAGAACCGCTCCCAAAGCGTAAGCGCTTGCGTCTGTTCGGAGCACATATGGCAGTGTATGGTCTGCTTGCCGAAGGATGGGCGGCGTTGTTAATAATTCCTTGAATGCATCATCTTGACTCGGTCCCCAATTCCATAGAGCATTCTTTTTCGTCAAATCACTTAGAGGTCGAGCAACACTGGAATAGTTGGGCACAAACCGTCGGAACCAGGACCCTGTCTGCAGAAACGTTATGAGTTCTTTGACATTCTTAGGTGCTCTCATTTCTGCGATGGCGGCTATCTTACCGGGATCTGGTTTGATTCCTTGAGATGAAATAAGATGGCCAAGATATTTTACCTCCGACGACCCAAGTGTGCACTTTGACCTATTTACATATAACCTGAATTGGTGCAGGTGACTGAACACTTGGCGAAGGTCTTCCATGTGTTCATCAAAGGATGACGATAAAATGATCAAATCATCCAAGTACGCCAGTACCTGGACATCTCTAAGACCAGATCGAAGACGGTCAATCAGCCTTTGAAAGGTGGCAGGAGCATTTCGGAGACCAAATGGCATGCGTTTGAATCGGAAGTGGCCCAAGGGCGAGATAAACGTAGTTTTGTCTCTGTCTTCAATCTTGACCGGAACCTGCCAATACCCTGAACGTAAGTCAAGCGTAGTCATGTACAGGGACTGCTTTGCTGCGTGAAGTAGGTCATCTACACGAGGTAAAGGGTATCTGTCTGGAACCGTCAGACTGTTCAGGCGTCTGTAATCAACGCAGGTCCGAAAGGTTCCGTCCTTTTTGGGCACGAGGACGACGGGCGCTGCATAGGGAGAATCACACTCCTCGATGATGTCCTCAGCCAGCATTCTCTCAAGGTCCTGCTGAAGAAACTCCTTTTTGGCAGGCGACAGCCTATATGGGGGTACAGCGATTGGAGTATCATCGGTTACCTTAATAGCATGCTCTGCAAATGGAGTGGGCTCCTTGCTAGGAGAAAAGACATCTTCATATTCAGCGAGAAGTGCGGTGATGCGGCGTTTCTGGTCCTCATCCAAATTCTGTCCTTCATCATCCCGTAATGGCAGGTTGCTGACGTGGACGTTGCTCACAGGTACAGATGTAGCAATATCTTCTTCTCGTACAAAACCGTGGCGGCTACTGGGATCTTCCTTGAAGAACCATTCATGTCCGGGAAGATCCAGAACCATGCCAGCACTTCGGATAAAATCTCTGCCAAGTAGCATCCGGCTCTCCGGATGATCCGGAATTGCGATCAAGGTCGTGAGGATCGTACGGTTGACGACAGAAATTTCCACAGAAAAACTCCTGGCTAATACGCGATGCGTTTTTCCATCAGCTAACTTCATGTCCAGGGAAGTCTCGCTGAACGGACGCCCTCGAGAAATTAATATATGATAAAGCTGTGCACCGGCTATACTTCTTTGGGAGCCAGTGTCAAGACAAGCTAGACCATCCAGTCCTAAAATCTGGACCGGGAGCATTGGTCGCGATGAACCATCATCAATAGAGAAGGTTGACTGCGTAAAATTGAAGGATGAGACAATCGTACTTTCAGTTTTCATGGGAGGCGCACAGTTAGGACAGTTGCTTCTGACGTAACCTGGGGCACCGCACCCAAAACACGTTATTTGTGGTTTTGGCGAATCAGATTTTGGGGTATGAGGTGATGATTTTACTGATTGTGCAACATCACCCTTAGTTGCCTTTGCTTTCCTGCAATCTGATTCAACGTGGCCGAAATATTTACAGTAACTACACCTCGGACGCTGTTTCTTCTCCGGTCGGTCTCTACCTTCATTACGACTGACATCCTCTAATGGTCGCAGAACCTCACGCTGTGAGTGTTCAATGTCTTTTGCACGTTGCAAAAGACTCTTGAATGAGTCGAAATCGCTAGGTGAAAGTCTTTTCCTAACTTTTCTATTCATTAACCCGTATACAATATCTAATTGCGCGCGTTCTGGCAAGGTATACGGTAATTGTGACAGGAGAGCGCGAATGTGGCATACAAAAATCTCGCTTGTTTCATTTTCGTGTTGCTCACGTGCAAATATCTCTCTGAAGACGAGATGAGGCTGCAATTTGCGAGAGAACGCGTCTCGAAACGCGCACACGGCACCGTCCCAGTCCGAAATATCTCTCTTTATACCCTGCCATCATGTCGCAGCAATGCCTTCCAGAAGCATTGAGACACCACGTAATGCATTTTCTTCGCTGACATTTGCGCAATCCTTAAAGGTCAAAACCGAGTCCAAGAATGCGTCAACATCAGACGAAGCACTGCCGTTAAATCGAGAAGTACATTTAGAAAAATTGCCGCTACTTGGTGTAACAAGGACGGGGCTCGTCAATTGCCTATCAAGAACAGTCATTCTTGCCGAGTCCGTAATTTGCGCAATCAGCGCCTGAAATTGTTCGTTTGATAACGTCAAGGCTGGCGGAGATTCACTCGTCCCTTCCGTGGGTGATGATTTAGATTTAGGCATGGTAGCTATTTCTAAACTAATCCACGCAGGAAACAATATCACTCAGCGGAAATACGGAAAAATTCGCTAGGCGGCAAGGCCCAAGGTCGCAGCGCGGAAAAAGCAATATGGCCGCACAAAGGAACAACCACGTGGAAGAACGCAGTTTGGCCAAAAAGCAATGTGGCCGCGAGTAAAACAATATGGCCACGCGGAAGAACACAATGCCGCAGCGCTGAAGGACAATTATCGCAGCGCGAAAGGACAAATATTTTCGCAGTGAGCGAATAATATCACGTGGAAATAAGAAATTTACGGACACACACGTATCGCACTAAATTTCACTGTAGGTGGAAGTAGGCGAAGAAGTACCGCTTCGCGGAAGGATACATAAAAAACCCACGAGGCAGGATCTATTGCACTAACACGTAGAAAATAAACAGCACACACTAATTATGGCCAAAAATACAAATTTAAAATTTACGGAAACACGTATGACACTAAATTTCACTGTAGGTGGAAGTAGGCGAAGAAGTATCGCTTCGCGGAAGGATACTTAAGAAAACCACGTGGCAGGTTGTATAGCACTAACACGTAGAAAATAAACAGCACACACTAATTATG
Organism: Tanypteryx hageni; assembly: GCA_028673005.1. Classification (NCBI taxonomy): domain Eukaryota; kingdom Metazoa; phylum Arthropoda; class Insecta; order Odonata; family Petaluridae; genus Tanypteryx; species Tanypteryx hageni. The sequence goes on along the minus strand of CM054113.1, from coordinate 110,745,569 downwards.
GCCAAAATACAAATTTGAAATTTGCGGACACAAGTATCGCACTTAATTTCGCTGTATATGGCACTAAGTGAGGAGGTATCTATACACAACACGGAATTGGTTGCGCTGCTTCCGGAATCCGATGCTCAGATCTGATGAGTGTTTAAAACGCATATATTCCTTTGCACACTTTTATCTGCTCCCGAGCCGCGAGTTGGGCGCCATTTGTGACGGGCTAGGGTTTCTCGGAGAGGAAAGGGCACAAATGAAAGTTACACGTAAAAACACAAACACCTTTAATCGCCTGGGGCGCACACTACACTCTGTAAGCTTCCACAAGAGAGGAGAGAACTGACGCGCACCCTGTTGGCTGCGCGCAAAAACAAAATAAAAATGAACAGCAAAGTCCGTTATCGGTCTGGTCTCGTTACACTGTTCGTTTATCCCTATGGCAAGTGCTTCTTTTATAAAAATGAAAGGTACCGATATGAAAAGGGAGGATTGCGAGACAAGGTGAAACAATACAATAGTAAATAAACAAAAACTCCTTCACCGCAAACAGGAAGAGAATACATACATTCACGCTGCGGGTTGTTGTTTATGATTCTGCGTGTGTGCGTGTCTCCTTTTGACTTAGGTCTTGCGACGGCGTTTACCAGCAACCTGCAGCGTGAATGTGAGTATTCTCTTCCTGTTTACGGTGAAAGAGTTTTTATTTACTAAGGTACCGGTACTCAAATTTAACGGACTCCAAGTGGGCGAGGGAATATTTTTAACAGCAAAATATCTTTATATTTTTTGGGAAACGGCAATAGGAAGGAATATAATAAAAATATGATATGGCCACTACATGACTTTCTCCATACCTGTAATATTTCTAAAAATTACAAATAGGTTACATGATGATAAATATTTTAAGGGACTGCGAGAAAAATTTAAAGACTTTGCAAAGAACAGAAATAAACTCAAACCGTAGCCTTCTGATATTGGATATAGCCATGCAGTTCCAACGATTAAGAAAATAAAAAGGAGCGTTACTAAAACATATGTAAGGGTAAAGTGTTTACAATAGTTGCCGGGCGGTGGTAGGAAGCAGCTAAAAAACATAATTTTTAAAATATCTCTTAAACAATGGGTTATACGGAAAAATGTTTCTTATAAAGATTGTAGAAAATCAAATTTCCTACAACTTTTGTTCCAGTATTTTCTTACATTCATCAAATATTAAAGGAAATATAAAAAACGGATGACGAGTAAAAACCCACTTTCGTTTGACAGATTTTTACCAAAATTTAATCAACTCGTCATTTTTATAAAAACGTTAAATATAAATTTTTTGCGCTGACTTGATTATAGTTTTTGAGTTAAAGCACCCATAAAATTTCTATCACACACAGACATCGAGATAATGGTCAAACGTGTTCCGTTGAAATCTCGAAATCGATTTTTTTTCGTGAAAACAATACTTTCTCCTATACTACGCATGAAGCAAGTAAAAATAAGTATGCCATATCTGCAAATTTCATAAAAGGTTTCAAATTTGAATTACTTTTCCATTTTTTGTTCAATTGTTTTAAAATTTATTTTGTAACTAATTATCTTGATTAAAAGAGGAGACACAAATTACAAATACTGTTTTTAAAAAACAGCACGCATTTAGATGATTTATTAAGTTTCAAACGAATGGCAAAGAAAGAGTTTAAAAGGGAGGGATTGAAATACTCTGTCTTCTACGCTCCTTACCAGAAATGTGGTCATTTTCCAAGAAAGCTGAAACGTGCTATTTTATTTTTCAACAGGGTGTTTTAATTAAAAAAAAAGGTTTTGCTGCTACATTCCGCATAAAAATTCACTACCAGAGATTAAAATAGGAGAAGAAAAGTAGTATTACAAGACTTCTAGGAATAGTTTAGCGCGCTTTGCCATCTGTCATTGGCCAACTTGCTGAAATTGAGGGTGAAAGAATGACAGAAACGACTGGGAAAGTCAACGATGAATGGTAAAGTGGAGAGTTGCTTAAGTATTCAACACAACATCTGAAAATCGGGGAGGAAAGGAGAGAGGCGACATGTACACCAATCGGGGTTCACGAATATTTAACCGCTTCAGGGAGCACGTGACGCACACTAGGGGACATACACCACGCAACGCCAGCGTTGCTCAACAGGATCACGAGGTTCGCCAAACTTATGGAAAATGGATCAACGCATTCGCCACATAATACTAAATGGTATATGAAATATTTATGATAAATAGTTTCAGACTATTATTCAGCATTAACTGTAATTTTCTATATATTATCCAGAAAAAGCGTACTGAAAAAATACACAACATAGTAGACATTATGACCTCACAATACAAAATCTAAAAACCGGTAAACTTGCACTGTAGGTAAACGGTATTTTTTTCTGTTTTCTGTACACACACACGCGCACGCACGGACGCGCATATATATATATATATATATATATATATATATATATATATATATATATATATATATATACAGTGCCGTAACTAGGGTGGGGCATCTGCCCCGGGCGCAACTAAAGTAAGGGCGCAAAAATTATTAATGGTAAGTTGTCGGAGGTTGCATGGCACAAGGACGGGTGATTTCACTACTAGTTCCAGACATACGCATAGCAGAAACTATAAATTTCGATGATGTTATTGATGAGTTTGCTCCATTAAAATCACGTAGAATAACTCTTTAATATTAAAATATTTATACTTTCTGTTTTTTAATTATGTATGTACGTAATTATATTTATAATTATGTATTTAAATTATGTACATTTAGAGTGAGAAATTATATCATTTATAGTTTATTTTTATTTATTAATTGTTCACCCAAAGTCCATATAGTAAAAAATATAGATATTAAAGAATTTTTTTGGAGAGGGGGCGCATATTTGGCAGTTTGCCCTGGGTGCTAGTATAGTTAGTTACTGCGCTGTATATATATATATATATATATATATATATATATATATATATATATATATATATATTCGTCCGCTGCCCATGTGCAATCCTGAACCTCCTCCTATCGGCATATATTTAAGGTAGAAAATTATATCTTGCCCTATTTTCGGGCTTCCCTCTCCCTTCCTCCCACTCCTTCCCTCTCTCACCCCTTCTCTTCCTCTCCCTCTATTCCTCCCCCTCTACCTCCCAATGCCCATCCCCCTTTTCCAAACATCCGCTTTCCCTCATTCTCTCCCTCCCCGTCCCTCTCTCTTCTCTCTCTCTCCTTCCTTCTCTCTTTCACTCTCCCTTTCCCTCCATACTGCCATCTTCCTCCGTTATTCCAATACGGTGCAAACGAAGAACGAACGAAAAAGAAGTCAAAAGTGTGTGAAAAAATTAGGAGCATGAAGATATATTTTTAATTTATGCCCATTGAAAAAGAAAGGTTGCTTTACTTTTAAAAATATAACCAAAATGAGAGTATATAGAATAAACATTTTTTAAATCAGCGGTATTCAACAAAGTACGCATATCCCTGGTGATACGTGAGATCTTTCAAAGAGATACGATATTAAGGATATCTAATGTTAAAAAATAGCGAAGTAAAATTTAATAATTTTCTCATGCATAAAATATATGTAAATCATATAATTAGGAAGTACATATATATTTGTAGACTCTACCCAATAATGGCCGAGTTTTTTAACTTTAAAATATACTCGAGGACACGAATTTCGTCAAAAATATTTTAAGGGGTAAGCCGACTAAAAAGGTTGAATACCATCGCTTTAAACCACGGGAAATTTCTTAGCATTTTTACGGACATCTAAAAATGTTTACGGGCCTTATAATTTTTCGCTTTTTTCCCTGTAATACTTACTTTTTCCTTGTTTTTCATTCTATCTGTCCATTTTATCTTGAACATTCTTTTCTGTGCTCACATTTCGTAGCGTTCCAAGTATGCCTTGTCATTAGCTCAATGTCTATGTTTCTGCTCTACACAAAGCGATACTCCATAAATAGTATTTTAACTATTTCATATGTATATCTTTACTCTTCCTGTCATTAGGAGGTTCTTTCTTTTGAAAGTGGATTTTGCTTTTGCTATTATAAACCTTATTACATCGGCACATTTTGCATCTTGTATTAACCTTTCTCGGTATATTTATTGAATAGGAACGACCACAACCTTGTCTTACTCCTCTGCAGATATTTTCTCCGCTGGTATCATCTTTCTTCGATCTGAACTTCACAACTTAATTCACGTATAGATACATATCTGATCAGTCTCCGTTTTTCCCAACTTACTCGTTTAATATCCCCAATAGCATTACCCTATTTACTTTATCAATTGCCTTCTGCCCATTGGGGAAACATGCGCAGCAATCTTGTATATGGTCTATTGCCCTTTCTATTATGATTCTCTTAATTTCGCTAGCACCTATGATTCCTCGTCCTTTCTGAAACCGAATAAATCTTATTCTAGCATTTCTTCGGCCTTTTTCTTTATTTAGCCTTTTTGTGAGAATTCTTGTGATGATCTCCGACACGTGCAATTGTAGGCTCGTCGTTCTGTAGTCTTTATAATGGATTTCCTTTGGCTTATTCTTCAGAGGGATCATTGCCACTTAAAGGAAATCCTGAGGCTACTCTAACTAAGAAAAAATCTGATGTGGCCACCACATGACTTTCTCCATAACTGTAATATTTCTACAAATTACAAATAGGTTATATAATAATAAATATTTTAAGGAACTATGGGAATATGTAGACTTTACAAAGAACATAAATACACTCAAACCGTAGCCTTCTGATATTGGATATAGCCACAAAGCTCCAACAATTAAGAAAAGAAAAACGAGCTTTAAGACGTAACTAAGCGTCAATTGTTAGTGCTTTTTGTCATTGCTGAAAAGCACTATTATCTTCGTGATGTCCGTCCGTACGCATATATCAGGGAAGAATTGGCAGAACCGATTTCAACCAAATTTGGTACATATAATATTCATATAAATTAATGACCGAGATGGCATATTTCGACCGGATCCATTCAGCAGGGCTGCCACAATTGCAAAGTTTAATTTTTCGGTAACTGTGAATTTGGAAGGATATGGAAATCAGTGCTGCCACAGTAAAAGTGATAAAAAAGTTCTTTTTACACCTGTTTGTGTTGAATTGTCCGGATCAATTTTAACGAAATTAATATTTATAATGTGCACATATATAAAAAACCAAAATAGCATATTTGGACCGCATCAGCCAAACAGTGGTGCCACAATTACAAATTAAACTCTTTCAGTAATAGTGGATTTGGAGAGAATTGGCTTGACGGATTTCAACAAAATTTTGTATATAAGATTTTTACAACATACCATAATGAAATCAATATGTTTGGAGCGGAGATAAAAAGCAGGGATACCACAATAAAAAGTGAAACTATTTTTTAATCGTATTTCTAGAGAACTTATCTCATGAATTTTAACCAAAGATAGAATATATAATCATCATATAAATATATAACCAAAATATTAATTATCAACCGGGTCGACTAAACAGGGCTACCACAATATCAAGGTTAGTATTTTCTGTAACTATGAATTTGGAAGGTATTGTTTGAACGGATTTTAAAGAAATTTCGTTTGTAGGAAGAGTATAGAATGGAAAAACAAAATGAACATGTTTAGAACGAATCTAAAAATCAGGGCTGCCACAATATAAGGAAAAATAATTTTCTGATTTCAAAGCAAATACATTAGTATACGATTATATTACGGCGAATTTGACGAAAAGCACATCTGTGCCACGGGAAACCCGTGTGCACCTCTACTTGTTAACAGTAGTCGTTAGATATATATCTCTAGATATCTCTAAAAAAAATGCATTATACGGGAAAATATTTCAAACAAAGATTGTAGAAAATTAAAATTTCTACAACTTGTATTCCAATACATTTTTACATTTATCAAATATTAAAGCAAATATTTCAAAATAACGGATAAGGGACAAGAGTAAACACTCACTTCCGGTTGACCGATTTTTACCAAAAACTAATTCATTTTTGTGACTTTCTTAAAAATGTTAAATATAAAATTTCGCGTTTACCTGATTAATAGTTTTTGAGTTAGAGCACCCACAAAAAAGCTGTCACATACACAGACATCATCGAGAAAATGATCAAAACGTGTCCAGGGGACCTCAAAACGTGTATTTCCGTCGAAATCTCAAAGTCGATTTTTTCATGAAAACAATACTTTCCCCTATGGAGAAAATAAAAATATATGATTGTTTAAAGGAACCAATTCGCCACATGTGGCGAGTGGTGAAGGGGTTGGACAAGGCTGTTCTACACCAAGTCGCTAAATACACACGCAAATACACATGATATATTTGCCCTTTTTTACTTTCCTGCTTTAAACTGTATGAGATTAAAGTAGATAATCTTCTAAACAGGTTCACATCGAGTGAATTGTTTCATAGACACATTAGTTTGCTACCTTATTCTTTTCGATAAGCTGGTCTCTATAGTTAACGCTTATAATTTAGTTGGATGAAATATATACAGTAACGGCTCTTAAAACCAAAAACAAATAAATAAACCCAGAAAATAAAAAAAAATTAAAAGCTGGCGTAAAACTATGAATGTGGCGAACTTTTACAATTATTACGTATGGTTTGCAGAATGCGAATTTATTGAAAAAAAGAGATCAAAAAGGGGAAAATGTTTCAAAAGTGCATGGCTCGGGACATCTCCGAGGAAATATTAGGTAGAGAATTAATCTGAATTTTCCGTGTCAAATTTCTCTGGTTGTCACTTTTAGTGAACGACGCAGTTATATTCAATTCTCCCAAAACATCTTTTTCAGCGGAATGCGAGGCATGAGGGATGTCTCCTCTTTTGTTTGGCGGATTCGCCCACAGTGGCGGCCTCCGTTTCATCATCTGCTTCCCTCTCTCTCTTTCCCTTTCCATCTCTCCCACCCACTCGCCCTCGTCCGAAACCCCGCATCCCCTTCCTCTCTCCCTCTTTCTCTGGCCATCGACCTCCTACGCCCACCCACGTCCTCCCCTACTTATTACTCTCTTCCACCCTTTTCTCCCGTTTCCATCCTACCCTCGTTCCAACCCATACTATTTCTTCCTTCTTCTCCTTCCCACCTCAATCCTCTCACCATCCCTCGCTCTCCCTCCCTCCTGACGCCACCCCTAACTTACCCTCCCCGCTAGCAAACCTTCCTTCTTCCTTCCAATCTCCTCTCACTTACTTTATCTCTATCTCTCTCCCTCAGTCTTTTCCACTTCGACTTGTCGCCTTATTCGCTCTTTCCGCTTTCCACATCGGCCTGAAAAATTCACACCGACCGCAATCTTGACGATGCTGCCCGCGCTCGTAGGGCAATTCAGTGGCCAAACGCAAGGGCCCTTTTTCGGTTCCGGATTTTGCCGGCGGCGCTACGAGAGGGATGGCCTTCCAGTAGTATCTCCGCCGACGTAACGCTCGGATGAGCAAAATTTATTATTTAAGGGACTCATTAAGCTCTTTCTGCCGCCTCTCCATGTATTGCAAAATCTTAGCGCTTAAATAAACTGGGTTTGCACGTGCGTAAACGTAAACTGGGAGTTTTAGTTTAGTCTTACGATACTGCATGCAAACTACTTAACGAATTTTTTTACACGTCCCTATCATATTGCTTGCGAGTGCTTATTTTCAAACTGCATAAATTACGAGATGCCTTTTCCCATCGCACTTATAATTAACGCCTCTATCCAGACTGAAATATTCGTCCAGAATTCGTCACTGAGGCGACACAAGTATTCTACGCTGGATAAACGGAATTATTATCAATGGGATTTGTTAACTTTTCCTTCAATTCTTAATAAAACAAAAAATTAATTTTGCTTAAATAATTACAAATCAAAAATAAATCGATCGATTAAAGAATGACAGCTGAAAAAACGAAGACTTAAGAGAGCGACATTAAACATACGCCAATTATAATTTCGTATAGTTACTATGATGCGCTTTTTCGGATTATATTAATATATTTGCGTGAATCGATATGAATTCAAATAGTGTATCCCAAGAAAATTACGTACCTTCTTTCGGGCGTACAGACGATCTATTTTCGATGTAGTAGCTTGATTTTAACCAATATTACATGCAACTAAAAATGCGCTACGCTTAATCAGGTACAGACGGACAGAGAATATCTCGATTATTTATGCATACGGTATGATAGTCGTGTAATAATACTTTTCTAAGGTAATTATCAGTGGTGGACATAGATGTGGTTGGCATAAGCAATAAGATTAATTTTATTATCTGCGGTTATTAACAACATTTAGTACCGTGCGCCTACCTGCAGTGCACTTAAATCGTGATCCTTATTTCTCTAAAATAAATACAAAATATTTCTGATATAATTTTATTCTACGTTATATGTCTGTCTCTCATAAAACCGGCTTCACAATCTCGAATTTAATTTGACCTACCTTTCCTAAGATTTCATCTAACTTAACTGCGGAAAGCCTCGATTTAAGGGCGTGATAACACAAATGACACAAAAGATTTCAAAACGTGATAAATTCAAAATTCACCCACATCCACATCATTATCACAATGGAAACATTTTCCCCGTGAATGGTAAAATGGAATGAAAACCTGCTAATTAACGAGAGAAATAGTAGGCGGAGAGGATGAAACAATGCTATGAAGAAGTCGAAATCTTATCTATGGTAAATAAAGCCTCATATTCCCAACAGAAAAATACCGGAAACGGAAAAAGAAAAGTGCACGTAAACTTTCATACTGGGTTTGCCCAATGATTTTTAGTGCTCATTTTGGATGTTTCGATCAAACAACAACGCACAGAGAAACGCTGTTACATTGGTTTACGTCCGGTGAAATTTTTTACGGTGGTGTCTCTATTGCCACACTCATTGCGTATTTTCATTGCAAAATTACAATCCTCAGTAAATTATTTTCGTAATTCTATTTTTTAGATGAATAACATGAAGAACTGGGACAAATGGAACAGATAATTATATTCGTACCTTATATATTATGCAAATAGCGATATTATTTAATTTAGAACTGTAAACCTGAAGGATTCATACATTCCTCCGGAAATTCTAGCCCCACAAAACGTTTGCTACGAATATTTCCACAAACCGATCCTAATTACCCATCTCTTTTGTTACCTCCGCGTATGTGGCTTATATTCGAATCACCTCAGTTGCATTCCAAAGGTATTCTCATTTAATCAATTTATGCCTCATGGCGTACTCAAAAAACGGAAACTGCGAGAGGAAGAGATTATATCAAGAGATGTAATATTCCGAATTAAAACACTTGTCGAAAACATTCCAGCATATGGATTAGCAAATGCTGGAAAAGGCGAATTTTTCGATCTGCAAAAAAATCTTAGTATTTTTTCAATTTAACGAAAATTTTTAAAAAAATTAGATAGCTGAAAAGAAATTCCTCTTTTCATTGGAGGACATATCTCTAGAGCGCACACCAGTGGATTATCGCGTACGTCCCCTCCAAGAGAAGGTCTCCGACATTTCATTTGAGAAATTTTTGAGTTATTCATGCGAATTTTTCCTTCAGAGACGACCCACTAATGGATTTCTTCCCTTAGGCTCGGAATGCCTCCGTAATCCCATACCTCGGTCGTAATGCCATCCTCGAGCCATTGAGAGAATGTGAGGAAAAAAGAGACGAAGATATAAGAGAAAAAGATAGAAGAGCAGAATACAAGAGGCATAGGAGAGGGGGAAAGAGGGCGGGAACATCGAAGAAGTGGAATGAGGTAAGGTATGTATTATTCACCCGCTTCGTTGCACGATATGGCTAAAGGATCCTTTCTCCCTCTGTCTCCACCTCCTTCCCCCATCCCTCTCAACTCTCTTTAACGCCGACTAGGGATTTCCGGGGGCCGCGTGCTTATGCCTGTGGGTATGGTTTTAATGAAATAAATTCACGCGCAACAAGCATAACCACCAACTTCCTTCCTTCCTCATTCGAATCCTCCAATCCATCCTTTACCTTGCCTCGCCTGTCCTATTTCCCATATCGAGATGGCTCAACAAGACGAAATATAGTCCCTTTCACACTATTTTGATGATTGATGACAACAGATCAAGGGGTAAGTCAAGTTCAGCTATTGAAAACATTCGCACAGTCGTAAAAATTTGCCCGTTTGCTAATGGATAACAAGGAATCGACAACTGTGATTTTTCTGACAGAAAAAATACCTGCGTAAATATTAGAAATGATACCCTTATCGCGGATATTAAACCCCCATTTTCGATTTCAAAAGTGTTTGGTGGTAATTTTTCCACGGTTTTCAATAATAATATCCGTGTGGAAAGATAGGGAAATATCGGATGAGAGAGGAAGAATTTTGATTTAAAGTTAAAATTCGTTCCTATTGCTGTAAAAGCCTGATAGCGATTACCAAGACAAGTTTTTTAAAACCTTAAAAATCTTCCATTTTCAGATTTAAACATGATTATTTAACCAATTTCTTAAACAATCTAGTTCATTTGATAAAAAAATTAAATTTTTACATTAGGCGGGTGTCATCTCTTGTGATAGATTCTCAAAGTTCCTTAAATAACAGATCGATTAAAAGATAATTAACGGAATTTGTATGCATCTTAATAAAAAGGTTTGATGTATCATTTCGATTTAAATTAATGTTGTATCAAGGTTATAACCAGCGATACCATCAAACCTTTATACGTATTAAGATATGAAAGTTGTATAGTGTACAAAAAGTAATTTAATTTATTTTTTTAGTCCAATTAAAAAACAATTTTATTGTGAATTTATTAGCTTTTTAGTGTGTTAATATAAAAGTTGGATGACGTAAATTTTTTATTTAATTTATTACGAAATAGTAATAGTTCGAAAATTGGACAGTAAGAAGACTGACAGCACCTGGGGTTGAGAGGAGACACTCTTAAGTATTTGAAAGAAAAAAGCAACAAGTGATGTGTGTGTGTAATTTTGGCTAATCAACCTCTTGGACTATTATAGCCATAACTCCTTCCACACCGAACACGATCACAAGGGAGGAGGGGAACCCGGTGCCGGCATTAGCCTACTCCTAACGAAGAGCACCAAAGGGGCCAACGGTTTAATATCCATTCCGAAGGACGGAACGCTGACTTTGCGCGGTCTTCTAAAACCACACAAACTGGGAGCCGGGCGACCTTAGAAAAAATCTTACTTTTGCAGGATTCGTACCCGCTGCCCTTTCGAGCAGCAGGCGAATGGTAGCCAGCGTCCTAACCATTACACCACCGGAACCCTCCGCCATAAGTGATCTTAAAATAAAACTTGTATTATAAAAGCTCATCTCTTGGCCATCCACCAGTTTGAATAAGTCATGCGACGCTTCTAAAGTGTTGTAAAATTCGAATGAAAATATGTTAATTTATGATCTACTTAATAAATAGACAAATAAAACGCTACTGCAGTTGAATAACTCATTTAGTGAAAAGAATGACAGGCTGAAACATATAAGGGATAAAGATGAGTAAATGCCTTGAGATAGAGACCTATAGTTTATAACTTGTTCAAAATATTTGCAACGTTGTGCAAAGGATTTATAAAATTAAATATAAGGATGCATGAAAGTTAACCTTAGAGCTGAATTTGTTAAAGAGTAGACGTAAAGATGACAAAATCCTTATTATGATATTTTATATTAAATTATCGAAGATAATAGACCAAAAACTTGGAAAACTATATCATTATTGTTGCAAGGAAATACATGGTGGAAAACCTTTATAAATTTATTTGTATAAAAATGAAAAATATTTATAACAAAAAAGCTACAATTTCCACAAATGTAATAATATTTGTAATAGTTTCATTGAGGGAATTGTAAAATATTTTTGTTTGTTGGTATTTTTTTTACACATAATTGATTTAAATAATTTTATAATATTAGTATTTGGGAAAAAATAAAACAAAAATGTTTCGTGCACATTGTAACCGATAAAATTATATTATATGGAACCATAGATTAGAATTAGAACAGTGCTAAGAATTTTGTGAAAGAGATACAAATCAAATTATCTCATTTACCAAGATAATATGAAAAAAATGTATACAAGGATGATAGGGGTTGAGGATCTCAGCTAAAGGGCTAATTAACCGTTAAATAAATCGAAAAGCGGAGATTTGAAGTAGAAAAACAAACTAATGATTTTGTATAACAGCAAAAAAGGGCAAAGGTAAAATGATAGCCAGAAGGGACGCAGAAAATGTTTTCATCGGATTTAATCGTAGATTTTTAAAACTTAAAATAATGAGTGAAAGAAGAAATTTCTATCGGAGAGAAACTGGAGAATCGAAATGGAAAAGAGGGAGAAGTGGAAGAGGAAAAGAGAAAGGAAGGACGGTTTTCGAAAGCGAATAGTTAAAAGAGTGCGATGAAGGGATCACAGAAGAGAAATGAGAAAATACTGACTCGGAGAGGGAGAGAAAGGAAGAGAGGCGGAGAGAGAGAGAGAGAGAGGGGGGAGAGTGAAAAGCAGAGACGGAGGCAAACAGAGAGATCGAGGCAAAAGAATAAGACATACAGAAAAATAGTTCCCTCGTTAGTAAATGTTGATTTTTATTCCCTTTCATTTACTTCGTACGTTTCCATAGACGTTAGTTTTGCGTGCCTTTACAAATCAAAAAGAAATGTAAATTTCATGAAAATCTCGTTATTATGGCACGAAAAATATTTTATTCTTTTTAGAAATATTTTCAGGGAAAATAATTTCGCGAGACCTCATATTTTTCTTTATTATTTTATGCCCGCAATATTTTCCGAAATTAAAGTATAACAAATATTCCCATCATATTTTTTTAAATCATTCATGTTATCTCCGTTTTTGATGTTGGTTATAAAATTCTTTATCATCATTATTCAGCTTTTATTTCAACAACTATAAATTAATCAAATAAATTCAATTCTGCAAGGTAAATCTATGTCCTTAACTATAGAGTAGAATAGGTTCGTTTTAATAAGTTTTCTCACATTAAAATTATTTGCTGCTTCAGTTAGATCAAATGTTGCGTTATCTCAACATTTCAGTATACCGTAATAATTTATTGCTAAATATATTTATAAATTAACTGTTACAATACTTCGGGCAAGAGTCGAATAAATGCAAAACATGGCAAAATTGTTATTTAAACCCATCATTTTCTGTTAATCGCTTTATGCCAAGTGTCAAATTATGTCTAATTTCGAGCCTACAGTCATAATATAATCGAATAACACCCAAAATTTGTACTTTTTATGCGCATATTAATTATTCGGCTCATTTCAAAATAAGCAGATAATTTTTTAGTGGGTCTGGTTACATCTTCGATAAAGCCACAAACACCTATAACCATATTTTTAAATAAATAATTTGTTGCGATTGGGTTAATGCGGTTCATTCAGTTGATATCTAAATGCTTTTATTTTCGGTAAACGAACGAATAAAAATTTATTGGTCTTCCAATAACATCCAGGCTTTCTCCAAAAGAAAATTATGCGATCAGTGCATTCTATCTTTAATCGCCCATGGACGTGAAAAAATAAACCAATAACTTTATAATAATGTTTCGCGCAAGAAACGCAGAGACAGATGCATGATAATGATTATCCGGAGAGACCATCAAAGGAATGACTTGAGGAGAAGGCATATAGGAGTCTCGTGACGTAGGTAATTACAACGGTGGGGTGGTAAATTGCAGTGGGCATGTCGTGTTGCGCGAAATAATAGCCACCGATTGAACGTTATCAAATGGATCCCAAAAAAACATTAACTGGCCAAAAAGAAGACCAAAAATAGATGGCTCAGAGAATTTGCGAAGTTCTTAGAGGAAGGCAGGTGACAGGAAAAACCAGAAGTCTGAGGGAGTTCATAGCCTGGCAATGGATAGAAAAGTGCTAACGAGGATGATATACGAGCGGGTATTTATCTGGACATAATTATAAATAATCTACGATAACTGAAATCCAACAAAATTTTCGCATCAACAAACATACGTCGAGGCAAGTGGAACTATTTCTTTTATGCATATCCCCCAAACTTCCCAGGCAACGGTCGTTTATTCCCGTCTCTCCGGGCACTCGAAGCTCACGTCATCCTCGCTTGCCACGTTCCGACGCTCTTTCCATATCGCCATCTCGTCATCTGCGCCTCCAACATTCACGACCACCGACTGGTCCAACTATGCGATATGGAACATTCGTTCAAAATTTAAAGTTCGTCCCAGCCACTACACTACCCGCCATCTGTTCGCCGCATCCACCACCCCCGCGCCTGCCTCTCTCTCTTTCCCCCTCACGCCCGACACGCCATCGCCTCTTCGACCTATCCTTTCGTTCCCCCCTTCCCCTCTCATTCACCCGCATCACCGCCTCCCCTCGCCATATCTCCACTCCTGCACACGCAGCCTCCTTCCGTGTGATTCCGCTCCGCAATCCTTCTGGCGCGATAGTCGCTCCTCTGCTCACCACCTTTGCGACCCTGGCGTCTTTTCTCCCTTCTCCAATCCAACCTTATTCTCTCGCGGATTCCCCTCCCTTTTCTCTCTCCCTCGTCTAATCTCTTGTTCTTCTGCAATCCCTTACGAGCCTCAACTCCCCCTCCCACCGCTCATCCTCCGGAAACACTCGCCCACTTCGCAGCTGCCTCGCTATGGTTTCGAGCACTTCCTCGCGTCTAACAGAACAAACCCCCTCTCTTCCTCCTTCCCTCCCTCTCTCTCACTCACTCTCCATCGCATCCTTTCGCTCGTTTCCCGCTCTTTTAAACTCCTTACCCTCGAGAGTGGCTCGACTCCTTTTCCTCCATTTCTTCGTTTCGCTCTGACGCCACGCATATTAACGCCGCTTCCTCTTATCGCCTCCTCTGACGTGATCTCGAGAGCCTTTCGCCTCTGCGAGGGACGCAGCGCTCCCTGGCGGAGGGACTGAGAGAGCGGCGAGAATGTTTGCGATATATACATTCGCATAAGGGCGATCCAAATGACAGCTGTAGATAAAGAGAGATATATACGAATTTTTATTCGCCCCGGAGAAACGTAATTTAAACATGTACATTACGTATCTGCGTCGGAATGGCTTTTATCTTGCTTAGTTAGAGATATTTATTTCCTGTCGAATTTAGGATTTCTCACTTCCCTCTTCATTGGAGGAAATGTAATTAATATGAGTGCAAAATCCGACGAGCTATTATTTTTCTAACCTCGCAATTTCAACTTGTAAGACTTGACTAACGGAAAACAAACTTCGAAGAGTAATAATCACTAAAAAGAATAACATTAAATCGCGGAATTTTAAAAGTACAATTCTTTTTCGCCATTCGCGAAGCCAAGTGATTGTGGACACAATTTTGAGAACGGTTTTCGATATCAAACGAATGCTTCTCTGTAACTTTTTCCTGACTTGATGGGACGCATTACATTCGAACACGCAAAATTCCATCAAATGACAATCATATAAAATCTATCTTTTACGCCAGCGGCGCGTCGATTTAATTTAGTTTTCGATGACATCCCGTCGAGCTGAAACAAGATATGCCAATGGCAGCAGAGGCGAAGCGAGCGTCACTCAAGTTAAATAATCCAGATCAAAGCTGTTAAATTACATGTCAGTGCGGGAAAATTTTCATTTTTTATTGTTAATTACCATGACTGTTCCCAGAAGGAATAATGCACAAACATGCCGTGAAGAGATAAAAATAACATTTGGAACGAAGGTGGAAGTTATTAAAAAATATTGGAGGGAGAAAAGTTTGGCGTCAGAGCTAAGTCCTAAAACTTGTTTCGTATCAAACTTTAGGCAGATCACACACCAATGAAACCAAAAACTTGAAACGTATTGTGTATAAATCATTTATATAAGGTATTACCCGCATTATAAGCCTTGTTTATATGCATCGTATCGCGCAACAATAGAAGTTAATTTATTCCAATAGATTTTCCCCAACTGAAAATTTACTCAAAGATACGATGAATTTGATTAAAATTCGTCCGATTGTATAACTTATTATCATAAACAATAATACATAAGCTTCATTTCTAAAACATATGAATTTTTCCTCCCAGCTACCACCAAGCTCTCCCCATTAACAGAAGCAACATCGTTGCTATGGATGAAACAGCAGGAACACACCTTATAATTAGGCTTGGTAGGATTCGACGTTTATTGTTTTTGAAAACCGACGATTAAAATCGACGTTTATTTTCCCGAGAGATTTTCGACGAATATCGACGCATCAAATTGCTACTTGGTAGAATTCGAAGTTATTTTTTTGAAAAGCGACGTTTATTTTCCCGAGAGATTTTCAACGAATATCGACGCTTAAAACTACTACTTAAATATAGGGCTGGCAGTTTTCGGCCTTTCAATGCGATGATTTAAATTTACTTTTTGCATCAAAATTCTACGTAAAATTTGTTTATTTTACAATACTCGGATTATTTATTTAAAATTTTATATTATATAAATTTCTGAAAAATAAGTTCTTCGAAAATTGAATCGTTTTGGCTATAAATGGCGGTCAATTTCTACTATTTACTTTCAACAACGTAAAAAGTATATTTAAATTGTTAATTTGATCTTTTACTAATTACATCCTAACTTTAAACTAAGAAAATTAGATTTGAACCGGCCACGAGATTTTGCGGGCGTTTTTTGGATTTATGATAAAATGGCCATGAACTAAGTGTTCTACGGGAATTTAAATCCGGTACACAACGTGTTAAATGCGTCATGCAACGTCTATATATATATATATATATATATATATATATATATATATATATATATATATCTTTTTAAGTAACAAGAAATAGCTAGTGCAGAATAAAGGTCATTGTGCGAACACAAAAAGATATTTCTTGTTTTTGTATTTTCACTCCTTATAAATTTTGCCAAACGTCATTAGTTCGGCAACTAACGTATATGCGAAAACATATCGGTCTTAATAGTTAATTCACGCCTTTTACTAACTGAATCTTGATGATTAAACCAAATTAGAACCTTGCATATCGGTGACGAGAATATTATTGTTGTTTTACCACACTGAAACTTAGTATATTTTAAATCTCAAATATCGTAAACTGGTACATATTTCCAAATCTAGATATTTTTGATTTACTGTAATTCTTATCGCGTCCTTGATAAATATATTATATAGCGAATGTAGATAGTAAATTATGATTTACCTCTTTAAATTGTATAGTTAAAACTAGAAAACGATTAATTTATGAAATCCGAACAATATGATGTTGCTTATGCCGAGAAACATTCTTTAAAAAAAATAATTTGCGAGTTCAGCGTAAAGGCTTTTAGACATTCGTTGATGCCAATTAAGAAAAAAACATTAACGATATAATTATAACAATAATATTTTAGGCGTCAAAAAATAACTATCTAATACTTTGTATCATTTGATATATTTCATCACTGCATTACATATTCTCTTTATTTAACATTAAATATATAGTGATAAAAATTAGACTATTATTGAGCGCTCGATCAACAGTCTTAAAATGTTTTTCCAATCGGCAAAATATTTTACAACAAATAGCAAATAAATATTAATATTTAATCCTTCTTAAATTTTTAGTAACGATTCCTAATTTATGTGCACCTTTTTTAAACCATTATATATAAATTGAAATTTACTAACCTGTAGCGGTTAAAAGTAGATAGACGGGACCTCGCGGCGGTTAGTGCCTTCGACCGTCATTAGCGCGCGGGATATCTCAGTCCTCGGCCGTGCGAACCCTTCCTAGACACCCGAGCTCACCCTTCCCAATGGCGTATCCCCTGACCGTATGGATGATTAAGCACGAATTAATCAAAGCTTTTTAAAAGCATTTCTGATGAGAATGCATCTCTGTTTAACACTGTACGTAGTTTCTCGACTATGCACGTCTTTTAAACTACGTTCTAGGACAAATATTTAGGAAGTTGATATTTTTAGCTCAAAGGTACCAACCCACTCGGTTTGTTTTCCGCGGTTCTTGCCACATTTAAACGCTCTTATATATCACGAGGCAACATGACACCATCATGTTCTTATTCCAACTACCATGAGTTTTAATTAACTACACGTGTTTGGTTGATTGTGAGTTTTGTAAAAATAAGCCCCCGAAATATATTGTATATTTTTTAAACACCATTAAATGAAGCTTACTTCCATGTTATGCATAGTGCGTTTGTTTTTTTTTCAACGAGCTAATACTAAAAATTGAATATTCGCAAAATTACATAACAGAGGTTAGGACACGTGCAAGAGATGATCGATATGCTGCAAGAACTCTGAAAAGGCCACCAATTTTTATAGCTACTGATTTATGCGTTTCCTTTTCTTAAATATTCGTTGTGGCGTGCGCCAACTGATACGATAGAAAATATGCCCATCTTCCCCTATTGTCACTCCAGTTAGTTTTTCAGATATTAACTACCGGTTTCGCCGCGTTAAAATTTCCACAAATGACTATTACCCCCTCAAAATCCTGAAATTACCCCCGAAGGTGTAATTGCACACAAATTGGAAACAACTGCATGCGAGACTATTAAGAACATTTTCACTATTCTTTTTTTAAATAATTAATTTACGAATTCATTGGTTAATTAATTCACCAGCTAAATGGCTGTATATTCATGTGAATCTGGGCCCTGCCCCGCCCCTGGTGACGACAAGTTTTCTAGTTAATAAAAAAGGGAACGGCCAATCTTCCATGCTACAG
The DNA here is from genome assembly GCA_028673005.1 of Tanypteryx hageni. Lineage (NCBI taxonomy): Eukaryota > Metazoa > Arthropoda > Insecta > Odonata > Petaluridae > Tanypteryx > Tanypteryx hageni. The sequence continues at coordinate 110,726,854 of CM054113.1, read as the reverse complement.
GATTGAACAAGGATTTTATGCAGCTAAAGTTAGTTTCATATTGCACGTGGGAAGAAATGTTTCTAGAGACTTTAAGCTTATGCCTGTCTTGCTTACCGTTCTGAGAATCCACGAGAATTAGTTATCAAATTCAAAGTAGCGCTTCCAGCCATTTTAGTCAGCTGTGGAGATCGTTTGAAGCAAAACAACACGTGTAATATGTCGCAACCTATTCTGCAGATCCACGGGATTAACTCACAAAAAAATGTGGAATGGAATTTATTCTAAAGAATATAACTGAAGTTATAAGGCCATGGACCGGTAAGTAATAGCGACAGTTTTTGTAGATGTTTAAGCAAGATAATTGAGGAGGTACAGATTATTAAAAGCTTATGGCACCTGCGCATAAACACGAATTCAGCATGGAAGAGTCCATTCTCGAAAGCAAGCTACGCGGGGGTGAGGGTATATACGCATGGGGTAATCAGTCATTCTCCACAGCCACCTTCCCCTTAAGCTTTCCCCCTCCACAGCCACCTTCCCCTACATCACGCATCTTCGCGCATTTAGGTGCCACAAGCTTTCAATAGATCTGTAAATGGAGATGATAAGACAATTTGAGAATTTTAGAAAAATTAATCTCTGTTATCACCACAACCTGACAATAAATAAAACACAGCAATGAATACGACAGTAGTTCAAGAGGCTGATTCCCCATCCAACACACATACACACAGCAATGCATATTTGTTGGAAGAATTAATTCAGGGAGTACGCGAACGATTTGAGAGGATCTGGAGATCAAACCTCTGAATCGATCGAGGAGATTGTGAATCAAAATAACGATTTGAAGAATAATGACGAAGAAGATGAAATCAAGCGGATCAGATCACTAATAAAGAACTCGCAGTAGCGGTGTAAGGGAGCGGGAATGGTGCCCAAAAAGCCAGAAACATTTCCAAGGTTATAGGAAATTTATATTTAGTGGGGCTCAATTGTTTTAATGAGGGAAGTCCCATTTTGAAGTCAACCCACTGATTAAATGTACATACACTACGTTCGCCCTTAACAAAATCAGTCGCTCTACGCCATGGCATTTCGGGGTCGCTGGATAATCCCCCCCCCCCGAAGAGCTCGCGTAAAATACGCAATCTCTTTCTAATTCGACAGCCACCTCCTCATAATTCTGTTAGCATGTCTTGTTACTTTAGTCGCTGACGCTGGCGATTATTTTTATGCTTTTTAGATTTTGATCCTGCTTTATATTTTGATCGGTTCCCTATTCTTCAAACGCACGGCCAACACTCTTCATCTCCCTATCACGAAAATATTTAACAGATGCTTCTCGGATGGATCTTACCCGACGGAGTGGAAAACAGCAAATGTCACCCCTATTCTAAAGTCCGGTTCTAAAAATTGCATTGATAATTACCGCCCCATATCTATTCTTCCTGTTCTTTCCATCCTCTTTGAACGCATTATTCACAGCCGCCTCCTGTCGTTTATCCTCCGTTACATTTCCCCCTATCAACATGGTTTCCTTCCCGGGAGCTCATGCCTCACCAACCTTTCCGTCATTCACTATCATATTACCAATGCTTTCGAACAATCTTCCAACTCGACGTTTGTTACGTCGATTTTTCCAAAGCTTTTGACACCGTGGATCACATCCTATTAATTCACAAACTTACCAATCGTTACAATATCCATGGACTCCTTCTTAGTCTTCTCACCAGTTTTCTATCCAACAGATTTCAACGTGTTACAATCGACGGCGTTACTTCTCCTTCCCTTCCAGTTCCTTCCGGTTGTCTTTGGTCCCCTTCTTTTCTCTTTATATATTGATGATATTGTTGATTCCGTTCTTCCCCATTCCTGCAACATACTGTTATACGCCGACGATTGCAAGATATTCAAGCGAATAGACAACTCCAATGACAGTCACTTGCATCAGCTTGCCCTCCATTCAATCTCTAGTTGGAGCTCTGCATGGAAACTTAAAGTTAATCCCACCAAATCTAAATTTATACAGTTCACCCTTCGAACCAAACCCAACCCATACCCGAAGTTTCCTCACACAGTGACCTTGAAGTGCTCTTCGATTCCAAGCTCACCTTCACCTCACATACAAGAAGAATTTCATCCATAGCCATGTCCCTTTTTGGCCTGTTGTACAGATTCACAGAAATCAACAACCCTCAGACATTAAAATCAGTTTTTTCCGGTTGTGTTCTACCACTACTTGAATATTGCTCTCCTATATGGTCCACGGCATCTCCCACCAACCTTAAACTCCAAAATCCCCCTCTAAATTTCTTCCTAGCAATCGTGCACCATCGAGTCCCCACTTACCGTAACTTGTCTCGCGAGGAATTACTTTCAATGATGGGTATTTCCTCCCTGCAATTGCGTCGGAAAACATCCGACCTAAAATTTCTCCACGGAATAATGAATGGTAAATACCGACCAAATGAACTTCTTACCTACTTCTCTCTTCACGTCCTCCCTCGTCCCACCTGCAATCCCAACCCCTTACACTTACCCAAATGCCGACTCTCCATCACCAAAAGATCTCTCTTCTATCGATTGCCCCAAACATTTAATTCCCTGGTTCGTTTGTTCCCTGCTATTGATATGTTTCCCCCCATCTCTCTGCACTAGTTGCCCGGTCACCCCCATAATTCTTATTGACTAAACGCTTTTTAATGTTTCTGTTTTTGCATTTTCCTGTTTGGAACAATTTAATATCTATTCCACGATTGTCAATTTAATTTATTTTATTTGTTATTTTATGTTGTTATATTACGGATCCATTGTAAAAGGCCAAAATTTGGCTGTTTATGGACCTTTTTTTAATTAAATAAAATAATTAAAATAATTAAATAAATAAATAAAATAATATTAGTAATGACCGACAAACTTTTAAATTTACCTGACCAAGAAATTTCATTAGAAATGGCAGACGGATTTCTTGGAATCGGTTCATAAAGACTATGTGGAATCGTTGCAATGAATATTTTTAAATAAGTCAATTTTTTATTCGCAAAAATTCTTTTTGCCTCCTCTTAACATAAGTATTATAAATACAAATTTGTATGGACACGAACAACGGAATCAGCGCTAAGAATTTCATTTGAAATTAATGGCAGTATACACTTAATAAAAAATACAAGAAATAACAGATAATCTAAAATGGACGGATTTTTTCAAATAAATATTTGTAAAAAATTCTCTATTAAAGTCTTACACTGCATCAGAAACAATTTCACGCAATTGATAATGATATAGCTAAATTGAAATAATCGAAAAGACCCACCAGGTTACATCAAAACGAAAGAAATATCATAAATTTCATGACTATACCCCTTAAATGCTATAGTTACTAAAAGTCGATATGCCTGAGGAGTCAGCCATAAAATGTACTGAAACACGTCTCATCATATGCACGCGCACACAGACATTTCGATCGTGTCGATGTACTTTGAAAAAGTTTCACGCACAATGCTATCTCTCCTAAGGAGAGCTAGCGAGAGGTGCGCAAACAAAAGAATCGACCCGGAAAATAGGGAAGCTTCCAGTCCCTCGGGTAAACAAGGAGAACGGACGCTGGAAGGGAATCGTCTGCGGTCGTGGATATGAGACTGGCAGCGAAAGGCAAAGGAAAGTCGGACATAAAGAGAAAGAGATATTTAGACAAAGAGCTTACACCTCTTTTAGCTTGAAGAGAGATTTGTCCGCCCATCAAAGAAACATAAGCTTTTAAACTTCTTTGCAGACGTCCAAATGACTACCTCTTATAGGAAAGTCAGTGTTCCTTTGGTGGCGCACTCTTCACGATAACTATACTACGTTTTTTTTGTTCACGTATACCTTGCGAATTAATATTGCCTTAGTGAGGGAAGACATACACACACATGCAAACACATGCATACATATGCATACACATGCATACACACGCACATATATATATCACCATAGATAATGTTAGTTAGTTAAAACTTGTTCTCTACATACTCCGGCTTTCTGCAACATTCATCATGTCCTGGTAGGTCTCTTTCCCTTTCAAGTTGCTTATCAGCTGAAACCTTTTCTTACCTCTGTCTATTTTTTCCTTCAAGTTTTTCTTCTAACACGTCTTAAATCGTGCTCTCTTCTCTCTCTCTCCTCAGCGTCCGATCCAGTTAGTCTTTCTCCTTTTTATCAGTTGTAATACTATTCTCTTCTTTCTTACTCTTATAATAATGACCCGCTGTGACGTATTTTATTCGTAAATTTTATTTTTCGAGTTCTTCTCCACATCCAAATTAAAAAAATATTCCTTTATTAGTAGCCGTTGAACTTTACCCATTAATTTAATTTTATAATTTAAATGAAAAACTTAATAATATATTTAATAACGTAAATAAATGAAATTTATAACGTAAATAAATCAAATTTAACATGATATTTTATAATTTGAATAAATAGAATTTGATATAATATTCAGTAATTTAAATAAACAAAATGAAATATTAATATAACTTTTAATTAATAAAGTACACAAAACTTCATTTTCCATCGTTAAACTGAATGACACCAGATAAAAGAAACCACACGATTTTTCCTTTATTTTTATTTAAGTTTACAACCCGTTCCCCTTGAGTTTTCTCAACTAAAAATATGAAAAATGAACTAGTTGCGTAGTTATTTAATAAAAACTTTTACTAAATGAAGTTACTAAGTAAAACTAAGTCTTTCGGCTCAAATTTTATTCCTTGCTATTTCTCATTTTTTAATTGATAAAATTCACGGCGGTCGCACAAGTACCTTCCGAGAAGGTATTTTTCTCTAACGCTTTGTGACGAAATAAGCACACGCTTCAGACAGAAATCCTGGCCTTTGGTCGGGGGTTGAATCCAGGTCTTCCATTTTCCAGGAAGATGCTCTTTCGACGAGTTGTTATACTTATTTTTCGCACTTGGTAATTTCGAAATGGAGTGAAAGGGCTAAAACTGTGGTAAGTCTGTAGCACATTATCTCCTCACTGCGCCATGAGCAGTGAAATTTCTCGTTCGGTTCCCAAAGTAAGGTAACCAATCTGACAAGATGAAAGATGGAGCAGAGAGACTTCATATCCAAGGAGGCATATACTCGAGTATGCGTGCAAGTTTCAGTCGGGATTCTTGGAACAGCGGAATTTGCCTTTCTCCCGACGCTTCCCTTCCTTTAAAACCGTTTAGAGCCGCATTTCTTTGAATACATTATGCTAAACCTGCGACGGTACCCGAGGAAAATAATCAAGTGTCACATCACCTTCGAGGGCAGCGAGTTGTAAGAGATCCTTACTCCTCTCATTCCGTCGAATATGTATTAACCCTCCTGACATTTCGCCTGCTGCATTATAGTATTTTGATGAGTAATTTCATCCTACTTACTTCGAGAACATGTACTATTTTTATAAGGGTACGCCCAATGAATAATATATTATTTTAAACTTAACCCGTGGGCTATCATTTTTGAGTTAGAAATGCAATGTTATTTGGTTTTTATGGGATAAGGTTTATCGATACACGTTCAGTTTTCCAAATCCATATCGACGACGTTTATCTAGGAAAATCGATAATTTGGTCTTAGTCGCCGGTTCGATAGTAATACAAATTAACATTTAAGTTCCCGAAGGCTACTGGTTAAAGTTTAAATCATGTCCATTCCAAAGTTCTACTTTACCTCTCACCTTTACTTTTATGTAGTTCCGACGCAGAACGACAGTTAGAGGAATGGAATAACAAATAAATAAATCGATATTTCTTTTTATAACAAATTCTGCAAAAATATTGTCCTGACCGGGAAATTTTCGTTATATCAACGATCTGCCAATTAGCATTTGTATCTGTATTAGGTTTTATGCTAATTGGAATTATCTCGACTATCGATTAAATTTCAGTCATCAGGTGACTTGGGCTATTCATTTTTGGAATTAATCATGCCCCACCAGCCCAATTAGCTAGACGCCTTTCACGGAACGTGCGCAAAACTAAACAACGCTAAAATGGCCATTAAATTTGCAAACAGGGAAAACCACACAATATTATCCCAAATGCAGGAGTCTATCTCCGAAAAAAGACTAACATCAATAAGGCATTCATTTTGCGCCAAATAAATGGTCTGTCAACGCTCCATAAGCTAAAATACAAGATAAAATGAAAATCATACTACCTCTATTTCAATGTAACGAAAAAAATTTAAAATCATTCACTACAGTCCCTAGCCAAGGCAAATTCAACAAGAAATCTGCCACGTCTATTTTTAGATTCGACGATGATAACACAGCAGACAAGAAAGAGGAGGTCAAACTGAATTAGGTTTGAAATGCTTGAATAAATAAATATTGAAGAAATTTATGAACGCAAAAAGAGAAAGGCATAGAATTCAACTATTAGGAGACTCGAATGGAGAAAATAGGATCAAGATACAAATAAGGTTGCGTAGGACAGAACGACCTGGAGAACCTAACATTACAGATTCTGAGGACTACTTATTGATCTGTTTGATAAAGAATTATGAGAACATTAATTAAATTCTTGAGATATTACTTTATTGTTTAAATTATTTCTGCACTGCCATATTTATTGAAGAACTCTGAGATTAGTTAATAATTTATTTTGAACGCATAAACCATACCGAACTCCCTATTAATTAACTTGTCAGTTTCTGTCCCATCTGCTCACGCAATTGGCATTGTACCCAACTTTTACCATAATGCTGTTGACAGTTGAGCTTTAATTGATGCGAGTCCCCTTCAGAACGAATTTTAATAAAATAAAGATCACGTACAACTCCTTCACAAATCCTGAGGAGATATATCAATGGAGCTGAGCTCGAGCAAGTCACAAGATACGTTTAATTTGTTCAACTCATCTCTACGGGCGGATCGTTTCTTTTTTTAAACAACAGGAGAGTGAAGTTGGCATGGAGTGCATTCGGACGGAATGCAAATATCTTCGAATCAAATAAGCCAGTTTTCATAATGAGGAGACTTTATGACCAGTGTGTTCTGTCTGTTTTGACCTACGGATGCGGAATATGGGATATGAATGCCAGAATATTCCAGCGCGTACAATCAACGCAGAGGATCGCGGAGAGAGGTATCCTAGGGATCACCCGTAGAGACCTCAAAAAAATTATGCGCTGGGCAGGGATCTGCGGCGTAATTAGGAGAGTGGCAGTGGGCGGGTCATATTACAAGAAGAAATATTCAGCGGTGGACATCTAGAATCACTGAATGAATCCACTGAAACATCAAAAGTACGAAAGACAGATGGGAGAGGGAGCTAGTGAAGCTTTTAGTGTCTAATTGGAGGAAAGGGCAGGTGATAGGGAATGCTCGAGAAGTCTGAGGGAGACCATAATCCATCAATGGATTGAAAACGGCCGATGATATACACACACATACACTTACTGTGCTTTTTTTCAAGAATAAAAATTACTGGTACTCAGGTTTGATGGACACATTTGGTGTAGAGGGGAGGGAGAAATTTTTTCGGAAGAAAATGTTAAATTTACCATTTTATTAAGGAATTTTAAACATTTTTTTCGAAAAAATATTTTCCAACAACGCTGCCATGGGTCACTTTATTTTTTAATAAATAATTTTGTCTCTGTTTTGAAAAATAGATGCCGATACTGCATATCGCTAGAAAAAAGCCCTGGGCATTTGTGCAAGTATTTAGGCAGTGTCATTTGAATTTTAATATCAAAATAAACGAAAACTTAACTTTTCATAAAAGTAATCAGCTATTTTGGAAAATTCTCCCAAACCAAGAAGCAAAAATAAGAGTTTTTTCAAGTCTCTCTCTCTGCTTCAACGCCTCTTTTCCGAATTTCCGCAAAAATATATTCTCGATTAAATGGCGTTTTGCACTTTTTAAGCGCCCTTTCGAGGACACGTAGTTGCATATCTCGGTCCAACGCAATTCTCCCAAAACAAGAATCAACAAGATTGGAAAGATGTACTCCATATCGGAGTACACAGCGTTTCCAAATGCGTTCTCTGAGATTTCAAAATGTTCTCAATATTTTATGTCAAGCGGTTCCCGAGTTGAAACAAAGGAACACAGTAAACTACACGTAGGTCTTCATGTAAAGTGGTCGTCATTGTTGTCCGATTTTAACCAAAATTGGAATCGATTAATTAATTTTAGCAAAACTCCCCAATACCAAATTTCATCAAAATACGCACAACGGTTCTCGAATTGAAACAAAGGGACACTGTAGGTCTTCATGTAAAGTGCTCATCATTGTTGTCCAAAATTGAAATCAGTCAATAAATTTGAGCAAAACTCCCCAATACCCAATACCAAATTTCATCCAAATACGTCCAGCGGTTTCCGAGTTTTAACATGCGGACAGACGGACGGAAACGACCTCCCCCTATATGCGTTCACTTCGTGCAAAGAACGCATAAAAAATTTAGAGTTTTATCAAGTCTCTCTCTCTCTGCTTCAAAGCCTCTTTTCCGAATTTCGGTAAAAATAGATTCTCGATTATATGGCGTTTTGTACTTTTCAAGCGCCCTTTAGAGGACACGTAGGTGTTACATATCTCGGTCCAGCGCAATTCGTCCCGACGGACGGAAAGGTCACCCCCCACGCAGGAAGCATTTCTACAGAAAGGGAATAGCCGAACGATATATGGGGAACGTGATGCATACAGCCATCACGATACTTCCCGAAGGGAAACAACGCGCTATCAAGCTCAAGTGGACACTCTGCGCGCCATTTCTCCATGCCACCTGCACAGGGCGGACGAAAGAGGACGTGGGAGACGAGGTGAGGGGCGGCCGGACGGGGAGGAGAGGAGGAAAAAGGGGAGAGAAATGGCGAGGAGAGACAGGAAAGGGACCGAGGGAGAGAGGAATAGAGGGAGGGAGGAATAGAGGGAGGGTGGAATAGAGGGAGGGAGGAATAGAGGGAGGGAGGAAAAGAGAGAGGGAGGAATAGAGGGAGGGAGGAATAGAGGAAGGGAGGAATAGAGGGAGGGAGGAATAGAGGGAGGGAGGAATAGAGGAAGGGAGGAATAGAGGGAGGGAGGAATAGAGGGAGGGAGGAATAGAGGGAGGGAGGAGGGGAGGAGGGAGGAGGGGAGGGAGGGAGGGAGGGGAGGGAGGGAGGAGGGGAGGGAGGGAGGAAAAGAGAGAGGGAGGAATAGAGGGAGGGAGGAATAGAGGGAGGGAGGAATAGAGGGAGGGAGGAATAGAGGGAGGGAGGAATAGAGGGAGGGAGGAATAGAGGGAGGGAGGAATAGAGGGAGGGAGGAGGGGAGGGAGGGAGCCAAGAGGGAGAGGATCGAGAAGTGGGGCAACTCCTGGCCTCTAGCGATACTGAGGCCAAGGTGGGAATGGATTAAAGAGGGTGGAAAAGTGCGAGTGAAGGGACCATAGGGCGGCGAAGAGGGATTGGAGGGGGAAAAGCAAGAAACCGGTCGGAGGATATAGCACGAGTGGTTCTTAGGAATACGTTCAGAGAAGAGGAATGAGTTAGAAGAAGGATTATCGAACATCTCTTATGGGTTTCGAAATGCCGCATTGTAACTTATTCGTTAAAACTTCAATTTTATTTTAATATACTTTTTTAAACTATATTTATCAATTGGATTAATATTCATATATCGAAATGAATATTGTCAGTCATAAAATGACGGAAATAAATCATAAAATATTGCATTAATTCACGTCTGCCGCTGTTGTAGCGGCAATGCAAATTGCTCATAATTTAATTCCAAGAGATGCCTCCATGCCATCTACCCTAAAGCTTACATTTCATATGATCCAGTAATTATATTACCTGAAGCCTTAAATAGATTCTAAACTTTTTAAGGGAATATTCTGAAGTGCTACAGAAGATTCCATTATGGCAGAATATTTCAAAACGAGATCTTTCTTTAGATAAAACTAAAGTTAACTATGAATTACAGGAGAAATATTATGAACTAGCAAGAAAACGCGTTCTTGTCCAGGGTAATTATAATTAATATCTTGAAAAGCTTCCTTAGGTAGGTACAAATGATTTTTCATGACCTTTAAGTCATAAATTATCTTCTTCGGCCTTCATATATTTGAAAAACACACTGAAAACCCTTTTACAATACTCCCTCTGCACTATGATGGCTGTCTTGCTACTTTGCGAAAGAATATACAAATTATATCCGTTACTCACTCTTGAACATGCTGTGTGAAACAAATCATGGGAAAACAATGTGCACGTGAGTGGACTCGGACAACTTTTAGTGATTGACCTTGGATCTTATTAATAGCCACTGCAAAAGAAACCTTACCGAAAATCTATGGATGTAAAAGAACGTCATGCCAAGTTTTTTTTTAGCATTTTCCATTTTCGAATTTTAGAATAACAGACAGAAAAAATACAAACATATATTTTCTCTCTTTTGGATATAAAATAATGTCATGCCAAATTTGGTAATTGTAGCTCTTTCTGTTTTCAATTTTGAGATTTAAAGACAGATAAACAAACAAGCAAGCAAACTTTCGAAAACACATGATATGATAACGGGGAAATCCTTGGCTCAGAACCTGCATTGAACCTTAATGGAAGCGGAGATCCCATTCCTCGAAATATCTGGCCAATAAATTTCCTTAGGGGCGTGTCCTAATGTATTCCATTGTCTTTCGATTTTTTCTTTCGAAATACTAAAATATATGTAATTTTGCATAATTGTGTACTGCATACATACATAAGCAACAATCCATGACTCAACGCAACGCACACGTTGCCATTTGAAATGAATATTATGGCAAATAAAATTACAACCATCTCTTGTTCTCAAAATCCACTTGGGAAGGCACAACTTTGTGGAAAGATTCCATAATCTAAATGAAAAATCAAATTGTATATTTCCACTAACAAATTTATTACGACCGGTTTCGCCTGTTACAGCATCATCAGGTCAAGATGATGCTGTAACAGGCGAAACCGGTCGGAATAAATTTGTTAGAGAAAATATACAATTTTCTTTTCCATATACATCTCTTGTTTCTTCTCAAAGAATGCGCAAAAACAGTAAAACGTCGATTTTGGATCCATATGAAATCCGCCATGAAATTAGGTCTGATTTAGGACGATAATAATTGTAGTTATAAGCAACAAAAAGATAGCATAAGGCTCTGAAAGATATTTTGTACGAATAAGAGTACGTATGCTTTCCATATGTTTCCGCCTCATAATGTAAGGGCAGATATCTAACACCACCCTTTAAATTTTCTACTCGGAAAAATATAATAAATACCGGAAAATTGACTTAATGCCAATAAAATACTATTTCGAAAGAAATATTTGTTAAAAAATCAATATGACAGCGTCAGCAATTGAAAGTTGTAGAAAACATTTAAAAAATAATTTGACCGAAATGTATTTTAGTCTCACGTTAACAAACGCTCCTCTTTTCTCGTCTTCATTCGCGCCCGGCTGCCTTCGCACGTAAATCTTTCCACACGCCATCAGGAGGAATTCTTAACCGCCACGCGGATTGTTTTCCAACTGCAGCGCCATCAAAAGAAGCGCGGAGAAGCATCGTCGCGACAAACGCCGCCAACCCCATTTCGATCTTATATTAAAAAATCGGAGAACTGAAGCCAATTTTGGAGTGGACTTTGATGTTTCATCTTCTCAGCTTTACCCGCCATCAGATTCTGTACAGAGATAGAAAAGAGGAGAAATATACGTCTTTTGGGACATGCAAGAGAATTTGGTATGTTGAAAAGAACCCGCCAGCATGGCGCCTCTCTTCTCAAAGTTTCTCCGGCCAAAAATGCCTGTTCAGTTCCGAGGGAAGAACCAGCGCCAATCCGACATGTAATGTGTAAGCAAAAAGCCACGCCTTTCTGATGGTGCATCGATTCCAGAAGAAACTATGGAAACTGGATCGCGGAGGAATCGAGGGAACAAAGATCCTTGTCGTGCCGTCAATGTATTTTTAATTTAAGTTATTGGATATAGGAGATGCGCCTCGATAGAACTTGCGTCGTCTCTAACCGACACGCTAAAAACCCACTGGCTCGTTAAGTTTGGGCTCAGCATTTTTTTAAAGTCAAACTGAAAGGAGGCTGATGTCAAAAGATACTCATCAATCACTCTGCTCGCTCCGTTGACTACCGCATCGATACGTGTGCTGTGTCGCACGTTGCGAGTTATTACTCATATATTATGTATTTCGAATATTATAATTTACTTTAAACTTAAAAAAATCGCAATAACTACAAAGGTGGCGGCCAGTTTTTCAATACTTTGAAACATTGGCTCGACTGTCGAATCCAGGAATATTAAACCATTTTTGGGCATTAAAAAAATAATCGCCTATTCCGCAGTCTATTTTAAAATAATAATTGGACGAACAATGCTTATTTTAAAATGCATAAACATCTTGTTTACAATTAAAATAATTGAAAAATAGTGTGATACATATCTCTTTCTTATCCAATACTGCTAAAACGACCGTGAGCGACCTCTTGCGTGGAAAAAGATCATGCGATCTCTCAAGAGTTACCTTTTATTTACTGATAAGCACGCTTCCTTGGAAAGACAGGTACGCAAAAATATCGAGGAGATTTTTATATTCGAACACCTCCCTTTAGATAAAGATTTGCTACAAACTTTTTAATGATTTCATTCGTAGTTTTAACTTCATATTTTTTTATTCCGTCATCCGTTGAAGCTGAAGTAACGAGAAAATCGTTATCTTCGATCATTCTTTAAAACTCTTCACCAACCCTAAAGAGTACGCGTGACTCACGATTGAAAAACCCCTTCTCCATTCCCTTGCCCGATGTTTCCAGTTATCCCTTTTCTTCTTGTTATCCGACTTTCACCTTTTTGTTAACTTCGTCCACGCACGCAAACGAGCCCGCGTTTCGCCCCATTATTGCAATTTCTTCGCTTTCGTGGCTATTATCAGTTTCAAACGTTCTTTTTATTTTTATCACATCCAATTAATGACAGCTTTTGGAATTTTTCAAATTGCGCCGGAGGAATTACTATAAGCAGGGCGGGAAAAGCCACCGTTCGGAGAGTTATGCTCGGCTGGAGGAATAAAACGAGGAAATTATCGTCGATATTGGCAGCGGTAATTTTTTAAAGAAGGGGGACGATATACATTTTTTAAGAAATCGCTAATAATGGATTTTTCTCTGGAACCGAGAGGGACTCCTCCTCCGCCTCCTTTTGCTGCTGCTCTTCTCTCGCTCTCGCCCCTCCTATCCGATATCGCAAGAAATACCCTTAATCTCGGCGGAAAAGCGTTTCATAAATCATTTCCTCGCTACTTCGTAGTTTCTCGGCGTTATTTAATTCCTGATTTCGGAAAAAAATGCATGAACTGCAAGCGACGTTTTCGTATTTTTTTTCTCGCTGCTCTTTCTCTCTACGAGGTGATTTATGGTATATTCGCTGATTTATTTCCTTAATGGGTTTTAATCAGCTTCCACGGGTTCGTATAACATTCATCCGTGACATATTATAGAAATGGTACGGCAGGTGAGCCAAATTAGGCGACAAAAATTAATCGACTCGGTAGATACCAATTTTCAGTCTAGACTGCATGCGGGGTGCCAAAGCACCCCCAAACGTTGAAATCTAGTCACATTATTAGGTATTTATTTAACTTGTGCATTCGCTCGTGTATAAATGCAGGCTTCAGAAACGCCGTGGCCTCGTACACAGACAAACGTCCACAAGCTTCGGTGTCCTTTTTCTTCTCTGCTGACCTTTGGGGTGCGTTCACACAACCTGCCCCAGGATTATTGAAATTTACTATATTGCTTCAAAAGTTTTAACCTGCACGAACAAAAAATAGTTCATCTATCTCTACGCAAGGGATTATCTGGATTGCCATGGAGAGACTTTTTCTCATATATTAGATAGATTTACGACTCCGAGACATTTTTTTGCATCCGCTGGTGCATTGAATGTGTATGACATTTAAATGGCAACATTTAGTCGTATATGACTACCGCGTCGAAGCAATTATAGGCAAGTGCTTCGAAAAAATGTCTTGCTTTCATCATTGTTCATTATACGTAATTATCCCAATTGAATAACTAATATAAATGCTTATTGTTCATAACTAACTTATGAATTGCGCTTTTTATATTTAATACTATCAATCACAGATCCTCAACTTGGTCTTCAAATGTTTTTTTCCTTTTCCCATAAGATTTTTGGTATTAAAAATCATAGATATGGTATTTGTGATTTTCAGGAGCGTAGCCTCTCTCTATCTCTGTCTTTCATGTACTTTTCAACATGGCCAAAAGGATCTAGCGCGACTTCTTTCGTGGACAAATTTTTCGACCTCTCAAGAGCAAAACATTTACACAATGCTAAGCACGCTTCTTCAAAGATATGATATTGAAATATTTTTCTATTCCAACACCCGTTCGTTGGTAAGAATACATCTAAAATGTGTTATAACGTCGTTCGTAGTTTGGCATCGAAAACTTTGATCCCATATTCATTCATGAAAGCTTAAAAGGGAAGAAAAGTTAACTCCTTTAATATTTTCGCGAATCCCTTTAAAGTCCTTCATGACACCGCGGTTCGATAAACCCCTTACCTACGCGGTAATCCTTAATATTTTTCATCTCTTGTTTTTCAGATTTTTTATTTTTCCTTATGGCGAATTTTTCTTTACTGTGGTGAAGAGAATGTCTAATAGTTGCAACATGTATTCTTGCGCATTTAGGACTTAAAATTTTGCTCTAATGGCTTTATCTGTTAAGCTGAAGCAGTGTACGATGTACGGTCAAAGGCTCGGTTTTGGTTAGTAAAAATTCCTAACTTTATTTGTGTGTTTAATTTGGTGCGTGTGAATTTTAGTAGAACCTTTTAGAGTAAACAATAAGGACGAAAGTAGCATGAATGAAAACTTCCAGAGTAGTTTATAATGACGATATTTGAAATAACTCAATTTCGTACTATATATTTAAGCAATAAAATCAATTCTTTCACTAAACGGATAGAATACCTAAAAGCGCCAGCAGTCACGAAAGTTTCTCGTATAGATTCACTAAGAAAGAAGATAAGGAGTGAGAAAGAGAGAGAAAGATCGAATCAATAACTGCATTAACTTACATTTTATAAGTATTTGCACATGATTTTCCCATCCTCTTCAAGGAAAAATTTTCTTCGGCAAAAATGAAACCGTTGCATTGCATATTTAGTATAAAACGTATAAACTGGAAGCAGAACGGACTTTGAACTGCAAGGTATGAGTTACGAACTAACTTCAACGGATTACAGCCTCTTTTATATCATCGATTTAAAAATGTAATCTTTGTGAACCCGTAAAAATAAAATAATCTTACAATACATTTATAGTATGAAGCCTAGAAAATTAAGATTTTCTGCAAATTTTGCGTTATAAGATATGGAAATTACTAGTATTCATGGCAAAAGGAGAAATACCTTGGTATATGTATAATGTTATTCAATACTCCTAGTTTCACTACACTCTTAATATCTTCAGATCCATCAAAATTCCAGTTGATTCAACTAAACGTTGCCATTTAATACCTTCGACACTTTCATCATTAAATTTATTTCAGCCGGCAGCATCTTGAACCAGAATGACTAGCAAGATATTTTGAATCGATTGATGGTTACTTTGAACGTTCCACGGCCCTGCTTTCAAGACCTTAGCACTTCGTGACTCCAAAAACTTCCGACTGCAAAACGTGGCTTATGGTTTCAAACCCTTTAGCGTGTAATAGAAATTTTACGAGTAAACATCGCATGAAAGGAAAGCTTTTACTTTCAGCAGCGAATTCCAACCTCACAATACACTTTCTGCACCCGCGGTTCTAAAAGGCATGAGTGAAAATGCCATTTTCACCCTCTGAGCCATGAAATTCCGTTCCTCTATCAACGGGGAACTGTTAAAGGGAATATCTTTTAAGTGGCTCATTTTTTCAAGAAATGTTTCGCGTATATGATATTTTTCATTTTAAAAAATATGTATACCAATCCAAAGAGAAGATAACGAAGTACTTGTGGGGCATTTTATATAGTTTATTCCATAAAACTTTTTTCCGAGCGTTTTAGTGATTCTCAGAGGTGAGCGAAGAAAAATAATTATAATAATTTTCACGGCATTAAATTTATTTTAACTTAAGAATTATAATACTTTGGATTTTTTGTCGTTAGTAATTTTTTTCGAACATCCACTTCACTAGGGCTCGGGTAAAATGATTTCACTGAGAACTGCGTGCGAAAGGAAAAATTTAGGGAAGCAAAAAGATTTCACCAGAGCTTCTCAAACGCGAGCGAGAACAGGAATCACTTCAATCTCTCGCGTGCAACCTCGTTTAGGCAGTTGCCCAAAATCTCGGGAGATGGGAGGGAGAAGAGGGAAGGAGAAAGAGGAGGGAGAAGGGAGAGGGAGAAGGGAGAGGGAAAAGGGAGAAGGGGAAGGGAGAGGGAGAGGGGGGAGGGAGAAGAAGAAGGGGAGGGAGAGAGGGGGAGGGAGAGAGGGGGAGGAAGAGAGGGGCGAGGGAGAGAGGGTGAGGGAGAGAGGGCGAGGGAGAGAGGGCGAGGGAGAGAGGGCGAGGGAGAGAGGGCGAGGGAGAGAGGGCGAGGGAGAGAGGGCGAGGATGAGAGGGCGAGGGAGAGAGGGCGAGGGAGAGAGGGGGAGGGAGAGAGGGGGAGAGAGAGAGGAAGAGGGAGAGGGGAGGGGTGGGAGAGGGGGGAAGGGGGAGAGGGGAAAGGGGGGGAGAAAGGGGGTAAGGGGGGCAAGGAGGGGGGGAGTAAAGATGTAGGGAGAGAGAGAACGAGAAACGGTGATGAAGGCATTAAATTCGCCGGTGTTCTGAGTCGCCGCGGACTCGAAGCTTGAGAAGAGGAACGAGAGGAAAATAGAGGTCAAAAAGGGAAATGGCGGATTTAGATCGACACGCGAATCCCCGAAATGCGTCACGTGTCCGGGAAAAGGGTTGGTGAGCACTCCACTGTGAACGTTGATTCTGTCGTTATTGTTAGCAGAGCCGCCGACGTCAATGGTGTTTGGCAGTATGTATCGAATCGCTTTAAAACATAGAAGTTTGCATTGGTTAGATAAGCTGTAGCTGCATTGAGGTATCGCACCGATACCGCATTCGCAAACTGGATACGTTATATCTAATACGTAATTTTAACTGAAATGAATATGTAGTCCAAATATCGATCATCATGCGTATCAAAAAATATCAAGCAATTTTAATTACCGCTGAAAAATAATCAAACAATTTACTAATAACGATTTCGGTGTGAAATCAAGTGAGGAGGAGGGAACCTTTAACGCTGCTTTACATTGGTTCCGTGCTCGATTGAGAATTGGAATTCTCGCGGAAACTAATTGAAACCTAATTTCCATTCGGTCTATTCTTTATTGGGGTGAATGGCGTCGACATAAAGGCAAATAGATGGAAAGAACCGTTTAAAAAGCAAATATCACTGGGGCAAACACACTTAATCTGCTTGTCATTAAAAATTAATTAAAATCCGAGCCACTTAATGATGAGCTTTAATTTAATATTTCTGAGAATGAAATAAGATAATTTCCTTTATTTGGAATAGGTTCGCTTCGAGCCAACGCTCCTAATGAAAGATTTAAAATTATGTATTTTTAATAACTGGATAAAAATCCTAGTGTTAATGCGGTTCGTTTGTCGATTGACGCAAATTAATCAATTTCCTTTAAAAGTTCTCTTTTATAAATTCCTCGAAATCGAAGATTTGCGTAATTTGCAGAGTCGTGAAATTAAATGAAAGCTCGCGAAGTGAAGTTAGATATTTTTCGATACCTTCATTCTTAAATGCACTATCATCATTGATTCTCTCGCGTAAGGTTCATAAATTGGAGAACTGTCTTTTTCTTTGAGCTAAAAAAAGAAAGACGAAGATCCTCTTTTCGCCGAAATATGAAAAATTAAAATGAACTGAATGCATTTAAAAATCGGTTTTAAATGCTCCGAGGCATAATTCAAACGAATATGGAAATAAATGGCGCTCCTTCCTGCCAGCCAGCAACGAAGCTCATGAATTTCTGTCAGTTAAAACAGCAAAACCGCACACGGCACAGAAGAATAAGTGAATTAATAAAAAAACTCGCAAATTTCAGGATTAAATTTTGTTCCTTCTTTTCCTTTAACCTCATTCGCACCACACTGGTTGCAAAACTGTTACAACACGATGCATCGTCTTTTTTGCGTCGACGGTCTTTTATTTCGCAGCGAATGTGGCAATCGACTTTGGTTCAGGGATATTTCGCACGCACACAGTTGCATATTGAGAAAACTGCCGCGGAACAAGGCTTGCAAGCAATGCATGAAGTCGATAATTATACTCAAGCAATTGCGTTTAAACGGCGTAAAAGTGAAGTAGCGAAGTAGATGTTGGACATCGTTACCACGTTTCGCTTATGACCCTAATAATCATTTGCTTCTTGGCGGACCATGCCGTTCCGTAGCAATGGCTACTGTACGCATTAGGAATAATACCTCACTGCTGCCACTAAGCATTACATAGAACTCGGCTATCCTGTCTCGAGTGCTCCTCCGCACCCCGTCCCACACCCCTCCGACATCGCCCTCTCCTCCGACGCACCTTCCCTCATCAAATTTCCTATTTCCGCGAGAACGAGCGCAAATCCTCGACCACCTTCCTCCATTGGGGCCTCCTCACCGCACGAGGCAAATTAAAACTAATGACCTTCTCCTTCCTCCCCATTCGTCTAGTTTATCCCTTCTCCACCCATTCTCCCCTTCTCCCCGACTCCTTCCCTCCCAACCCCTCCCCTCTCCTTCTCGACTCTCGCTACTTATGCACTGCGGAGACAAAACGCTTTCAGCGTTTAATAGAGGGGAGCGTCAAGGAGATCTCGGTAAACATCGTAGAGGCAGCAGTTTTAATTTATAAGTCGTTTTATAACCCCAAAATTATATACAGAACTCGTTTCAGTGGTTATTACTGGCTTAAATGTGCCACAGAATGTAAATGTGGCAATTATTGTGGTTCCGCTCCAAGTTGGTTCATTTTTCTGGGGGAAATAGTTTATAAAACATTTGTATGTTGTGTATTTTTTAACTTATGAGGCTCTCCCGGCTAAAAAATCAACTAAGGGTCTATATACCGACAACGCAGCCGTTCAATTCTGCTAGCCTGAGTGGAGTTGTGGACTAATACTTGCGGATTCTATTACTAGATCGGATCACATTATTCGTACGAGAATAAGTAAATTCCTCTATTTACTCGCAAATGAGAGTAATATATTTCATCGAAAAAGTTGAGGGAATTAATCTTCTGGATATGTGTTATAAACTTCACAAGAATCCCCTAATTCCTATTTCAGGTTTATGGTTAATCTTTAAATATCAGACCGCATTTGCAGCCACTATAAGCAAACGGTGGTGACGACGGCTTAGGAAGCAAGACGTAACTTTCTATCGCAGGGGTTTAGAGAAATTGATTGAACGATATAACAAGTGCTTCAATACGTTTGAAAACTATGTTAAAAATTAGTTCGTGTATGTGGCCAACGTTCAACGTTATCTTTACAAAACTTACTTACAGGAAGAGAAGTAATCTTTTTAGTCTGAAATCGACTAATACAGATATGCTTCCTTATTTTTTGGCGGACAGCTCTCATATCGCATAGTGCAGTAATTCTCACGCCCAACCACAGTTGCTCACTTGACCGTCTGGTGTAGGTGCGCTCCACAATGAGCACTTAAAATGACGCGAGGGTGTCAGCTTTCGCGATACGCGCTCGCCAATTAGATAAACCATGCTAATTGTTATCAAGATTGGTCCGTTTCGAGCCACGCTTTTCCGCCCGCATTAAAGGGTCGTGCTGTGACTGCAGAGAGCAGTTCTTGGCGTGGAGGGGGGAGGGGGGGGGCGCGAGGGCGGGGGTGTCTCGCGGCGCCGCCATGACGGATTCAAGATATGGCGAACCGCCAGGAGTAAACCCACACATTTGGCCAGGACGATCCATGAGTAAAATTATCACTTAGCGTCTTGAGGAATATTTCGAGAGTTTTTAGGAAAATTATATTTCTATATTTGAATAAAAAATTAGGCCGAGATCAACGGGCCAATCTGATTTTCAAATCACCAATAAGCTTTCCCATATATAAGGTTTCAGTTAGCGAGTCGCCGTCTTCCGATAAAGTGTATTCAAATTTATTTTACTCTAAAGCTTTTTCGTTATTGATCGGCGAAGGGAAAGGCTCCTATGATATTCAATCACGCATCCGCTAAATCGCTTCATGGCGTTAGGAACTGCCTGTATTATCGCCTGGACAGGCAAGACAAAGTCGATATACGTTCTGATATTCTCATTTTTGTTTTAATTAAAAGTACTTTCCCGTCGACATTGTAAATTGAATCAAGGTTTGTTTGATCGAATCTTACTTCTAATCCGTCGTCTCGAAGGCATTGATTATTTTCGCAGGAATTCTGAAAGAACTTTAAATAAGAGTCATATTAAACGTGACCGGCTTCTGAAAAAGCAAAAACCAAGAAAAGTTAGTTATGAGGAAAAAAAGCAAGACGCAATTGGCAAAAAATGAGTCGTTTCGTTGATTTTACGTAATATAAATTAATTTAACGTATTTTAGATATAATTATTAGGCGTTCTTTATCAGCAAAGCAGTAGTAGCGGAACGTCTCGTCCATCTGTCTTAACTTTCATCCCCTGAACCGCTGGACGGATTTTAATTAAGTACGAGCGATCCTTATTAAATTCTTTTGCCCAATATTGATTTTGAAATGCATCCCTCAATTAGAACTTCCTCATTATATAAGCACTTAAATAAACCTATACTTGTAACTCGGTAAATAGCATCCGTCAAACAACGAATACCATATTTTTCTCTCTCTAGCAATTATATGATCTGCAAGGTATAGATTAAAAAATGAATTTGAATAGATGACAACATTTACCACAAAAAAGTTAGCGAGACCACATAATTACAACTTAAAGAGTTTCGGAGACAAAAATTCGAGAAAATCCAAACATAACATCACATATCCTGTTTACATCGATCGCTAAGACACACAGTGGGTTAAATTGCAAATATAGGTGCACAAAAATACATATAAGTGACACAAAATTGCTTCTAGTTATTTCCTTTTTAATTCTAATTAAAGGTCTCTTGAAACATTATACATAGTGATTATTTTATTTATAATTATTGGGGCATAATCACTACAATACAAATGAAAAATAAACAAATAAATACTAGATTATTTACGTAAATAACAAAGAACATACCTTCATTTGTAACCTCCATTATATATGTAGAACAAAATCAATTTATACAGAAATCATAAACGAGTGCTGTCAAGACAGAGTATAAAATACCGACACTGAATCTCGTTTCGCCGAACCTCAAATATTACTCTTCTAAAAATTGAATAGGTGTCTGAAATAATAGAACAACGCATGAGGCGGCAAGATGTGGCACCAGAATTTCATTATTTAGTGATCAATAGGAATCAATTTATAAATGGAACTAAATAAAATGGTAGGATCTAATAGAGATTTTTGCAGACTCTTCAAACATTACATACAGAGTTTTTTACTTTCTCCATATAAGTAGTACAGGGGAAAGTATTGTATTCATTAAAAAAATTGACTTCGAGATTTCGACGGAAATACACGTTTTGAGGTCCCCTGAACACGTTTTGACCATTTTTCGATGAGGTGTGTGTGTGACAGCTTTTTGTGGGTGCTCTAACTCAAAAACTATTAATCAGATCAACGCGAAATTGTATAGTTAACATTTTTATATAAATCAAAAGAACTAATTAGTTTTTGGTAAAAATCGGTCAACCGGAAGTGGGTGTTTACTCCTGTCACTTATCCGTTATTTTGACATATTTGCTTTAATATTTGATAGATGTAAAAATGTATTGGAATAAACGCTATAGAAAATTTTATTTTCTACAGCCTTTGTTTGAAACATTTTCCCATATAATGCATTGTTTAAGAGATATCTTATATTTTTAGCTGCCACCACCACGCCACCTACCGACGACTATTGTTAACAATTGACGCTTATTGTTAGTTACGTCTTAGTAACGCTCCTTTTTATTTTCTTAATTGTTGGAGCTTTGTGGCTATATCCAATATTAGAAGGCTATGGTTTGAGTTTATTTCTGTTCTTTGTAAAGTCGGAAATTTTCTCGCAGTTTCTTAAAATATTTATTATTATCTAACCTATTTGGAATTTTTAGAATTATTACAGATATGGAGAAAGTCTTGTGGTGGCCACATCAGATTTTTTAATATATCATTCGCCTATATTTAAATTACATATATTGCATTCAAGTACTCGAAAAAATCGTTTGGATATCATAAATGATATCTAATAAAAACTGTTTCTGCTAAATACACAAAACTTTAAGAAATATATGATGTAATGCGGGCCGGATGAAATCACTGCAGCGGCAGAATGTGGCCCGTGGCCGTGGTTTGGAGGCCCCTGATCTACGCAGTAAATATGAAAAATAAATGAGTAAATACATGATTATTTAGGTAAATAACGAATACCATACGTTATTTTGTAACCTCAAATATACAGAACGAACACAACCAATTTGCACAGAACTCATAAAAGCGTGATTTCAAGAGAGAGTACGAAACACTATTGTGCCAAGTTTGCCATTCTGCCATTGCTATACAAAGTTGTTAAATTGATTTGCTATTATGGATTGTGATGCTACATGTATTCAAGTTTACATTGTGATAGAAACAAACATCTTTTTTGACATTAGCTAAATGACATTGTCCAGCTAGATTTGCAATTTAACCCACTGTGCGAGGGTTCTATCGGCTAACAAAAACTAAAAATCCATATTTTTGTCTCTCATACTCGTATATAATCTGCGAGGTATGGCTTAACCTTTAAACGGGCAAGCGGGGTCATATATTTGACCCCACTCAGTTGTTTTGCTTATTATTGTGAAACGTTTTACTTTATGGAACTTCTCGATTTTTGTGTGTGTTTATTTACTACAAAGTTCCTTCTACGTGAATGAAAATTATTATAATTTGTTTCATATAACAAGATAAATAATAAATATAGGATTGACCCCACTTGGCTGGTAATGTTACCAAAAACCCACATTAGTTCTTTGTAATTTATTATGTATTTTTCATGCAAGAGCATGTAAATAATACTTATATTCATAGGATAAATAATAATATTGTGGTATTTTATTTTTTTGCGACTCCGTGAATAAAACTGCGTATTCAAAATTTTATCTGTAGAAGCCTCATGTCTTTTTTCTGGCATTTTTGTAATTGATGCTAGAGTTTGTTATTCTTTGATTTTCCATGGTCAGAAAGAAATATAAATAATAATTATTGTCTCTATAGAACGAAGTAATTTAATACTACTTATTACTTGCAATAAATTGCTACCTTTTATAAATGAAATACTAAGTATTTACCTTTCTTTATGTCAATAAAGGTAAAATACTCCTTTAGCCAAACAATTATAGGGTTACAACACCCAATGCATTTTGCCCACAAGGTGGGCATCGTCAGGGGTAAAACCTGTTTCAACAGTGACTGGGAACCAACTGCCAGGTTTGAAACGGAAAGTATTAAGAAGACGACCGAGAAACAAGTGAAACGCGGAAAGATCTTTCGGCGTGTGTGTCGTTTAAATCTGTCATTTTGTATAGGGTTTTGTTGAAATCTGTGTCCGTGTTCATTAGTGTATCGCGATTTTTGTAAATGTGAAGGTTTTCTAACGAGTTTAGTGAGTTATTGGCTGAAGTTATCAATGTTAAATCGTTTACGTGTATACTATGACCTGTTTCAAAGATGTGGTTGGCAACGCTTGATTTTTCAAAACGATTATATATATACACACAAGTAGTTGGTGCTTACATTCTGCAAGCATTTCATCTGACCTTGATAAACATTAATATTTCAGAGAGATATAACATTATTAGAAATATTTTTTAATTCAAAATATTTCACCTCTGCCCCCAATTTCTATATTTCGTTATTGAACAATATTTGATTAAAACAATGCCTTAAATTTGCAATTTTAAGAGTATTATACTTTATCCAATGTAAGCTACTAATTATACACATTTTTGTCAAATTTAAAGTTGTAGCACATCTAAAAGTGAAATAATATTTATATAATTGTTTAAATTTTAAAAGTTTAATACGGCCGCAATAACACTCCGTTGGGGCTTTTCAAAGGTTTGTTAGTTTCAATGCATTGAGCTCTACTTAACTTAAAATTTCAGCTTCCTAGCTTGCCCCAAAGTACCTAAACATTTATCTATTAGTTTAAATTTTAAGAATTTTTAACAGCCTAACAAATTAAAGTATCAAAATTTCTTTTATTTTTAATTTCGTTTTTTTACTAAATCTACCGGTAAAAAAAGTTTCAGCTTCCTAGCACATTGCATCGATTTTCGTTTAACCCTTATGTAAAAATAATAGATTAAAACAATGCTCAAACTTTGAAATTTTAAGAATTTGTTACTTTCTCCATTATGGGGTACTAATGCTACACATTTCAGCCAGATTTAAAATTGTAGCACTTCTAGAAGTGAAATAATATTTTTCTAATGGTTTAAAATTTAAACATTTTTAACGGCCGCCGCAATATATTTATTTAAGGATTAAAATGTTTATTTGTTCAAATACGCTACTCTGTAAATAACTTGAAAATTTCAGCTTCCTAGCTCATCCCGTAGTACCTAAACAGTTATCTATTTGTTTAAACTTTAAGAATTTTTAACTGCCAAACATATGAAAATATCAAAATTTGTATAATCCCTATTTCGTTTTTTTACAAATTCTACCTATAAAAAAATTTCAGATCCGTAGCACATTCGGTAATACATAAACCTCAAAAATATGTTTCAACATTTGCGAATTATTAGTGGTCAATTTTTTCATCTTTTTCAAAATTTTCTTTTTTTCTGTATATAATTTTCTACAAAATAATTTCAAAAACTCAAACCTACAGCATATAGTTTTCAAGATAAAAATTATTAAACTTTAATGTTCCAATGGGGTTAAAACAACCCCTAAAAATGAACATTTTTGAAATTTTCGATTTTTATAGTTGGTTATGAAAAATGTTCTATAATCTTGAAATTTTCAGCTTCCTAAACCTATTAGATTGGTCTACACACTGGGATAACTTTTCCCATGCTAACTTATGGGAAATATTCCGGGGTATCTGGAGTCGAACCCAAGACACTGTAAGCAAAAGTGACAATAATTCCTAATAGATATTGCGGCCATCTAGCAACACTGAAATTTTCATTTTTCTAGCTTACAGCCAACTGCTCAAAATTAATTCCCATAGGCTCCCCAACTCCGTCAGTGGGAGCTTGCCCATATCCATCTTTTAAAATCCTTCACTTCCCCTGGCCTCAACCTTCGCTAGCATTTCACTCCTAGTTGGCTATTCCCCCATCCCCTCCGCATTCTCCAATCCCCGACTTTTCCGCACTACCCTTCCATCCCCATGCCTCCACCCAGTGTCACTGCCATCAGTTGTCTCTCTCCTGTGCTAAAGAAGGGATCACCCCCGAAAGCTTCCGTTTTTTTCTTTTTGTGTTTGTTTTACGTGTGTCACTTCGACACCCCAGCAGCTCGCCAACCTGAAGTCATCTTATTGGTGAGTGCTCTCTGGGCTTCCCTATCCCAACAACTTGTAGCCATCCATTTATTCCACTTACCTTTCCTCTTCCATAAGCATATATATATATATGTCACACGAGGGTGAGTCAGAACATAAGGTTCCCCATTTCCTTAATTTAAGTACAAATGAGTTACTTTCAAGTATAAATGAGATAGATACAGGTACATCCTAAAGATATTTTTCCACACAGTCACCATGTATGTTCAGGCACTTGTCATAGCGGTAGATCTAAGAGTCAAAGCCTTTGTAGTAGAAAGACCAGTGCTGCTGCCATAGCCTTCGCTCGACCTTCTCTTGGACAGCTTCAACCGTTTGAAAGCATTGGCCTCGAAGGTGTTTCTTCAAATGGGAGAACAGGTGGAAGGTGGAAATTCGATGATGCCAAGTCGGGTCTATAGGGAGGATGGGGAAGAATCTCCCATTGCCAAGTGGTCAAGAGGGTCTTTGTGGTCTGAGCAGTGTGTGGGTAGGCATTGTCGTGCAACAGTAGCACTCCTTTTGACAGCCAACCATACCTCTTGCGGCGAACGGCTGTCTTACGTCAGTTAAACGTAGCCTGATCGTCGCACCACGTGGGGTGAAATCCACCAAAGGGACTCTGTGCACATCCCAAAAGATGGTCGCCATCACCTTTCTCGCACTTGGCATTGTCTTAAACTTAATGGTGGAAGGGAAACAAGGATGCTTCCATACCATGGATTCTGATTTAGCCTCGGGGATATAATGGAAGACCCATGTCTCATCACCGGTGAAAATTCTGCCCAAAAAGTCTTCATCCTCTACCACGTATTGTTGAAGATTGGTAAGCGATGCCATCATGCGTGCCTTCATGTGGTCAGCTGACAATCTTTTAGTCACCCATTTGTAACAGACCTTTGGTAGCCGAGATGCTTGTGAACAATGTTTCATACAGTCATGTGAAATCTCTGCTCCATTTGCGTAAGAGACAGACGTCTGTCTGCCCGCAGTGCTGCATCGATGTCATCAACATGCTCAGATGATGTAGACTCCTGCTTTCATCCACTATGCTCGTCCGTCCATTTTCGAACTCGCGACACCACTTCCGCACATGCTGCCTGACATTACACTGCCATAAGCGCACGTTGTATTTCCACGGGCTGGGTATGTTTTCCCACAGGGAACGAATTACGTCGCCCCTCAACCTTTGTCCACTTATTCAGTACAGTCGCCATTTTCGAACTGACGCTGCATCGGGGCAGCAGTTTCTGCGCTGGCGGAGTGGCCTGTGGCCTATTGACAGGACCACATACTATTATATGACAGTTACAGCTCGCTGTGTTCATTTGTTTCACAAGAATAAAATAGGAACCTTAGTTTCTGACTTACCCTCGCGTGATATATATATATATATATATATATATATATATATATATATATATATATATATATATATATATATAGGCTTGGTTGGATTCGATTTAAATCGAAAAACGTCGATTTTTTTTTAATTCAAAATCGACGAAAATGAATAGATGTCAATAAGCGTCGATTTTCCAACAAGATGGAAAAGTATACGTATAAAAACCTATTCTGAATTATAATATTAAGGCGTTTCTGTTTACTTTTTTCGCAATGTTATTTGCTACCTACGATTTCGTTCCTTTTATGAGCTTATATTAACAGTGGGACTGAAAAGGGTTATTTGATTACACTCAAATATGCGTGTTTTTAAATGCTCGCACTTCTACTCTGAACAATCAGTTAACCGCAAGATCCTAGAGTAGTTTTGAGAACACGTGTCTCTTAGACCTTTTGAGGATTTTGTGATTATAATTGCCGACCTACTGGTGGGATATTCTACGACCCTCTCTATAGAGATAAGGTCATGGATATGTCCTGCTGAGACTTGATCGACCTATGTTAAACGAAGTTCGAAAGAAAAGAATTTCGGGGGTCGTTTTGCTACACCCACGCATCTATCCCCATGGAGTGTATTCCTGGAAAAAATGTTCAATTCCTTGCTAGGGTTTTTCCTATAGATGGACGTTGTTGTATGTATTTTACATCTTCGTATGCAATAAACCCACACTTTGACAGGCTTTCTCTAAAAGTAATCAAGGAAAGATCATTACGCTCTCTTGCTTTTGGCTCCTTCATCCTTTGCTACAGGTTAGTAAATATCAATTTATATATAATTGTTTTAAAAAATGCAAATAAATTAGCAATCGTTAGCAATCGATACTTAAAATTGAAGAGGGATTAAGGATTAATATTTATTTGATATTTGTTGGAAAGTATTTTGCCGATTGGAAAAAACACATTTTAACCAGGATTTGAGGCAAGACTATTGATCGAGCGCTGAATTATTAAGTCTAATTTTTCTCTCTATATATTTTGTTAAATAAAGAGAATATTTAGCACTGTGATGAAATATATCAAATGATACAAAGTAGAGTATTAGATATTCTTTTTTTGACGTATAAACTTTTATTGCGATATTTACATCATTGATGCTTTTGCCTTTATTAATCCTTAATTGGCATCAACGAATGTCTAAAAGCCTTTAAGCTGAACTCGAAAAATTTTTTAAAGAATGTTTCTCGGAAAAAGCAACAGCACATTGTTCGGATTTCATTAATTAAACGTATTCTAGTTTTCATTAAACAATTTCAAGAGATAAAGCATAATTTACTATTTGCATTCGCGATATAATATATTTGTCAACGACGCGATTGGAAGAGTTATATGAAATCAAAAATATCTAGATTTTGAAATACCAGCTCATGATATTTGAGATTTAATGTATACTAAGTTACAGTGTGGTAGAACAATATTCGATATGCAAAATGCTAATTTGGTTTAGTCATCAAGAATATGTCTTTTCATACATATAGGTTGGTTGTCAAAATCATCGCGTTTGGCAAAATTTGTAAGGAAGGAGAAAAAATGCAAGAAAAGAAATATCGTTTCATGTTCGCACAATGGACTTTTTCTGCACCAACTATTTTTTGTTACTTGAAGAGGTAAATTTTCAAGTGAAAATATTGTTATATATATATTCCGTCAACACCTTGTTGACACCCTCCTCACTACCTTTTCTTTTCCTTTAGTTAATATATATATATATATATATATATATATATATATATATAAACTTAAGAAAAAGAAAAGGTAGTGATGAGGGTGGCAACAAGGTGTTGAGGGAAGCCCAGCGGACACTTACCAAGTTGAGGACCAAGCTGGCAGGCTGCTGGGGGCGTCGAAGAGACACGTGAAACACACGAACACAAAAAGACAAAAAAACACGCAAGCTTATCGGGCCTATGCCCTTCTTCAGCGAAAGAGTATCTGCAAGTGACACACTGGGCGGGGAATGACAGGGTAATGTGGGAAGGTTGATGATTGGAGGAGGTGGGGAGTAGGAGGGGTGGATAGCCAATAAAGAGGGAGTGTGGTAAGGGTAAGTGCGAATAACTACAATGTAACAAAGAGACATTGTAAGGGGGCTAATAGGGTTAGCGGAGGTTGAGGCCAGGCGGAGAGAAAGAGTCGAGAAGATGGATATGTGCTAGTTCCCAGTGTCGGAGAAGGGGGGCAGGAGTGTCATAGGGTAAAGCGCGAATAATCCTATATATATATATATATATATATATATATATATATATATATATATATATATATATATATATATATATATATATATATATATATATATATATATCAGGAGTGGCCAAACCTGCATACTCTCAGAGCCGCATATGATAATCTTCCTAAGTTCGAGAGACGCAAGACACGCATTCTGCGCACAAAAATATATTAACGGTAAACATAACTTGCATCAGAAACAATACAGAGAGAATACATCTCCCTTAATCAACCCCAAAACGTCTCAGTCCCACCGCATTATTGCATTATGATGTGATAAGCCTTTATAAGCCCTTTAGTGAAAATGAATAAGAGCCGCTTGTTCAGTTAAAAGAGCCGCGGTTTAACCACCCCTGAAGTTGAAGGAAGCCCAGCGGACACTTACCAAGTCGGGGACCAAGTTGGCAGGCTGCTGGGGGCGTCAGATATATATATATATATATATATATATATATATATATATATATATATATATATATATATGATGTAACGAGACCAGACCGATAACGAACTTTGCTCTTCATTTTATTTTGTTTTTGCGCGCAGCCAACAGGGTGCGCGTCAGTTCTCTCTTCTCGTGTGGATGCTTACAGTGTGTAGTGTGCGCCCCAGGCGATTAAAGGTGTTTGTGTTTTTACGTGTAACTTTCATTTGTGCCCTTTCCTCTCCGAGAAACCCTAGCCCGTCACAAATGGCGCCCAACGTGGGGCTCGGTAGCAGATAAAAGTGTGCAAAGGAATATATGCGTTTCCAACACTCATCAGATCTGAACATCGGATTCCGGAAGCAGCGCAACCAATTCCATGTTGTGTATAGATACCTCCTCACTTAGTGCCATATACAGCGAAATTAAGTGCGACACTTGTGTCCGCAAATTTCAAATTTGTATTTTGGCCATAATTAGTGTGTGCTGTCTATTTTCTACGTGTTAGTGCTATACATCCTGCCACGTGGTTTTCTTAAGTATCCTTCCGCGAAGCGATACTTCTTCGCCTACTTCCACCTACAGTGAAATTTAGTGTGATACGTGATTCCGTAAATTTCAAATTTGTATTTTGGCTATAATTAGTGTGTGCTGTTTATTTTCTACGTGTTAGTGCTATACATCCTGCCACGTGGTTTTCTTAAGTATCCTTCCGCGAAGCGATACTTCTTCGCCTACTTCCACCTACAGTGAAATTTAGTGCGATACGTGTGTCCGTAAATTTCTTATTTCCACGTGATATTATTCGCTCGCTGCGAAAATATTTGTCCTTTCGCGCTGCGACAATTAACTGTCCTTCAGCGCTGCGGCATTGTGTTCTTCCGCGTGGCCATATTGTTTTACTCGCGGCCATATTGCTTTTTGGCCAAACTGCGTTCTTCCACGTGGTTGTTCCTTTGTGCGGCCATATTGCTTTTTCCGCGCTGCGACCTTGGGCCTTGCCGCCTAGCGAATTTTTCCGTATTTCCGCTGAGTGATATTGTTTCCTGCGTGGATTAGTTTAGAAATAGCTACCATGCCTAAATCTAAATCATCACCCACGGAAGGGACGAGTGAATCTCCGCCAGCCTTGACGTTATCAAACGAACAATTTCAGGCGCTGATTGCGCAAATTACGGACTCGGCAAGAATGACTGTTCTTGATAGGCAATTGACGAGCCCCGTTCTTGTTACACCAAGTAGCGGCAATTTTTCTAAATGTACTTCTCGATTTAACGGCAGTGCTTCATCTGATGTTGACGCATTCTTAGACTCGGTTTTGACCTTTAAGGATTGCGCAAATGTCAGCGAAGAAAATGCATTACGTGGTGTCTCAATGCTTCTGGAAGGCATTGCTGCGACATGGTGGCAGGGTATAAAGAGAGATATTTCGGACTGGGACGGTGCCGTGTGCGCGTTTCGAGACGCGTTCTCTCGCAAATTGCCGCCTCATCTCGTCTTCAGAGAGATTTTTGCATGTGAGCAACACGAAAATGAAACAAGCGAGATTTTTGTATGCCACATTCGCGCCCTCCTGTCACAATTACCGTATACCTTGCCAGAACGCGCGCAATTAGATATTGTATACGGGTTAATGAATAGAAAAGTTAGGAAAAGACTTTCACCTAGCGATTTCGACTCATTCAAGAGTCTTTTGCAACGTGCAAAAGACATTGAACACTCACAGCGTGAGGTTCTGCGACCATTATAGGATGTCAGTTGTAATGAAGGTAGAGACCGACCGGAGAAGAAACAGCGTCCGAGGTGTAGTTACTGTAAATATTTCGGCCACGTTGAATCAGATTGCAGGAAAGCAAAGGCAACTAAGGGTGATGTTGCACAATCAGTAAAATCATCACCTCATACCCCAAAATCTGATTAGCCAAAACCACAAATAACGTGTTTTGGGTGCGGTGCCCCAGGTTACGTCAGAAGCAACTGCCCTAACTGTGCGCCTCCCATGAAAACTGAAAGTACGATTGTCTCATCCTTCAATTTTATGCAATCAACCTTCTCTATTGATGATGGTTCATCGCTACCAATGCTCCCGGTCCAGATTTTAGGACTGGATGGTCTAGCTTGTCTTGACACTGGCTCCCAAAGAAGTATAGCCGGTGCACAGCTTTATCATATATTAATTTCTCGAGGGCGTCCGTTCAGCGAGACTTCCCTGGACATGAAGTTAGCTGATGGAAAAACGCATCGCGTATTAGCCAGGAGTTTTTCTGTGGAAATTTCTGTCGTCAACCGTACGATCCTCACGACCTTGATCGCAATTCCGGATGCTACTTGGAATAGATTTTATCCGAAGTGCTGGCGTGGTTCTGGATCTTCCCGGACATGAATGGTTCTTCAAGGAAGATCCCAGTAGCCGCCACGGTTTTGTACGAGAAGAAGATATTGCTACATCTGTACCTGTGAGCAACGTCCACGTCAGCAACCTGCCATTACGGGATGATGAAGGACAGAATTTGGATGAGGACCAGAAACGCCGCATCACCGCACTTCTCGCTGAATAAGAAGATGTCTTTTCTCCTAGCAAGGAGCCCACTCCATTTGCAGAGCATGCTATTAAGGTAACCGATGATACTCCAATCGCTGTACCCCCATATAGGCTGTCGCCTGCCAAAAAGGAGTTTCTTCAGCAGGACCTTGAGAGAATGCTGGTTGAGGACATCATCGAGGAGTGTGATTCTCCCTATGCAGCGCCCGTCGTCCTCGTGCCCAAAAAGGACGGAACCTTTCGGACCTGCGTTGATTACAGACGCCTGAACAGTCTGACGGTTCCAGACAGATACCCTTTACCTCGTGTAGATGACCTACTTCACGCAGCAAAGCAGTCCCTGTACATGACTACGCTTGACTTACGTTCAGGGTATTGGCAGGTTCCGGTCAAGATTGAAGACAGAGACAAAACTGCGTTTATCTCGCCCTTGGGCCACTTCCGATTCAAACGCATGCCATTTGGTCTCCGAAATGCTCCTGCCACCTTTCAAAGGCTGATTGACCGTCTTCGATCTGGTCTTAGAGATGTCCAGGTACTGGCGTACTTGGATGATTTGATCATTTTATCGTCATTCTTTGATGAACACATGGAAGACCTTCGCCAAGTGTTCAGTCACCTGCACCAATTCAGGTTATATGTAAATAGGTCAAAATGCACACTTGGGTCGTCGGAGGTAAAATATCTTGGCCATCTTATTTCACCTCAAGGAATCAAACCAGATCCCGGTAAGATAGCCGCCATCGCAGAAATGAGAGCTCCTAGGAATGTCAAAGAACTCATAACGTTTCTCCAGACAGGGTCCTGGTTCCGACTGTTTGTGCCCAACTATTCCAGTGTTGCTCGACCTCTAAGTGATTTGACGAAAAAGAATGCTCTATGGAATTGGGGACCGAGTCAAGATGATGCATTCAAGATGCTCAAGAAATTACTAACAACACCGCCCATCCTTCGGCAAGCAGACCATACACTGCCATATGTGCTCCGAACAGACGCAAGCACTTACGCTTTGGGAGCGGTTCTACTCCAGGGGGAGCTTCCAGACCAACGCCCCGTCGAGTATGCGAGCAGACTGCTGACTCCCTTTGTCGCCACTCATGGTGCCCCTGATCCGTGTCTATTACGACCGCTGCGGAAACGAGGCCGTCCACGGCAACAGCAATCAGCTCCAAGACCTGCATCGGTGCCTTCTGCGTCATCGGTGTCTTCTATATCATCGACGCCTACCAGGACATCGTTCCCTTCCAGGACATCGGTGCCTTCTACGTTATCGGTGCCTTCCAGGACATCGGTGACTTCCAGGACATCGGTGCCTTCTACTTCATCGGTGGCTTCCCACATACCTGCGCTACCTACTAGGATGCAGCCACCTAGGAGATGCCGCCAGTGGCAGATCTTGTAGAATTGCATTCGAGGTCGTACATGCCATTCTAAGGGGAGGATGTAACGAGACCAGACCGATAACGGACTTTGCTCTTCATTTTATTTTGTTTTTGCGCGCAGCCAACAGGGTGCGCGTCAGTTCTCTCTTCTCGTGTGGAAGCTTACAGAGTGTAGTGTGCGCCCCAGGCGATTAAAGGTGTTTGTGTTATTACGTGTAACTTTCATATGTGCTCTTTCCTCTCCGAGAAACCCTAGCCCGTCACAATATATATATACAAACACGTAGAATTTGTAAATAAAAAATAAATTTAAATCATCGAATTGAAAGATTGAAAACTGCCAGCCATATAATATATGTAAGTACTTGCATTTATTTACGATTGCTATACCCTCCGGAAAAAATCGTACCTCCAAAATGACTACATTTTCTATACCCAGAATCTAACTCTTAATATCATTATACCACAAATTCTTTTCCATTCGTTTGAGAAAATTTACGCAGCAACTCTTAGTCCTAGGAATCAATTCACAGGTTTAAAAAGTACCGTAATGAAGTGATACTTTCCTTTCCCACCAGAAAGCTCCTTTCCTGCATTTGCATCCACAAGGCACTTTCGCTTACTAAAATTTCCCTCTCCCATTGTAATCATTCTGATGATGGTCGTTATTAGCAGGACAAACAATGAGGCCTGTCTCTTAGGTGATGAGAATTATTTTGCAGTTGAAATGGACATATAGTGAGCTAAATAGTCTTACAGCAAAATATATCAGCTTTATTACTGATTTTTTGCCAATCATATAATTTATTTTTTGTTAAATGTGGTTTCTCTTCCTTAATAAACGTTCCTCGCGAGTCATGTAGAAAGTATTTTACGAAGATACGCAATATCTCGGTCATTTTAAATTTGTTTTCAAGCTGTTTTGAGGCCTTCATGTATGTCTAAGTTCATATTCATCATCAATCACGTAAATAGTATTTATTAGTTCGCAGCTGGAGGAGTACGAATAGTTTCCTCGGCTGATAGGTTTAAGAGAGCGATTTAATTTTATTTTAAAACGTTCTTCCACAGGACATGTATCGCGCGTATAACACCTCCTGGCCGCCTGATCTATTTAACAACCATATCGTATCATTTATCGCATGGAGCGAGAAATATCAAATTTGACTGTGGAAGACACTTTCACCTTGAAGCTGTTCGACGAAAGAAACCAGCAATGATGACCTTTCAGATGTGTTTAAATTTCGACTTTGATGAAACTTTGCACACTTGTGCACAGCTCAAAAATGACAGAGGCGCATACGCGTTTTTAAGGGATGATATCATCCCCTAAAGATAAACCCCGGAATCGCTTTCAGACGATTAATTCTCAAACTGCCGGAGATAGCTCAGATTCGGCTGCTATATATTATTTCCCGTCTGAAATTCCAAAAAAAAAATATTTTACATGGGAATCAATTTCAGAGGACTAAATTTTTAAAATGATTGATTCTAAACCAAGCTTGAACAACATAAAACCCGTGCGCCAGAATATGGCCCACCAAAGGTTTTTACTTGGCCCGCTTTCATTACTTGTGCAGATAAAATCAGTATTCACAAATAAAACCAAACTGGAAGTATTATTTCTTTAAAAAATTATAATCTACCTAGTTAAATAAAATTGTTTAATTATGTATAAAATATAAATCACAATATTAATAGCGATTTGGGTGTAAAAAAGGACGATTTATGATCACTCATAACGCTTTAAACGGTGCAATGATAGGCAATAACTGGACAATTCTAACTTGCTCACTGGCCCTGAAATATGGCTCTGTATGCGAAAATGTTGGACAGCACTGTTCTAGAAGGTTAAATCAATGACGTGTTGGTGCCTTCCTTAATAATTAGCATCGACGAAATCAAAACCATGGAAGAGTATCGAGTCGAAGGAAGGTGACGGAACCAGTAGTCCACGTCGTCATTCTCACGCAAGTAAGACAATAAACCAAGTTATATATTACTAACCCAGGGTATACATGCAATCCAACGCAATATTACGCGTCGACTGCAATATTTTAAAGAAAACTAATTTTGGAATAATGCGGATATCTTTGGGCCTCACAAATTCAACTCCTATACGTGAGCCTGTGAGTTCTTATCGTTCCAGAGGAAACGCATTTTACAAATGGGCCATTTATATTTTCATTTTAAAAAGAGAAGATTTATACGACGCGATACATCATTTCTGCGATATGGAGCTGGGCATTCGATCAGTCACTTTACAATTATCATTAAGCATTTAAATCCATTTTCTCGTTTCGCCTTTGCGTTCTCCCATTTCCCTGCCATGTTCTCCGCATCCTCTTTCCTTCCTACTCGGTCTGACATCCTTCCTACCTCTCTCTCCCGTTCATTGTCTTCTACCTCCTTAATCCTCTTCCGCCCCTTCTCTCTCACTCCTCACCCTCCCTCCTCTTCCTTCGTCCCCTAGATTCCCTTCCCTTCTTCTAATCTTCACGCTAAATAGAAATGGAGCTTTTTCTTCCTTTTCCTCCGTTTCTCCTCATTTATTCTCCCTCCCACTTACCCTCTTCTCTCTCTCACTCTCTCTTCTCCCCACACCTTGCTCTTTCTCTCGTCTTTCGCATCTCTCGGCAACCCCTTGCTCCATGAAATGCAGATTAGGGTTGAATTTACAGCATTCGCGAGTATCATGGCGCTCCGAGCACGGAAATTAGTTTTTATAACATTATTTGCTAAGTTGGGAAACTTCGTGGCCGCCCGTATATTTTTGCTTTTAAACGCAGTTAGCGGTGTAGTTGTCATCCGCGATTAATTTTTAATAAACTTGCTACGCGATATCCGGAATTTATCAATGTTAAGCTATAACGAGTTGAAGATCTGCATTTTCTATTCGTAATGCGAATACGATTGTACGTTTCATATTAATATCGGATTCACGGGATAAAAGAGGTGTGTTTCATTCCAATTGAGTCGGATTTTTCCGTTGCAAATTCGATCGCGTACATAAAAAAATAATTTATCTTCGATTAACTATTTCAGTAGTTAACTACATTTTTTAATCGAATTGGAACAATTGCTCTCTCTTGCTTGCATTACGTGTCGTGATTTTTAGGCGTTCTTTACCAGCGAAGCGTTAGTAGCGGAACGTATCCTTCGTCCTTCCGCAGTTTCCTCTCCGAAACTACTGGGTGGATGTTCATGAAATTTGGTATTTAGGACTTGAAAGCAAATAAAATTAAAAAATTGTATAAATGGTTTAATCAGGAGGGCCACTTTACTGGTGACAAAAAAATGAACTTTCAATCATATCTCATAAAATATTACGTATATAAAAATTCTTCAAACTAAATTTGTAGAACTATTTAAAGATAATATGTTCTATTCCAATACATTTTTATTAACGAAGTAGCCGTTTCCAAGAAAATCAAACGAAAATGTCAAAATTAACTTAGAACTAGGACAATTTTTCCCGTGTTTATTATTTGTTGCCAACGAAAACAATCTTCGTAGTAACTGAAGTAAACAAAATCTATTTTAAATACCTTTAATTTCCTTTTGCGCACCTACAGCAGCGGCGTAGCCAGGGGGAGTGCAAGAGTGCATCTGCACCCCCCAAACTGCTTCAGAAAATATGAAATGTTAAGTGCGTTCACCAACGCAGTATTAATGTTAACTAAAACGCTACCGTAGTATCAATATTAATCAATAGTTCTTTAAAATTTAATACATTATTTGTGTGAGTATTAATTTATATATTTTCATTATTAAAAATAGTATGGTGCACCCCCCAAATCAAATTTCTGGCTACGCCACTGACCTACAGCATATAATAAATGAAAGGAAATGGATCATCCACCGAGAAGAAATAAAATCAAATACGTCTATTTTCCTTACGTATACACACAGCTTTTGTAAGTGAAAACAATAGGATAATTTACGGCGAAAGGATGAAGGTAAACGTAAAGATTATTACTAATCATTTTAAGTGAGGTATGTTTAAAATAATTTTCTATTGTTTTATTAATTACTGCTAATTATAAAATAAATCGCTAAATCACAAATTCAATATTTTCTTGGCATCCCTTCTGATGTATCGTTTTACTGTGCTTTGACATTAGATTAAGCCAATTAATATCTATCTTTTTTGGGAATGATAGCATAAATCGTAAAGCAAGCCCATGGAAACTGTCTACTCCGACGTGGAGTACATATTTCCATTCTTGTTGATTCTCTTTGCAGCTGGATACGAACAAAAAGATGAATGCAAACAATTTACAAACGCGACCATATGAGACCGACAATCTCCTCGATTGACACAATTTCGCCGAAACGATGAGATGGAAAAAAGTCGCCGAAAAGCCCAAAATACCCACCGAAAATAAGCAAGTTTCAACTTAACGCCGCCAACGACGCAATCCTATGAGGACGCGCATGGCTTTTCATATGTGTTATTCTTCGATTCTCGCACTAAGCACAACATTTCTTTCCCATATAATAAGAACTTTCGTTCCTCGTGAAGCAGAACACCCATCTTTGCACAAATACGAAGCCACCAACTTCTCCATTTTCACTATCTGTCGGCCCCTATTGCCTCAAACATACTGAACTATAATGGTGGATTCGCCTACGAGATAGCGCCGCTTACGAGAAAGGAGGAAGCGGAGAGATATGGTGGGGGAGAGAGGAGGGAAGGTGCGGGGGAGGGGTGGGGTGTGGAGGGAGAGGTGAGGGAGAGAGGAGAGGTGCAGGGAAAGGCTGGGGGTGGGGAGAGAGTGGAGAGAGAGTGGGGAGGGAGTGGGAGTGGAGGGAGAGTAGGAAGGGGTGGGAGCGCACACAGTGGCAGAATCGGAATGAGGGCGCGAATAATAGAGGCGCTCCATCCCAAGCAGAGGGGATCGATGTCTCTCTCTCTCTCCCTTCCTCCTACTCTCTCTTTCTCCATCGCGTCGTCTCCAGCACTCGCTGCTCGAGGAAGACGCGCGGTGAGCGATGGGACTTCACCGATGACCGAGCGAGAGTTTTAAAAGTTTCCAAGGAGGCGCATTATCTGACGCGGCACGCAATGAATAATTTATCGCTTTGAAAGCGAAAGGTGACGAAGAGAGAGTGATGAAAAGGGAGGGAGAGAGAGAGAGAGGGAAGAAAGCGAAAGAAGGGGGGAGAAAGCCAAAGAGGGGGGGAGAAAGCCAAAGAGGGGGAGAGAAAGCGAAAGAAGGGAGGAGAAAGCGAAATAGGGGGAGAAAGCGAAAGAGAGATAGAGAAGAGGTGCAGAAAGAAAAGGGGAAAAAGGTGAAGCCAGAATGGAAAGTGGGAATGGAATGGAATGAAAGAGGAAAGGAATGCCGGGGATAATAGAGATTAGAATTTAGAAAGGGTAAGCGGGAAAAATGCAAGGGTTGGAGGAAGAAAGCAGGGGGGGAATTGGAGGCTAAGGGTCATGGAGAGGGGGTGGGAGGAAGAAGAGTGCGAAAAGGAATGAAGGGGTGGAGACAGACAGACAGACAAACGATTTTATTAAAGGCGAATTTGAAACTATATAGTCAGTCCCTTCTTACATTAAACGCGTACAGGAAGGGAAGGAGAGGAAACGAAGAGAAGAGGGAGATGCGATCAACTGACGAACGGAGAATGCAATGGGAATACAATGGAAGATGGAAATCGGAGGTGGATAAGGAGAGGGGGGAGGGGGAGAGAGTTCGAGGCACGTCCCGCGCAACCAATGCTGCCCACATTTGCTCGTGGACAGAATCGCGCAGACGCATTCGCATGTCCGGAGTGTCGGCGCGGCACACGCGGCGGTGGCGGCGTCGAAATGCGGTCGAAGGGAGAAAGGGAATTTAGATTGATACGTGCAGCGAGATGTACTGTCTAAGCTGATGATCAGAACTTAAGCGGTTGGAAGCGATTTGATTGGTCGGGTGGAGAACCCGCGTCTCCTTGGATGGGACTTCCATCAGGGAACGGAATGCCTCGAGAGCTCGGTATAGCGTCTGGGCGAATACCATAGCTTTTAAATGGCTAGCAAGACCGACATTTTCGGAGGTCGCGAAGAATTCGAGTTGTTAAATGTACTTCGATTCCAAAAAATCCTCACACATGCAACTGTAACTGCAACGGGCACTTGTTCCATAATTTAGCTGACTCATGGTGGTTATATTCTCTGCTTCAGCGCAATAAAATAGGGTCGGAAGCTATTAATGGGATTAATTACGGCGTATGTGATCCCAATTGGATGAATCTGCAGTAATGAAGATTGCATTTGATGCTCCTATACTGGGAAAAAATCAAAAGGGTTTGTTTCGAGCGTGCCTAATATTAAGCTATGAATGGCGAATATTTTTCAATTGAGAAAATTTAAAGATAGAAAGTTTGCCTAAAATTAGGAGATATCTTTGATTAAATTGGTATAATTATAAATAAAGTGCATTCAACTTATATTTCTTACATTTTTCTCCCTCATTCCTTATCCATCCTCACATTTTAGTATCCACCTCCTCTTCCTCCTACATCCCCTTCTCCCCTTCCCACACCTTCTCCTCTCATGCCTATCTCCTCTTGTGTTCAGTTCCCCACTCGCATGACGCCTCTTGATTACAGAGTCACGGAATGCGAGCGGTTAAGCCTTAATTACTCGCGTGGGGTCAGTATCGCAAACCATAACAACGATGCTGAGGGTAGAGCTGTCACCCTCACTTCACCTTCCTAACTCATTCTACTCATTATTATTCACGGCTCTGGAGAGCAATGACTTCATTGCGTATTGCTGCAATCCAACCAGACGCGAGTACTTGCGTTACATAATTACGCAAGATAATGATTCCGACTGAGATCATTCCGATAAAAAATGCAGAGACTTGAAGAAGTCCTTTTTTACGGGAATTCTAACCATTGCTTCTTATGTTAATAGACAAAACACTGGCCCTTTATTTCAATGTAAACCCGTCACTCCAACGCTAAAATTGAAGAGGACGCAAATTATGCTCGAAATCTGCAACGCTTTAAAAGGAGATGTTGAAAAAATGCAACCAGACCCTTTCCGCTTACAATAAAGATAAATGAACAAACACTTGACAGATTTTTATCTATTTTGTGAATTTCATCGCTATCAACGAATTCATTTCGCACAAAGTATTTACCGGGAAATTTAATAGCCGAAATTTTCTGTTCTTATATCCTATACATAATCAGCGAATTTCCGCCTGTATTAATTTTGGCCACCGGTGTTAAAAACCGAGAACTACCAAATCTCCTACTTCAGGGGTCACCAAACTATTAACTGTGCGGGCCACATATCACATTTCAAATGACTAATCGGGCAGTGTGAAAATTTCAAAGAACAAGTTTTGAGAATTTTTTCGATTCTGTAATATGCAATTCGCTTACATTAAAAGTAGAATTCACCCAAGCACTCGGAAAATGTCGTTTAGATATCATAAATGATATCTAATGAATAATCTTGCTGATAAGGCGGGCCGGATCAAATCATTGGACCGCGGGCTGTAGTTTGGGGACCCCTGTCCTACTTATTACATTCAGATGAGATTACGAGTTGATACTTTGTACATGCGTAGAAGGTCATATTTTATAACCCGGAATATCGACATTATCGATCAATCCTTGCGGTCGTTAGATTTATCTTCAATCGGGACATGTTTCTTCAATCTACAAATTGTTCGGAAATTACTTCGGAAAATATTTTATATAATATTTACTTTATAGCCTACCTTTATCGTTTTATATACTAACATCAATCACAGTAGATTAATTGCGTCTATGCAATAGCCCATTAATCTCGTTTACTTATCGATGAATCCACTTTGATGACGAATGGTCATGTAGGTTCATTTTTTGCGCTTTAAATATCAACAAAGAAGCAAGTTTAGCAAAGATCTCATTAATTCGTTAATATTCTGAACCAAATTTAATTAGAAGAGTGTAAAAAATAAGGATATAAAGATACATCACGTTAGGAAAGAGTACATATTATTATGCGTTTTTGCACGAAGTGAACGCATATAGGGGAGATCGCTTACGTCCGTCCGTCTGCATGTTAAAACTCGGAAACCGTTGGACGTATTTTGATGAAATTTGGTATTGGGGAGTTTTGCTAAAATTGGTCGACCGATTTTAATGTTGCTTAAAATCTGACAACAATGACGACCACTTTACATGAAGACCTACATGTAATTTACAATGTTCCTTTGCTTCAATTCGGGAACCGCTGGTCGTATTTTGATGAAATTTGGTATTGGGGAGTTTTGCTAAAATGGTCGACCGATTCCAAGTTTGATTAAAATCGGACAATAATAACTACGACTTTACATAAGGACTTACATGTATTTTACAACGTACCTCGCTAACTTCTCATTAAAAACTCATCTTAGCGAAAAATATTGAGAACATGTGAAATCCCAAAGAACGCATTTGGAAACTCTGTGTAACATGGAGTACACCTTTCAAATCTTGTCTCTTCAGAAAATGCCCGATCTATTTTGCCTTCCTCTTTCTAGTCATTTGTATAATCAATCTCCTCTCTCCTTTTTTGTAATATTTCATGTTTTACTCGATCCATTTTATTTTCAGCATTCATCTACTTGCCCACATTTCCAGAAATTGTGTATCATTTTTCCTGTTTCTTATCATAAAATACATTAAATAAATCTGAAATATGCAAGACTAAACGCTATCATAGATTGCCTAAGGCTCCTTCCTCTTTGTTTACATCTATTTCGATATTGGATAATAATAGAATATTAGAAGTGTGTGAAGAGTGGTGAGGTACAAAATGCTTCAACATTATTTAATATTATTATGCGTTCTTTGCACGAAGTGAACGCATATAGGGGAGGTCGATTCCGTCCGTCCGTCCGTTCGCATATTGAAACTCGGAAACCGCTGGACGTATTATGATGAAATTTGTTATTGGGGAGTTTTGATGAAACTGGTCAATCAATTTCAATTTTGGTCATAATCGGACAAAAATGATGACCACTTTACATGAAGACCTACAATGTTCCTTTGTTTCAACTCGAGAACCGCTGGACGTATTTTGATGAAATTTGGTACTGGGGAGTTTTGTTAAAATTTGCGATTTCAATTTTGGTTAAAATCGGACAACAATTACGAATACTCTACATGAAGATCTACATGTAGTTTACGATGATCCTCTTTTAACTCGGGGACCGCTTGACGTATTTGAATAAAATTTCGTATTGGAAGTTTTACTAAAGTTGGTCGACCGATTTCAATTCTGGTTAAAATCGGGCAACAATTACGACTACTTTACGTGAAGACCTGCATGCAGTTTACAATGTTCCTTTGTTTCAACTCGGCAACCGCTTGACATATTGTGATGAAATCTGGTATTGGGTAGTTTTGTTAAAATTAATTGACCGATTCCAATTTTGGTTAAAATCGGACAATAATTACGACTACTTTACATGAAGACGTACATGTATTTTTCAACTTACCTCGCTTGCTTCTCGTTAAATTCTCGTCTGAGCGAAAAATATTGAGAACATTGTGAAATCTCAAAGAACGCATTTGGAAACTGTGCCCCGACATGGAGTACACCTCTCCAATTTTGTTACATTTAGGCGCGTTTCGTGCGACGGAATTGAATTTGAAACTAAACGATATAATTTTAACGAACGCACACCATAAAAATAAAACAGATAAACACTACGGTCCGATGATGCCTATCTGTCTACTAATATTTCGTTTTCTAATCAGTTGAAATTAGTCAAACAATGGAAAATTATTTTAAACATTCCCATCTAAAGTGGTCGCATCATTAAGTTTACTTTCTTTTCTATGTCGCAGATAATCCATTTCTTTCCTCTTACAAAATGCTGCATGCACACGTAAAAACATTCAAGGTATCTTATAAATTATGACAGATCCCATTTACTTCATTTACAACGAAGATTGTTTTCGTTTATAACAATTAGGTATCGATACATGCATTTTTCGAAGCTCAAAGCGAATTAAGACTTTCTTGTTTGATTTTCTTGATAACGTCATCTCCTACGATAAAAACGTAACTGGGGAGAAATATTTTATTTGGTTAGTTCTACAAATTTTGTTTGATAACTTTTTCGGTATAATTAATATTTTAGGAGAAATTATGAATAGTTCGTTTTCTGTTTTAAGTAAAGTGGGATCCCTGACTGGGTTATATGAACCATTTATGCCATTTTCTTATTTTCTTTTGCCGTATGCACCGAATTTCACGAAAATCCGATCGATAGAGGCCGAGAACGAACATGCATACGGAAGGACGGACAGAACGTTAGCAACGGAACACGCCTTAAAAGAGAACAATGTACATTTACCAAAGAGCAGCGACAAAAAGGTCAAACGCATGTTTCGTTAGCTCATAATCAGCATTCTTAAAATATTAAAGAACACCAACGCGAAAGGAACGTCGAAATGTGAAGATCAATTTAAACAACTCTAGAAAACAAGTAAATGTCGTCATCCTTGCAGCATAAAAAACGGCGAAAAATAT
Organism: Tanypteryx hageni; assembly: GCA_028673005.1. NCBI lineage: Eukaryota > Metazoa > Arthropoda > Insecta > Odonata > Petaluridae > Tanypteryx > Tanypteryx hageni. The sequence goes on along the minus strand of CM054113.1, from coordinate 110,682,694 downwards.
TTTGGCAGAATGAGTTTTGTTTGCACACTTAGCAAAAAAAATAGGGAAAGGAGAAAGGTAAAGCACGAGAACACCCAAATACAATTGCTTTTAAATGTTTACCGTGCAATCCGCGCAAATCATACGCCTCTTTATTAAACTGTACAATTGCATGCAAGAGAAATGGGCCAGTTGTATCCGTAAGTTTTAGCGATTGCTTCTACGGATCAAGGTTTTTTTTTGGCCGGAGGATATAATCAGTGAAACAAGTGAGATAAGTGAAAAATATGGGCGTACGAGTCCAGAAGGACCAAATAAGGCCAAAACGAGGGAAGCAAGTGGAGGCCGGAGAGGCTCGAGGGTGGAAGGGGGAGGAGGGGTGGGGGGAGAGCAAAGCGAGCAGCTGGCGGAGACCCATAGTTCACAGAATTAGTAAAGAAGCAAAAACCACACCGATGCTGCCATTCGGAAAAGGCATTCGCCCTCATCAAGGTAGAGAAAGATGAAATTTGTCCCCCTAAAGTACAAGAGAACAGGCGTTCGATAAAATGTAACTGAAAAAAAACACGATTTCACGTAAATTATAAACAAATGAACAGATTATGTATGTAAATGTTTAATCTTAAAAAATAAGAGAGAAATTCTGTTTTTTCTCAACTATTTCAATTTGAAAATGGAGACACATAGACTCAACGCGACTTATTACGTAACATTTTCATTCGCGAGTAATTAAGGTTTAATAAGCCAGATGCGCGGGAGAAGGAATAGGGATGTCTTTAGAGCGAGACCATACGGACGACAAGTGAAGGACGAGGAGGCGCTATTAGGGATGAAGATGAGACAGGCCAACGAGTAGAAAAGGAAACTGCTAATTGCAGGCTAAAAGAAAAGAATGCTGGAATTACACGACGAATATCATTAAGAGACCGAAAATTTTAAGCATGCACCTTCAAAGTAGCATAAATATTTCTCTGTTCGATGATTCGGAATGGAATATGGGTAGCAACGTACTTACTCATTGCCGGCGTAGTGTTAAGTTTGAATTTCATAATATTAGAGAGAAATTCATGTTCCTGATTCTGCAAAAACCATTCTCCTCTTTTCTCTATACTTGACAAGTTTTCTCATTCTTATCCAGAAAGCTTCCAAATCCTTTGAGGATGATGTATGCTAGGGTTCACCAAACGGATTACTAAAATAACCACGTAAGGTGTCCCTCTGCAGGTCTTGCGTAACATCTCAAACGACTGGTTGGACCGTGTGAAAATTTGAATGACGTATTTTTGAGATTTTTGGCTATGCAACATGTCATACACCAAGTGTATATTATTAAAAAATCGCCATATTGAATTCATGTACTCGAGCGATATTGTTTATATTTTAGCAATAACTTCTAAATGCTTCAGGCACAAAGATGGATTTGCATATTTTAAAGAAATTGCCGAGGCAGGATGAAATCTCTGCCTGACCATAGTTGAGAGACCCTATGCTATATATGCGTTTCCTTGATGACAAAGTATCACTTAAAAACTACGTGAGAAACTCCTCGTTTTGTTCGTGCACAGATTTTATTTCATCGTTCTAAATAAAACTAAGTGAATTGTAAGTGAAAAGCACGCGTCATAACTGGTATAAATATTGATAAGTTCGTTTTGAAATACATCTGAAATGAGTAGATGACTTTATGTAGTTGGTAAATTCTGAAATTTCACACGGTGGCAGTGTGTGTGGTTATGTTCCGAATTTCGATTCAGATAAGATCTCATCTAACAAAAGAATTTCGATCTGAGCGAATCAAGCGTATAACTGAGATTTCGTAGGGTAACCTACCCTGTACTGAGTTTTGGTGCGGAAAATGCAGTTTAGGATTTCTGGTGATTCTCCGCCAAATAGCTTCATGCATGCATGCAATCGCTGATTACATTTCTCTGAATGTAAAAGATACGTTTAACGTTGTTTTAGCTTTTAAAACGTTGAAAATGTGTTTATTGGAACTGAGAATTCTGTCGTAATAAAAAAATAAATACAAAGTTTGGAGACGTCAAGCTATATCAACAGTTGTGTGATATTACCCAGCCTAAGCAGTATGTAACCAGGAGAATCGCTCCTAGGCACAAATGCAAATCCCTGAGATGCGCCACTAACTGCCGTAAAAGTTTCATAGACCTTGTTATTAAGCAAGGAAGATTTTAGCGCGTTTAAGAAAAATGTGCATAAAGTTCCACTTTGGCGTCTGAGTGTGCACTTATTTAAATTATGACAAAACCGTACATGAAAGAAAGTTGAAACTTGAAGGGTAGATTTCTGTACTGTTACCACTTATAGTTTTTTATTTAAGCTTTGAAAAATAGAGAAGTTCGGATTGAGGTCCATTTAAAATTTTGTTTCTTAAATATCTCCGAAGGCGTAAAAAAAAATTAAGTACGTTAATTTTCCTTGCGTGCGCATAAAGCGCTTCGTATGGGAAACGGATGAATAAGTCACGACGAAAGAATTAATTTGAACGTAAAGATTACAATTATTCAAGTAAGATATGTTTTAAATATTTTATATTATCTTTCTTATATCTCCGAGGGTATTAAAGATGAAAATTTGATATTTAAGGGTAAATTTTTTCACACTGATGCCACTTATTCTTGAAAAGTTTGAATTTAGAAAATTTTACAGAGGCGGATAGGAAAACGTTCAAAAATTTAATAAGAAATGCATTGCGTTTTAAACTTAAATGTCATATGGGAGGTATCAATTATCCGAGAAAGTAAACGTTTATGTAAAATACGTGTTCATGTAGAATGATGATGGGCAATACAACGCTAATTTATCTATTAAGCCTCTCTCATTTAAAGGCTAACTTCACGTGGTATCCTCCTTATAAAACAAACGGGGGCTCTAGTGACCGAATATGGGGCATTATAACCGCAAGAAAAAGAAAAATTCGCTAATTTTATCCATGGGAATAACTTTGAAACAGAAAAAATTCTGCTCCGCCCGGCAAGTGGAAGACCCGGGTTCGATTCCAGGTCATAGCAGAATTTTCTGTTTCGAAGTTATTCCCAAATTACAGCTTATGCCATTCTGCATAGTTTCATATTATTCCACCAATTTTATACATGTTTTGTTTTATACAGTGTAATATGCTGTTGTCCCACCTTCAGTGCGCAGAACCATAATGGCAGGACTTCAGCTAATCACTGAATATTTTCTTTGTGAATTCTTTCACCGCCTTTGACTGATTTCTTTAGCGCTCCTCACTATATTTAAATTACACCTCTATTATGGCAAAGTATCAACTCATTATTTGAAGTTGCAGTTTCTTTGGTGAATGAGAGAAATCCTAACCCCTCGATTGAACTATGTTTCTTCGTTATTAATATTACTAATTAAATTTGCGTGATATGAACATTTCCATTAGTTGCGTATTTTTCCTAGGAGTTAATGCGAATAACTCAAGAATGGTGGGTTCGGTTTCGATAAATCATTTCCCGATACCCAAAGCGACCTCCGAGGAAGGTTTTAGGTGGATCATCGGTAATAATAAGAGCTTTGGTTCTAATCTCTATTTTTGAATGTGTAGGATATTTCTGTTACCTCTGTGATTGTTTTAGATCAGAGATGTGAACTCGGTAGTTATATATAGCGGAGTCAATAAAACAAAGTCTATTTTTACGACAAATAAAACCTGAATAAATTTCTAATTAGGTGAAATGCTGATTTAAATCTGAAGACCGACAGAATTTTTCAACCTTTAACGACGAAAAATTTGTTTCCACGACTACTTTAATTTCGTTGTTGAATTATTATAAACTATTTTGTTGCAAGATTTTCCTTAATACCAACATTAATTTCTTAAACTTTTTTATTTTAGCTGAAAGAGTTATTTAGGATTGTTTAATCTAATAATTAAACTAATACATATTTAATATTTTGTTGGATAATTTTAGGTAATATACATCATATAAAAATTGAAAGATTGGAAACCAAGTGCATCAGCATTTAAAATGAAATATGATCAAATACACGAGCAAGTTCGATTAAAAACCAGAGAATTCTGCTCGGAGGAAAATATGCACACGAATTTCTATTAAATTGTAATTCTTTTCCAATCTTACACTAATCGCTTAATTCTCTTCAGGAATTGAGTGAAAAACTCATGAGGAGTATTGGGGAGGCTGGTTACACTGCATAGGCAGAGACAGAGTACATATATGTGAGGTTTAAGTTTTGAGAGGTAACGGGTTGTTACAATTCTACTCAACACTATCTTAAAATGGACTTAGTTTTGGGAAAAAATATAAACAGAAAATGAATCACGACTCTTATATATTTTACACAGTGCATTTCGCCCATTCGAGTGAATACCTGAAAGTAGCACATCATCACGAGAACCGACTATTTTTCAGAAATGTTTCGAGGCATTTATTCGAAAAACCGTGCTCAACGCAAAAATGTGCTTACCAAGGTACGCATCCAGAACCGGCTACATGGCGAAAACACAAAAAGAAATCCTTTCGCTTGAAATAGAACAGGATCAGTAAATCATACATACACGTATTAAATTCATTGCTGCATCAACGCCCACCGAATATCGCGCGATTCCGAACTGTGCGCGCATACATTGGGAAAGAAACGCGGTTTATTCGGAAACGGTATCTAACGAGTGCGTTTGTGTCGGAAGAGAGAGAGTTCGTTAGAAAAGAATGTACGAGTGTAAAAGTGAAGGTTGAAGAGGAGAAAAGAAAGTGAGTCGAGAGAAAAAGAGAGGTGAGAGCGAAATGCGGAAGATAGGGGTAAAAGAGGAGTGAAAAAATCCTTTTTCACTTCAAGCCTAATTGCTTCTTTTGAAAGGGAGTGCAGAGAGAGAGAGAGGCAGGTGGAAAGGCGTGGTGGCGAGGAGGGCGAGGTGGAGCGGCGAGGTGGAACGGCGTGGAGGCGAGAGAAAGATGCGCCAAAGGGAGTAGGTAGAGAGAGGAGAATGGAATGCGAAGAGAGAAGGGATGGAGGGGACGGAAATGGCGTTGCACGAGTGGAAGAGAAGACACGAGAAAGGTCGAGAGGGAGGGAGAGGAAAGGGGAGATTTAGGTGAGAGAGAGATACTCGGGAGGTGATGTCGGAGAGAGGGAGAGAGAGAGAGAGGGAGATGGGAAGTGGAGGGAACGAGGGCGAAGACCGAGAAGACGGAGGCGAGGAGAAGGGAAGAGAAGAGAGAGGAAGAAGGAAGGTGGGAGAGCGAATAGATCGATGATGAGAAAGAATTCGCGGGTAGGAAAATGGGGAAAAAGCGAAAGATGCGGGACAAAAAGGAAAAAATTCAGAAAAGTTATATGCGAATAAATTGGTGGGGAAAGAAAGATTAATGGAAGAAAACATTGAGAGACCTAGTAAATTAAACGAGCGGGGAAAGTGATGTACGACTGACTGTGCGAGTTGTGGCGAGCAAGGGCCAAAGGAGATGAACACCGGAAGAAGGGCAAGGGAAGAGGAGTGAAGAGAGGGGAGGAGTGAAGAGAGGGGAGGAGTGAAGAGAGGGGAGAAATGAAGAGAGAGGAGGAGTGAAGAGAGAGGAGGAGTGAAGAGAGGGGAGGAGTGAAGAGGGGGAGGAGTGAAGAGAGGGGGAGGAGTGAAAAGGATGGAAGGCTCAGGGAAAAGGACAAGTGGGTCGGATGCGAGTAAGATGGAAGTGAAGGGGAGCATAATAGGATGTTGAGAGAGGAACACGAGGTACGACGATGGTGGCGGTGATGAGGGGGAGAAGATAGATAGGTGAAGGAAGGAGTGCTTGAGAAGCGAGTCTTGTAAGAGAGAAGGGGTGGAAGCGAAGGAGAGAGGCTCGCGGGGAGAAAGGAGAGGCCGCGGCGGAACTAGAGAAAGAGAAGAAAGCGAAGAGGATGGAGGCCAAGCGGAGACGTAGTTGAGAGATCAAATTGAGGCGATGGGTAGGGGGAGGCGAAAGTTGCACGCGTACGATCTGAAAAGCGAACGGATTGTCACGGACGAGAAATTATCTATGAGCTGACGTCAGCGGCATTGTGCCCTAACAGTTCAGTGAGAGCCCGCATCCTTCCCACCGCGTTTCCCATCGAAGCGACCTACTCGCAGCCCCCTTCCCCACCACCTCGCTATCCGTGCCTCTTCGCATCAGCCTCCCTTCCCTCCACCCACCACCTCCCTATTCTCGCCTCCTCGCACCATTCTCCTTTCCCTCCTCCTCTGCCATGGCCCGCGATCCTTAAGGCGGTCGCAGCAAATTCTCTCGTCTATGGAGAACACTACACACGAAACCTTTAAGAAGCTCTAAGTCTTCCGAAAGTCCTCCAATGGCATTTTAAGTTGTGGCGTCACTGGAGCATCTGTGAATTTAATCCTATAGCGGAGTCTATTCATAATAGCTGCCAAACCTATGTTACTATCGGTAATGAGAATAGCACAAAGAAGAATCTATATATGTATCTCTCTATAATATAAAAATCTTGTGTACGAATCTCCTAGGTGTCCCATGCCACATTCTAAGGTACTTCTAGAAGGGCTCTGAAACTTGGCATGCTGGTCGGACATAGGACACAACTAACGAGAAAAATCAAAATCCCAACAATTTGCATTGTTAGGGGGTCTTCTCGACCCCTCCATAAGAAAAGCATGGGATTCAATGCAGTGCATTCTAAATATGATTTTTTAATAACTTATAATTTATATACGAACTCGGGATGAAAACAGTTTTTTAGATGAAAGAATGAAAAGTTTAATTATAAAGACGAAATTCAAATTCGTGCCAAACTAGCGTAAATATATGTTTTTAATAGCAAAGAAAGCATATTTTTCCGAGGCACAACAACGAAAAATTCTTACTACCATAGCAACGAGCTCAAGAGTTTGAAAAGGGAAATGGCAATTTAATTAAAGATTGCATTGGCTAGACGCTTTTAATAAAATTAAGGATGTCATAATGGATTATTAATCTTAATCTAATCAACTCGCATCAAATACTTAAATGCAAACCATAGACTAAACATCCTCCTTACCATTTGGTTTGTTTTAGTCGATGCTCTCATCTGTTCACACTCTCAACTTTTGACTGTTCTTTTCTCTTTCTTCTTTTGCACTGTATTGAGACAACGGAGGAAGATGGCAATATGAAGGAAAGGGGAGAGTGAAAGAAAGAAGAAGGGGAGGTAGAGAGAGGGGGAGAGAATGAGGGAAAGCGGAAGTTTGGGAAAGGGTGAGAGAGAGAGGGGGAAGAGAGAGAGAGAGGAAGGGAGAGAGAGGGAGGAAGGGGGAGAGAGAAGCCCGAAAATAGGGCTAGATATAATAGCGCGTATGGGCGGATTCCCTAGTGTATATATGTATGTATGTGTGTATATGTGTGTATATATATATATATATATATATATATATATATATATATATATATATATATATACACACACACACACACACACACACACAAAGAGCCGTGAGGCGGCGAGGCGACCGCTTCAGGCGCCTCTCGAAAGCAGTGAAAAAGTTTGACCACAACGAAAATCTTTCCATAAGCTTTCCGTTATTCCTAGAATGCCACTTTTCGATGTTGTTTGACTGCGCTGTAACATTATTGTAACGGAATTCCTTAGAAACGTTTTAACTTATTTTTATAGTTTGAAGTTCATCACATTGTTAGTTCACAACATGCCTCTTCTTGAGCTTCATGTGGCTCTTTGTGGACTTAAAGCAGCGCTTCAAACAATTACTTCCTTCTGGATGAGGTGCTGAAGTAGGCAGTTAAATCAAAGGACAGGAGTCTACCGCTTAGTTGTTCATTTCAAGGTTAGGAGAGCGAGCGAGAAGACTCATCGAAAATTTAAGTCGAATGTTTACTAAATGTACTGGTGCAAGTCTTGCTATGCATACTCCCATTTAGGATCAGTACGTGCCATCTTAGGGGATCCTTTTACCCCTTGGTCAAAGCCTATATATCTTTTCAATACCATCCGCCAACCCTCCATAAAAATTTCTTTAAGATCTGCTAAATTAGTAGGCACACGGTTCTGTAATATTTTTGCCCTTTATGCTGTCTTAGAAGCGGCTGTTGTGAAAGTAATTTTTTTCTTAAAGTTATTTTGCAATTATATAAAATATATTTAGTTTTGGTAAGTTAACCTCTCATGCTGCTATTTTACTGCCATCCGCCCTCCACTGCTCGACAGCATTCTATATTGGGTGATATTTTGCAATACTGCTGTTTTCACTTTTGTTGTTGAAAAAATATAAATATTTGTCAATCATATTTACTTCTAGATAATTATTTGCGATGTAAGGTACTTTAATACCTACATCGAAAGAAAATTTACAATCTCTCATACAGGTATCAAAATTGGCACCGTAAAAAATTTACAGCCAACAATTCAGCTTAGACCTCTGTTTTCCGTTGATGTTTCAATTATAAATCTATTTTATGATTCTCAGAAAGTAGTCCACAGATGTATTTTTATTTTTTTTTAATTTTATCGTCTCGTAAATGTTATAATGTCATAATCCATACCTGGGCTTACATTTTTAAATTTGCAAACCAAACATGCCTTGATTTACTGTTTTACACCAAATTTAAACTACTTAAGTGGGCTTGTTACCTACCGGTATGCAGCTATATGCCAATAGAAATATTCACCATATCTTGATAACGAATTAAATCGGTGAGCTATGATTTTGCTATTTAATTTCATATTTCAGTTTAGCAACAATTTACCGACAAATATAGGCTGTATCGATAAATATAACTAAGTATTTGTTAAAGCTTTGAAAAATATGAAAATGTAGCCCATTACGATAATCCTTTAATATGTTATTAATAAAAAAACTGACTATGAAAGGAAAAATGAAAACGCTATTAAGGAACTGAAAGTGTAGTGCACTGGTAAACAATCGAATCGAAATTGAATACATGATTTACTGCAAAGTTCGTGCTTTTCTCTGTATTATACTATAAATTAATGGTCGCAAAAATGATATGAAAAGAAGTCGAGTACCACAGTACGCATATCACGTCTGCAAAACGTTGTACTCGGAAAGAACAAAGTTTAGGATGGAGGCCTTCGATGCCAATTAGCTTTTAGAAATTACGCAGTAATTTTACAATATTTCTTTATAGACCACATTATTTACCAACCTTCCTCTTTCAATCCTTGCTTCACGATCTCCTTCAGTATCATTAGTCCGTGGTATAAATCATAAATATTATTAATTTCACGAGTTCCCTAGCCGCTCAACAAGATACAGTTATTTTCAATCGATAATGGAAAATTTTAGTAATTTTTTGCTCACATGCTGATTCAAGAGAACTATGCGCAACTATGTATCTAGTATTCGATACAAAAATTGGCGCCAATTTAGAAAATTTGACTAATATATGGACGGATTAATTTCAAGGAATCCGAGGATATGAATGACCAATTCTTCTAAAATTTCTAAAACTTTTTAATCCACTTTTAACTAAAGGCTTCGGTTCACTTTAATCTCCATCAACCCAAATCTAATTATCGCGTATACTGATCGAAAATTTAAGACACACCAACATTAGTTTCGACAGACTGCCTTTGGCTGCGACGACTAAAACGTTTTTAACCTTTTAAGTAAAAAGAGGGAAAGAAAAAAAACGTCTTCCTACCTTTGGTGCGGTGTAAATTTTTCAGCGGTGGGAGAAGACATTCCCACGCAATAAAAGAGATTCCTCTTGACACACTCAAACATGCGGATACGCGGCACTTCATCAGAAAATGACCATATCACATCACCCTTTAGGGCTCGCGGAGGAAATTTTGACATTGGAAATGAAATTGATGGAATGATATGATCCGAAGATCCTATGCAGACAGGCAAAAATTGTTCCAATTGGAAATGAAGGAAAAGCACCTGGAATGGGAAAAGAAACGAAACACAATGGTAGTGCTTTAACGCAATATAAGAAGTGGCATTTCAAGTAAACATAGCGCAAGCGAAATACTTTTTAAAATTCTACTGCGACTCTTCCTTGTTCCCACCAAGTTAATGATTTAATTCTAAGATTTACAACTAAACATTCTGATAACAATATAAACATTTCTATCTATTTAAAACTTTTAATGGAAAGTTAAAAAACAGAAACATTTATACACTTAGATCTCTTAATATTTCTATATCTATAACTAATTTGCTAATTATTTACTTCTTCTGCGTAAAATACTGTCTCGAGGGACCTCATCGACTTCTCTTCGAAACGGAGATAACTTACCGGCAATTACCTTTGGCACTTCCGCACACAAGCACGATTCAAATATAACCGAGCTAAGCATAGCAAAAATATCCCGCCAAATCATAATACATCACGAGTTTTTTTCTTGACGTTAGAGAGAAAATAACCAATAAATGTCTTGGAGGAGGGGGAGAAGGGCTCGCTCGCTCCTCAATCATTTTCTTTTGCACCGTCAGAGCGAGGAGAAAGAGGAGAATCTAGAAATATCCTCTAAAAAATTTCCAAGGTGGTGCGAGGGTGATTAGGGGCAAATCGTGTCGAAGAAGCAACGGGTTCGGCAACATATTATTCGTCAAATAATGACTATTAGTGAAGTGGCCGCTCTCGAGGAAAATGTTTGTGGAAAGAATAATGAGCAATAGGAGGAAGACGAATTCATTTCAGGTAAGAGATACATTTAGTGTTGTGACAAATATCTAATATTACTCTCTTCGACCTCTTATTTTATTTCAAAAAACAATGAAAATTTTCAGCATTACTGATTAAGTAAGTAATTATTTCTGAAACGTTTTGCTCCTTCGCGAGGACTAGCAAAAATTGGCTCTCGCGGTGTCCTAATGCATGGAGGACGGACAGACTTGTACCATTCCTTGTATTATATATCAGGCCATAAGGCTTTTCGCTACTATCGATTAAAACATTTACATTGATATAGGACAAATTTTTCCGCAGAAAAGTCCGCGAGACCACATAAAACAGATATTCAAGGCTACCCTTCCTATTAGCAACAAAAACGGAGTCCTAAATTAAGAGGAAGTAAGGGAGTCAGGAAAAGGCGAAGAGAATCGTCCCTGTTTCTTTTGCGAAGAATTCTTTTCAGTTACAGCAGGTGACTGGATTTAGTGTCAGATGTGTGAAGACTAGGCCCATACAACTTGTGCGGAGTTCCCAAAACAAAAAACCACTACTTTTGTCCGATGTGTGTTAGGGTATAGACTTGAAAAGAAAAATATGTGACAAAATAAGTTTACATCCTTTGTATTCAGTTTTAAGCTTAGATAATTATAGCCGACTCGTTTATCATGATGTTTTATTTTGCAGAAAATGCTGAAAATGGTAACTTTTATTTTTTATAACCCTGCAAAAAAGTGATAATTTTACAAAACAACAATGTAAACAATGTAATAAATAAGAAAACCTAATAATCACTCAAAATTGCATAAGATTTTTTCATTGCTCATATAACCCTCCTGTTCTCCTCATATTACCTGCCCATTAAGTTAATATGAGCACTTAAGTGTTCTACGTAAATTTTTTCTCAAAAAGGTATAAACAACCATGGAGTTATTGTTAGTTGTTAACAGTTACTAAAGCAATAAGCTACCAGCTCAGGTAATTTAAATTCAAAGAGCACCATTTTTGCAAAGATATAGTGATATTTGCTTAACATGCTCATATACCCAACTTTCCCCTATGTCTTTGTTCGGTGTAAGATAAAAGTAAAAGTAGGTCCTCTGAAATTATATGCAAAAGAAAAATACGCCAGAGCTTGTTTTTTATAAGAAAAAGTAATTATCCGGTATGAATAAGTACATTTTTTATTATTTCCTACCTTTTCAACAACGTATAAATAATAGGTGCAGTAAAAAAATTTCTGAGGCTTCAAATTATAACACCTCAGGCCTCGAAATGTCTCTGTGTGTGTACACACACACACTCAGTAAATTTTAAGGTCTTTCGACCTGGGAAAAGACGGGGAAAATCTTATATGAGCGGCTCGGGTTCTATTTCACGAAAGTTTCTTTCTCGTATCAGAGATGGAGGGGATGTTGGAGTTGACGTCATGGATGGTGGGCGTGTCTGCTCGCCGTATTCGGTCCCGAATCAGGTCCAACGAATAACTATGGCTCAGGACGGCGTTTTCGAGTATGGAGCAGTACTCGAAAAGATACTTATTGTCTGAGTAGATCCTCGGCGGGCTTGGGAGCATGTAATAGAGTTTTTCGTGTTTTGGTGTAGCAGCTTTCATAGTAGAGGTACCGTAGGTTATTGGAGTGTTTAATATGGACACGAGTGCATTTTAATGTCCCTGGTAGAGAGGCCGACATCCAGGGGGAGCGTGGGGTGGGAAGAGATGCGTAGCAGAAAGGACTGGATGACGTCAGGTTCATGTGTCCCGAGTTGAAATGTGTCCTCGATATACCTCAGCTAAATGAGTGGCGTTAGGGTCCAAAAAGCGTTTGTCCAATGCTCCCAAGAAGCGATTGTTGTTAGAAGGTTCCAGGGGAGTTCCCATTGCAGTGCCTTTTACAGTAAACCTTGAGAAAGCCGGACTCTGAATTAGGCGGAAAATTGTCAAAGTGGAAAATAAATTAAAACGCGATAATTGTTTATATATTCCAAGTCTTTTATATTTGTGTATATCTGTATTGTATGTGTCTAGAGTCGTAATAATGTAACGCGTGTTTATCTTTTAACGCGCAATCAAATTAAATCGTATATTTTTCTAGTAAAAATTAAATGATTCCTGTCAAAGCCGAATATATCATTTGGAAGCTTGAGTTTCTGCCTTTCGCAGGCTTTTACTCTATTTGGGGCAAGTGGCTCCTTCCGAAGGAGATTTTGTTTTTCTTATTTCCCATTTCCGACAGATTGATTATGAAATTGAAGGAGGGTCTCTGAGTCGAGATGTTTTATTTTAAGGGCGGGCAGTCTTTATAGGGGTGGGGAATGTTGATTCAACGGGAACCAAGGTCTGTTGTGATCATTCAGACGTTGGGAGGGTTAGAAGAAGGAAGGGATTTGAGACTTCAAAAGAAGTGGCTAATATTCTTCAATAAAAGAGGGGATTTAGCGAATCAGGATTTGAGGGTGGGAATCCACGTTTGCTGAAATGCGTCCCGTGGGGAAGTTAAAACATAAGGCCAGCTAGGAATATCGGGTTTGTGAAATTTAGGCAGGGGGTAAAAGTCGGGGACAATGGAGGAGATTATGGAATCGGAGATTCCATTTGGCATACACAGAAACGTAGATATGAAGAGACTTCACAAGAATTGAAGTTACTTATAATCACCGTATAAATTCGGAACTGGAGCCAATGAGCGCCTAAAAGAATAAAATTTATTTTTGTAGGGTCGATTTTTAAAAAGGCGTCTAATCGGTCCACATATTAGTTTAAACGGGATATTTTACTCAGGCGCGGTTATTGGGGGCGCGAGACCCCTAGATGGCAGTGGTTTGCGAGGCCCCTGAGCAACGGTGATTTGCGGCGCAGGTAGGTGATAGTTTGCGGGGCGCACGACTCGCGAATTCTGAAAACTCATAGCTAATGTTAAATAGAATTAACTCCTTAACCGTAAAATTCAAAATTAGAGACACACAATGAAAATGGGGGAGGAAAAGCAGGAAAAGGCAAAAAACAATAAAAATTATAAACTTCTTTGAAGCGTGTTTCTATCTTACGTTTTGTTTGTCCAATATATATTTTGTTTGTCCAATATATATTTTGTCGCATCCTCCACAGGATATTTTGTATATGCCGGATTTGTGTAAAGAAGGAATTGTGTCTTTTGGGTTGTGTAATAAGTTGGAGAGTTTATTGTCGTTAACAAATACTGTCTTATAATTGAATTTTGAGAAGATGTTGTGTAGTTTGTTGTGTGTCAGTTAGTGTTGTGTGCGTTTTTACATGGAGCCTATGTTTACGTAGGATGTTTTCGACCATTTCAGAGTCGTATCCGTTGGTTTTTGCACAGTTCTTAATATGTGCGAGTTCTTTACGGTAATCAGATGGGGATAGAGGCACGCGTAGAAGTCTATTGATCATGGAATGAAAAGGGACCAATTTATGTGAGATGTGATGATTGGAATTAGATGGGATATATCTATCGGTGTGTGTTGGTTTTCGGTAAATATTGAATTTTAACTTGTTGTTGTGTCTTGTTAATAATAAGTCTAAAAAAGGTAGTGTGTTTTCTTTTTCGAGTGTGAATTTAATCGAGTCATATTGGTCGTTAAGTTCTTGAAGGAAGTTAGCGATGTTGTATTTTGATGTGTCAAAAACCGCGAATATGTCGTCAACGTATCTAAACCAAGTGTTAGGGAAGTATGTGAATGTGGGCTTGCAGTGTTTTTCGAAATTAATCATGAATAAATTTGAAAGGAATGGTGACAGAATTTCCCATTGTTGTGCCCTGGTTTTGCTGGTATGTGTTATTGTTTATTTGGAAGAAATTTTGTTCCATGCAAAGGCGTGTTAATAGGACGTATTCATCGACTGATTTTTGTGGTAAGTTTTGTTCTTTGAGCCAGGATTCAAGGAAATTTAGTGTTACATCTATTGGTACGCTGGAAAAAAGGGACATAACATCGAACGAAACTAGAATTTCAGTGTTTTTGAGAGTTAAGTTTTTAACTTCATTGATAAAATGTTATTTTTAATAAGCGACTCTTGAGTAAGGGGCCATTGTTTGAACTGTTCATTTAACCATTGGGAAATTTTGTATGTAGGAGAGTTGATGGCAGAGACAATAGGTCTGAGGGGGATGTCTTTTTTATGTATTTTTAGGAGGCAGTACATCCTAGGGATTATAGGGTTTGAGATATGAAGTTGGGTTTGGATTTTTTTCGTGATTATTGTGGTACAAGTTTTTAAGGTGTTTTTTGTGTCTGTGATCATCTTGTTTAGTTAATGTTTATGAAGGCTTTGAAATAGTTAATAATTTCTTTGGATATATATTTAAATCCAGTGGGTAGACTTCTGAGATCGACGTCGATCGTAGCTCAAAGTCTTCGAGTGGAATCCTTAGAAATAATGATTTTTTCAGTGATACCCGTCAGTCTTCGTCTAATATCGTTTATGTGATCGTCGTCATCTTTTCGGATATATAACAACTTCTTTGTGTTGGGAAGTGTACAAAATCAGACTCTTTTAACACTAGCTCTCTCGCGGTTCTAGGCCCTAGGCCAGGCCCGTACAACTTTCTAATATCAGCGGGCAGCTTCAACTAAAAATTTTCAAGGCCTGGGAAAAATACATTGTAGGTATTTATTTATATCAACAATTAATATTGTTAAAAATAAAATGTATCTAAACCTATGAATATTATTACGGAAAAGCGAACTTTTTTATTTATTAAAATCCTTACGCGGAATCTGACATATTTTGTCAGCTAGCTTGGTATATGAAGGAAACTATTTCGCCTAAGATATTCTATTATGTCATTCTAACATTTTTACGTAGGAGTTGATCTTCAACTTTATGAAATAATTTACACACTATAAAAACCAGGTTCACTTGCCTACTTTAAAACAAAATATGGATTTAGTCTAAGAGACGTATATTAGAAGTGGCATTTCTTCAAGACAAAACTTTTGGCAGCGATGATTTTTATTTCAATGAAAATCCTGATCTAAATTCAATCGTATATATTTCTTAAAAAGAATTCCCTTGCTTGAAAATACTCGAAATTAGGCTGGATGTATAGGATTTGAAATGAATGCCGCCGAACATTTTATACCATTTTTAAACTCTGTTATTGCTTGGAACTTGATTAGGTGGTCACCTAAGACCAGTGTTTCTTAACCTTTGCTCCGCGGGCCAATGGTGGTCCGTAACCACTTAAGAGGTGGTCCACGTCTATTGGGCATTGATCAATAAACTAAAATTAAAAATAATTCCAAATTATTTTAGGAATAGCTTTTTAGACTATCACCAATTGTAGGCCACCTTACTCAAAATCTAAAAACGTTACAGAAAGTGATGGGTACAAACATTCAGTAAACTGTGATAGGCGTTTATGTGGTGCTTTCTATATTTTGTATTCGCGATTGAGAGAAGATGAGGTGAGAAGTTTTTGTAATTGCTTTCGTATATCTGTTTTGTCTTATAACGAACTTCTCTCCAAAATAAAGAACAAAATAATACGGCATGACAGAGTTGTGAGACTTCTGACTCCTCCTGAAGAAACGTCGGCTCCAACTCTACGGAAAGTTTACACAGTTTTATGTAACTAATTATAATAAATAAATAGAAATTATGTTTATTGAGATATCCATTCTAAAGAGGACAAAAATTAAAATTCACGATGGGAGGCGTTATCTCGTGGAACTTTTCCATGATTAACAAATTAAATGAAAATACGTTTTCATTTTATTTATTCATCGGACAAAAATTGTGACGGAACACAAGCGGTTGCCTTCGCAGAGCACGCAACACAAATGAAATATATAGCTGCAGACAGTTTCGCGTCTAAAAATTCCCACAACCTTCATATAATTCCAGAACCTCCGTCGACAACTCGCAATGGACGTTTTAGAATAACATGCGTCGAGAGTGCGTTAACTTTTAACGGACTTTGCCATATGACAGGGACAACATAGTCCCATGTAATTCTTCACATCGTCGTTTGCGATGGACATCGTTTCAACGCTTGTGTGACGCTAGCCTAAATTGGACTAGTCTGCCCGTTGCAGCATTGCTTGAAATTTGAATGCAACGATAAAAGGAAAAATGAAAAAGATCTAAAAACGTTTAATTTTTACAGGTAATATTTTATATTTGAGAAATAAAATTAAAATAACCTTATTGTATTTTTAGAGATTAAAATAATCTAGTCGTGTTATAAAATTGCAATAAAAATAGCTTTGTGTTTATCTTCTCCTATCCTCATTTCGCGATACATAATACGATTTTTTTCTCTAAATTTCTATCACTCTTCTCCCATTTCCCGTTTAAAAGTATCGGACTCCTTTTCATGATGGTAGAATTTGTCATTTTCAAAATCTTGAAGAGTTTGTCTTTTTCCTAGCAATAAAAGAATTGTTAAGCTAAATCGGCAAGGATTCGTATTCTCTCTTCAAGAAAAATATACTTCGTAGTTTTGGCCATAAAACTGCCCAAGTTTCAAGTTTGCATCTAAATTCTAGCCCCTTGAATAAGCAATGTTAGCGACATAGACTGGGATTCGATGTAATTTATGGGAAAATTTCTATTTCAACACATTAATTACTTCATAACTATTCTACGTTGCAAGGTTTTTAGATTTTTCCTGATCGACATATCGACATGCCTCCCAAGTTACAGATTATCACGCATTCCGGATATACCGCATTCACACCGTTGTGACTATCGCACGCACACAGTTACACTACAAAATATAGTAATATATGGGTATAGTTAGGTTTGGTAGAGTTCGACGTTTATTTTTTTTAAATCGACGATTTAAACCGACGTTTATTTTCCCCGGAGATTTTTGACGAATATCGACGCTTAAATATAGACCTGGTATTTGTTGACGTTTATTTTATCAAAAATCGGATGGTTATTTTTCCTAAAAATCGACGTTTACTTGATTACATTTTACTATGATTAATAGTTTTCGACCTTAATATTTCCTAAAAAGCTGTCACTACCATTGATATTTTTCATAAAAGCGACGACGTATATCAACATTTATTTTTATACATTTAATTAGGCTTTTTAGTTTTCGACGTTTGTATTTCTTAAAAAGCGATATCTAATATCGACGTTTATTTCAATACATTTTATAAATTTTTATCTAGAAAAGTGTTGTAAATTGAATTCCTTCTAATAAATTTAACTAAAAGTGTATAAATAAAAATAATGCTTCTTGAATGCTGCTTTGTTTGTTGTTATCTATATTTTGGTGACTTCGGCCTCCAACTCGAAACAGTAAATTTTTTGCAATAAATCAGAAAGTATATTTTACTCGTTAATTCGCTCCCCTCATTCACTAAATCGTGCTCATTAGTGAGAAAATTAATGTGATGTTCAACTAATGCACAACCTAATATATGAATGAATATATTGATGAAAAATAGTTCACCTTGTTGAGTAACAAACGATTATGAATGCAGAAAAAGTGCGTATATAGAACAATCCTCCTTGGACAGTAATGCAAAATAAACTAAGCACGGGGGACACACTCTCTTTCAGATGGATTATATAAATTTTATGACAGGGTGCTTTTGGAAATGCCATAAGGCCTCTGACAATCGGTACTCATTCTTCAGTCCGGGGAACTTTTCATTACGCCTGTTGGATGATGTCGGCAGATATTGTCGCGCAGAAGACGCAATAGACGTCCCCCGACTTTTCGGTAAATGGAGTCCCAAGTGCGTAGGGATTATCGGATCGGGCAGAGGGTAAAGGAAGATCGCAATAATCCCTTACCTTTGTGTCCAAGCTCAGTACGTGCCCTTATGACTTGATATACGCGACATTGGAAAGAAAATTCCGAATGTTGTGTGGCCGATTGGTATGACAAATACAGACTGTCTCTTCCATTTTGGATGTTTGGTGATAAAATATGTTAATTTTGAGAGCGGAAAACAAAATTTGAAAATCATGCCGCATAAATTTCGTAGAAAATGTCGTGGTGAAAGTCGACACTTATCGATATACCAATCCTAGGTATAGTATTAAACGGGAAACGAGAAAAAGTCGTGAATATGCTGTCGAAGGATTTTCTCTAATGATTATTCAGTTTAATTTTAAATTTATGTTGATTAAATTATATTTTAAAACAAAATTGAACATTAGCTTTCAATTAAGTATCTTAAATTTAACTTATCATTAGAGAAATGGAAATTGATACAATATTTAAGAAGTGTGAAAGATGTATAGGCTGGGTGTATGTCAAATATTAGCTCAGTGTGTTTTGACTGATTATCTTTAATTTACTTCGATGAAACCAAAATTTAGAAATTTAGCAAAATCAAAATCGTTTGTTTGTGTGTGTATTTCTGGCTAATTAACCTCTTCGATTACGATAGTCATTCATTACACACTAGACACACAAGGGAGGAGAGAAAACCGGTGCCGGCAATAGACTACTCTTTATGAAGAGCACCAAGGGAGCCAACTGCTTAACGTCCCTTCCGAAGGATGGAGGACGTGCGCGGTCTCGTCAGAGCACACAAGAAGAAGATGGGATAATCCCAGGCTGAAAAATCCCATATTCGCCGGATTTGAACCTGGGACCGCTGCGTTGAAGGCCAACGCTCTAACCACTTTGCCACCGCCACTCCGAAACCAAAATTCTTCTACTAGATTTTAAGGCATCTGTGTTTCAGTTGACATATATTTGCTCCACAGAAGTATGTACAAGAAGAATTTAAGTTGTAATTTTAAAATAATTACAAACTCAATACTTCTTTTGCCTAAAAAATCAAACTTTATTTTTGTATGGGAGAGATCTCGAATCCATGACGAATTATCGCGAAGCATACCAACGTCTTTTGAAATTTTTTTTTAACGATGGGATTTATAAATAACGCGACTTGTAGTAAAAAATTTTATAACCGATTCCGTGATTTTTATTCTTTTAACGTGAAATAAACCGTTCAAAGAAATAAGCAGTACTTTGGTATTAACGGTGTTCCACCTCTGCAGCGCCCCTCTAGGGACAAGATAGAAGGCGCTGAAAGTGGCGAGATTTAGAATTACGTAGAGCAGTACTCCATTGTACACACAGAACGCAAGCTTCATCGCCGACTGGCATATATTAAGATGAACGCTTCCCAACCCGAGAAGGGAACACAGTAAACGTGAGGAGGAACCAAAAACATTTCCACTAACTTACCTAACCCGGTGGGGCCGAGTAAAATTTTCCTTCATGTTCAAATTTCCCTTCTCTGGCCCAGCCGAATTCCAATGGAGTACTGCTCCACGTAATTCCAAACCTCGCCACTTTCAGCGCCTTGTAGTTCCATATCTCGCCCCTAGAGGGGCGCTACGGAGGTGAAGCCCCGTTAATACCAAAGCACCAAATAAGCTATAATTTCTAGGAAAATGGTAGCGTGGCAGCTTTTTAGATTTCATCTATAATATTAAATCCTCTTCAGCCCAATAGGCAGTTCGCCTACGGTAAACGTAAATTTCGGCCCGGATGCTTTGGTTAACAAATTATTATACAGCAGACCTTTCACTTGAGGATTTCTATTGACTTTTACACCTTGTATAATAAACCAATTGCAGGTATCTTATCATTATAACCTATGTCCGATGAGAATGTACGAGGGTGAATCAAAAAGTTCCCGAAATTATCATATAAAAACAATAGAAACTCAAAAAGAACCATTTATTTTGGAGTTATTTTTCAACATATTCACCATTTAACTCAAAACACTTTTCCATTCGATGTCGCCATCTTTCTAACCCATTTTTGTAGAAATTTTGATCGTTTGAATGGAACCAGTTCAAAACTGCTTGTTTGGCCTCGCATATCAATTCCCAGCGAACTCCCTTGATGCGCTTCCTTAATTTGGGAAACAGAAAAAAATCCGAAAAAGCCAAGTCTGGACTGTACGGTGGCTGAGACAACGTTTCCCAGCGCAATTCTCGAAGAACAGCTCTTGATACCGTAGATGAATGTGCTGGAGTATTGTCATGGTGAAACAGAATTCGCCGATGCAGTTTCCAAGGCCTTTTTTATAAGCGCAGCGTTCAGTTTTTTTTTAAAACTTGTTTGTAATAACCTCCGGTTACTGTCCGTTCGATAGTCATCTTTGATGTCTTCTCGTCCAAGCTTAAACCGTTTAATCCTTTAATAAACTGCAGTTTTCTTAGATGCATCATCCCCGTAAACTTTCTACAAAGCCTGAATAATGGCATTCGATTTCCATCCAAGTTTTGTCAAAAACATTACGTTTACTCGAATCTCAAACTTTAAGTTATCCATACTCATGAATTAATGGGTTAGAAAAACTGCTTTTATATTATAACAAATGTTACGAATAACAATTGTTACGAAATATTGAATTGTTATGGCTAATATATTGCTAGTTTTAGGCAACAATGCTTTGTTATTATTTGGAATGCAGGAACATTGTTACTGAAACTTTCCGGGAACTTTTTGATTCACCCTCATATTAGTAACGAATACGTTGTATTGATGAAGATATTGCGAAAGATTCTGAATTTATAATGATCAATCAATACATTTTTTATAAAATAAATAGCTGAAACTTGATTTTAAACAGAGTTTAGATAAATTATCACTATCAAAATGCATTACATTAGGCATTTTAATATACGCAGTTCATACGAAATAACTTGTTTCGAAAAAACATCCGCCCCTCCAGAGTTCTTCTGTTAGTTATTTGCAGAAAATTGAAACATTTTAACGGCAAACATTATCATAAAAAGACAGGCTTTTATTTATGAATATTATAATTTTGACTATTCAATCCTCTCTTGCAATACATTAACATCGCGCACAACAAACGCTTTCATAGCCCCCCAAATGCGCATTTGAATACGCTAGATTTCCCTGAAGAAATTATGCGATGCAATAGAACAAACGCATTGAAATTTCTGCGAGTTGTTGCATTTGCCTCCATTCGGTTGCTTAGGCTTCAGCAAAGCAGTTTTGAGCTTTATCTCTTTGGAAAAATACAGTAAACCAGGAAAACTAGGTCAGGTTAGTTGAAAATATCCTTAGGATATCGAAATGTGTAAGATGATACGCGACGGCAGTGAGCTGTGAACGATGTTCCCTCTATCCTTTCCAGCCATGAATTACTCCTTCCACTTTCTGCCACTTCACCTGCTTCATAATGTTATAGGTGTATTTTGCATCTAACAAAATATAACGCAGTGAGTTATGGAAACATGGATCCCGAGGCGCACTTTTTCAGAGTTGCAGTTTACGAAGGACGTACAGCCTACACAATAAAAGGAATATTTTGAATATGGATATGCGCATTTGAAAAAGGCGAAATACGTCATGCACTAAATAAAATATAAGGAAATACGTATGCATGGATGTCCATATTCAAATAACTATTCGAAAAAAAGCAATTTAACTAAACTTATTTCGACCTCAAAATAGTTCAGCAGAACAAACAAACGAATAAAGGAATATTCAAACACGTAAATAGTATAAATTTCGGCCGGTTCATGTGACTTGCCTTGGATTTTACTTTTATTTTTATATACAATACCGTTACTTTTAGTATAATTTGTTACCATGTAGCCATCGTAAATAGAATTAGGCAAAATTATATCGCAAAAACATCTAAATTGTTTTCTTTTCATATAATTAGGTGATTTTAAAGATTCGTCCTCAGTCAACTCGATTCATGATCCTTATATTGACGCAAAAACAAATTGGAAATATCACGCCACGCCCTTTCAAGGACGCGAAAATCACTAAAAACCCGGAAAAGGCATCACGGAACGATACCCCCTCAGTCGAAATATCCTAGCGACCTCTGGAGGTATACTTTAAACCAACGGTTCCCAACCTTTTCGTGGCCAAATAATATTTTTCAACGCCCCCACCCTGTTATGTGGTCGAGCAACCACTTCTAAATTTGTAAGAGTAAGGTAACTGGGTGCAATCTCGGCCAGATGCGGTGCGCGAATGATTTTCATGCGGCCAATGTTTACAACCAATTTTAGTGTTTACTTTAAAACACAAGGGCAGGATAAAAATGTTTTGCGGGCAGCTGGATGCTTCTTACTCTTACAATAACAGAATAACCTAATTACTGCGATTATGCAGCAAATACTACTCTACAAAATACATGAAAATTTGGACATTATTGAAAGAAACATGGACAAATTTTTTTCCAAACTACATCTTATCTTAGCGCTTACCACTTCCCTCGTCTCTACCGGCCATCTCCTCTACTCCTGAGAGATCATCTATCGAAAGGTTACGTCACTTCATTATAGTTACATAGTATTGATCAACATAAAAATTAATAACCATTAATGAAAAGGATATTTAATAGAGGAATGAAGTTTGATGTAACTAGCTACAAATTATAAAAAAACATTTTCAACATCCTTTAGCACCTTAAACAGGCAAATTTAATGAGATCCCTGAGCTAGATGCGACTCAGCGAGTTTACAAATGTTGGGTTCTAGGTTGGATAAGTAGCCTCAAATCTCCTCTCTCACATATTTGTAATCGATTTCATTGCTTTGACAGTAGCTGCACTACAGCACTGAAGCCCTTCTCCACTAAATATGTTGTCGGAACTGCTACAATCAGTAATTTTATTTCTTGCAAAAGGTGGGGGTACGAAATTCGTTCATGAATCCAAAATGTTTCGTAAACAGTTGCATTGAATCGTGCTCTGGCTACAAACTCAATTTATAGCTCAAGTAATTCTTCTTGTAAATCTTGTCTTACACTTTGTACATCCGTTGAAAATGGATTGATAACCCAATCTGGTACACAAAGTTCATTCAAATCTTTAAATCTTATCAACATATCCTCTTTAACAGCATCGACGTGAGCATAATAAATTTGCAAATCAGTGTCGGAGAGTTGATCCTCACTTAGTCGTTGCAAAGTTGGAAACTGAAAAAGCTCTCGGAGAGCAAGGTTATTCTTAAAGTAAGTTTGTTGATGAAACTCATTACAATTCCTTTTGTCTTGATAAGGTTGATTTTGTTTCCTTGCAGATTGGGCAGACTCTCATTCAGATTCTCGGATATATCGGAAAGATATGCTGCATCATTTCGTAACATTTTAAGTTAAACACTTAATTTTTCATCACTTGAATTTTACAACAGTATCGAATAGTTCGCAAAATCGCTTCAAGCAATTTCCTTTTGAAAGCCATCTGACTTCTGTGTGCAACAGAAGCCGCTCAGATTCTCCTTAATTTTCAAGGCACAGTTGACGAAACAAACGATCGTTCAAGGAATGAGCCTTTATTTTATTAATGGCATTGATGATAACGTTCAATGATTTATGAAGACGTTCGCCAAGATGTTTAGCGACTAAATGCTTCCTATGGACAACACAATGAATGGCAAAAACGCCGGGTGCTGAATTTTCAAACGGGCTATAAAACCACGCTGACGGCCAATCATAGCTGCCGCACCATCAGTTGCGCATGCGATAACATCAGCAAAAGGAATTACTTTCTATGTAAAATATTCCTCGACAACTTAAAATATTGAAAAATCTTTGGTATCCGTTGTCAGAAATTCAGAAAATAGCTATTCTTCCGCAACTGCTTCATTCAAAAATAACGCACATATGCAAGTAGCAAAGCTTCATTACCGTGCAAAGTACTTTTATCCAGTTTTAAAGAAAATTCATTTGCTTTTAGATCTTTGTATAGTTGATTTTCAATGTCATCTGCCATATCCTCCATCCTTCTACAAACAGAGTTGTTACTTAATGGGATTAATGAAATGATGGCAGTTGCATTAACAATTAGCCCTTTATACATCTGATTCACACTTTTCTTTAGCCTTCCAAACAGTATTTCGTTTATCAAATTTTTCCTTTAAACAACGGAAAAATGTCACATCTTTACCCACTTTGTCAGCAGGTTACTTCATTAAATGTCCACTAAGCCTTGATGGTTTCATTGCTTCGTTAGAAAAAACATGTTCGCACAGCAAGCACATTGGTAATTGTTGATTTGTATCGGAAGCGATGTACCCAAATTTCAAATACTCCACTGACTATTGCCGGCATTTCTTCTTAGCTCGCGCCATTCCAAATAAGAGCTAACGATATAATAGTACGTAAACAGTAAATACTATTATACTACACTACGTACTAACACAATTATTTAGGTTGGAAATGAGGATTACTGAATATAGCAATAGATATCGCAAAGAGCGCACATGCCTTACGGCTCACTGTTCAAAAATTTCAGAGCGCACGCGCAGGCATGGTGTTACGAAAACGTGATCGCATTACATCTACACAGAAAAAACAGCCCAGTAAACGTCACGCACTGGTAGATGATGCTGGAAACCTAGAGACAGCCTAGAGACAGAAAAACATAAAAGGATCTTCGCGCAATAAGACGAAAACACGGCAGTGTAATGTGGGAGTTTATTACTTTTCTAATAAAAAAACTCCATATTCACTATTCTGAATTAACTATTGTTTATAAATAGAAAAGGAACACATTGCGTTTTCAACAGCCAGAACTAACAACTTTATTGTAGCTAGTAACACCCCTAGCGCCCGAATAATGGTCTGCGTTATCATATCATGTATTTTATTTCTTGGTGTATTGGATGTTTAAATTAATTGTTCGCTGAAATTGTTTTTTAACCAACTCAATCAACTAACTTACCTAACCCGGTGGGGCCGAGTACAATGTTTCTAAGTATTATTTGTTGAAATAGTTTGTTACCAACAGTGAACGTGAGAAGGAACCGAAAACAATTCAACTAACTTACCCAACCCGGTGGGGTCAAGTACAATGATCCTAAGTATTTGGACTGGACATGTAGACGTTCCCTCCGCGTAGATGTCGTGACTACAAAGTACATTATTTGGGCGCTGGAGGCGTTAGTATTTTTGGCTGTTGAAAAAGCAAGGCTAGCCATAGAAAATCTCAGAACTCACTGTAAAAATATAAATGCAAATGGCAGAAATTAAAAAAAAACACTATAACTGGCCGTATGGCCCCCCAAATTGGTGTTAAAAAGCAAACGCCCCCCGGGGGCGGTAGTTCCCCAGTTGGGAACCACAGATTTAAACGAAACTAAAGCAAATTAAACCTTATTCATTCTACGATTGGAACCGATGATGAATGATTTAAGTATAAAATTACGCAAAATAGATAATAAATAATCATTTACAATTTGTTAAGAATGTGTAAAAAATATATTTTTATTTAGAAAATACAGACCTAATTTGATAATAGGTATGTTATAATTTTTTTGATGAATTTGTAGCCAAGGCGAGGGAATGCTGCTGAGCCAGCTGAGTAAAACAATGACTCGATTAATTCAAAGGATCATCAAGCTCATTATTCTTATGGCTAACAATAAGACTAATCCAAAGAATCTAAAACATTTTATGGCTTTTGAAGACTACATATTTATCAGATGGACGGGATTTATTTGTTATAAAAATCAATTGAAAGTAACTTTCGTTTAATAATATGATAAAATCTATGTAATTGGTATATATTATTTTCATTTATGCACATAGACGTTCTTCCATTCATCCACACATTTTAAGAACAACCAGTAATAATTTAATTAAAGAAAGTATATAAGAAGTTAATTATTTTACCGATAGTAATAGAAAGTAGATTTATCTCTTTTGGTCCTATACCCTTTGTTTTCTGTTCTATCGTCCCATACAAATTAGAACAGTGTAAAGTATTGTATTTAACATTTTAAATAGGCAATACATTGTCTCAAAATTAACAAAATCGTCACGAAACAACAACGAATAGGTTTCGATTAAATTAACGCAAGACGACACACTCATATTACTCTATCAAAATCACCATAGTTATTTTAAGTACGTAGATTTAACGTTGTTTTAGCATGTTTTCTTGATAGAAAAAATGTGATAATGTGATCATTTTTGTCTATGGACAATCAACCTTTTTGTTTTAAGAGATATACCGAAAAAGCTTATCTATTTATGAATTTTCCACCAGTTAGATTTTCCAAATAGTTAGTAGATTTTTCGCAAGACGGCTTCAATTTTGTAAAATTCATAACTTTGAAATGGTATTGTAGCCAAACTACTGACGCTAGGGGAGAGAATTTTTCACGGATGGGAAGATCTATGCCGGATCTATATTCCAACCGCGCGGATTTCATTGCTATACTTGTTCCAGACTTTACGCATAGCAGAAACTATAAATTTCGATGATGTTATTGAAGAGTTTGCTGTATTAAAATCACGTAGTATTAATTAATATTAAAATATCTATACTTTATGTATTTTAATTGCATGTGTAACTATGTATATAATTATATATTAAAATTATGTAAATTTATAGTGAGAAATTACATCATTTATAGTTTATTTTTATTTATTTATTGCTCACCCAAAATCCATATAGTAAAAAATATAGGTATTGGAGAATTTTTTATCGAGGGGCGCATATTTGGTAGCTTGCCCCGGGTGCTGAAATAGCTAGTTACGGCGCTGTGTAGGCTAAAGGTTAAATTTTACTAAAAAAACCACCAAGTTAGCACATGGACAAAACTGATTGTTTGGCGTGCAAAAACACCTTTAACGGATGTGGAGTCCTCCACGGGGATATAATTAGAATTCCAATCCCATCTCAAACATGATATTCTCTGCTCATGATTCAGCAAACCTGCCATTAACAATGACGATGAGCAAATTTCAAGCCCAAATGAATATTTGTTGTCAGAGCAACTCAAAAATCATAGTAGAAAACTGGGAATGAATCCTTTTTGGACGTTCTTTGCCTGTGATGCGGTAGTAGCAGAGCGTCTTGTGGGCACTCCTCGTCCGTCCGTCCGCCTGTCGTAACTTTCATCTCCTAAACCGCTGGGCATATTTTAATTAAATTAAGTAGGATCCTTATTAAAATTTATCGCCCAATTGTGATTTTGAAATGCATCCGTCGATTAGAACTTTCTCATTATATAAGCACATAAATGAACTTATACTCGTATCTCATTAAATGGCATCCGTCAAGCAACAATTAAATGCCATATTTCTCTCTCTAGCTCTTATATGATCTATAAGGCATAGACTAGGGCATCCGCGGGATCTTTGGCCTCGCTCAGCACATATAGGGCTGGTGGAGGGAAATCAATGTTCAATATTATTATCGTATTTATAGTTCTCCTGCACTTCATACAGCGGGGATGTAAAATTTGAATAGAATTGAAAGCGCTGCCCTACATTTAAGAGAAATTGTTATTTGACGTTTTCTTTATCGTTTGATGTTTTATATATGTACGCTATATTTCGTTTTGTTAGGATAATATTTGGTAATTAGCGCAATGCGCTAACGCAAACTGCGCAGGAACTATAAGGGCGGTGTTCTATAAAAACTAGAAGCAGTCGACTTTAGGTATTTGTACATGCACACGAGGTTTGGTGAAAATCAGACAACCGAGACAGCAGTTATTGTGGAACAAACAGACAGACAAACAAAGTGAACAGGGAATCAATAAGAGAGACCTCGCTTCGTTCGTCCAATTAAAAACTGTATTCGGATAGAGGACTTTATTTACCAAAGAAAAGCCCGCGGACCACTTAATTACAAGTTATAGTTTCGGAGATAAAAATTCGAGACAATTCCGAGCAAAACATCACATATGTTGTTTACATTGATCGCTAAGACGGTTCTCTCCACAAACAACAATTAAAAAGCCATACATTTCTCTCCCATACTCTTGTATGATCTGTGAGGTATAGATGAAAACATTTATTCGGATAAAGGACATAATTTACCACAAAAAAGGCGGAGATGAAAATTTAGATTCGCCCAATCTTTCGATAACGTCTCATACGTATTTTCCATAAAGGACACCTTTGGAATCCCTGTGTATTCAGTATACTTTTCCATCTTGTTATCTTAGTGTTACAATTATTATCAATAAGAATTTATAATTATTAATTTTGCATTTATAAATCATAAAAACCAACACAGGATTTTGATATTTCGTTAAAAGTATTTCTAAATAAGTACTACAACTATTTTTTGACTCAAGATAAAATGTTTTATAGCTTCACTGCATCTAATAATAGAGGGATCCTTCGATTGACGAAAGGGATGGGTTCGTGAAATGCATTCCGTCAAGCAAAACCTATTTTCCCATTGACCTCGATTATTTATTTAGAAATGCATTCTTATACGAAATATTTTTTCCCCAGGACATCATAAAACTACATCAAAGGCAGCTACCTCGATCTTCTTGTTTTTGGTAAGCGCTTTGTAGCAACTGAAGCATCATTAACTCCTCTTTAACCTTTTATATTGTGCTCACGATTAGGATCATTTTACGCACCCTAAAATGAAAAATTTTCAGAGGAGCGTTTTTTAGTGCACCGATGCGATTTGGGTGGCGCCGAATAGATTCCACATCCTCAACTGCTGCTACTCGCTCTTGTTTAATCTACACCACTTCTTTAATTGTTAGTTCCTCTCCATAGGACATTTGTTGCATCAGATTCTGCAATGGCATCAAAGCCTATGTAATTTGCTGGAGCAGCGATGTTTTGTTGATTTTCTGGTATTATTTCAGCTTCGGCGGAAAATTGAAAACAATGAGTGCATTTGGGATATATTTTCTTCTATGCAATGTCCATTGTAATCACTTTGAATTCGCCCAATGACTCGTCGACGTTGGTCTCGGCATTCGTTACGTTAAAAATTTGCCTGAATTCTTTTATTGTTGGCTTATAATCTTCATATGTTTATTGCAGCATTTATCGAAGTGTTCTTAAGTAATACAACTTGAAGGTGGAAATCCCGCTCAGATTCATTTTTCGGATCGAGGCGGTGGTGTTTTGGAGCAGTTAATTCACTCTCACATTATCAGATTTGTTCAAATTTACCGGATGGGAAGAGGAATAATCTTATATTAGCAATGTTTTGTCTGGGAGATTATTTTTGTCACGGTACCATTCAACGACAAAGCAAAAATAATTAGTGAACCAGTTATTTAAAATGTTCAAATTAGCTCTGTCGCCAGGGGAGGAAAATTATTCCATCTGAGAACTATGATCCTCTATACTTCTTAAATCCTTATACAAAGATTTTCTATTTTCTTGTGTTGGTCTAAATTGTTCAGTGTTGGTTCCGATCTTCCATCCATAAACATCCATCCATCCTTCCATTGCATCCCTTCTATGGCTATACGAAAATAGGCACAACTAAAATTTTTGAAATGGATTACAACGCAATACCAGACACAATGAAAAGCGAAGCGGAAGACCAGTAAGCACGTAGTATGACGCTGGAAACTCGTTAAAGACAGACATCGTTTGGTTTTAATAATTTATATTCCAAAATCTGTTTTCAAAATCTATAATTCGTATTTACAATAGTATTTATAGTTAGAAAATTATTACTATTCTATCTTCTTAAATGCTCTAGTTAATTACATGTAAATAAATACACCGCATACACTTATAATGTCAAATTATAATGTCGTAACTTTGAATTTCACTATTAGTATAAGTCGAATGTTTTCATTAATTTATCCTTCATAATTTCTAATTTCGTTAAACGATACCTCTTTCGCCGAAGGATACCTGTATTGCATAAAAAGAATATGATGCGCGATTTTTTACATTTGGGATAACTGGAAAAACCAAATGCGCACTTCAGCTACACATTAACAGCCCAGGATGTAACTCATTCTTAGTTGCTGAATTGCATCTACGTACAGCTATTTAAGACCGGAAGTTGAGGAAAGTAAGCAGCATTATACTTCATTCTGGGGAGGCAGAAGTGGATCGAGTGAGACATTTCAGTTGATAATCGAATTGAAATCGACCATATGGGATTTTGCAGCCAGGAAATTCATTGAGAAAGAAATTGAGAACCGTTTTATATAAACATTAAGTGTGCTGTCATCAGCCTTGATGGACAGTGGTGAGTCCTAGTGTGGGTCCAAGGAGGAGGAGCTTTTACTTCTCACCGCGGCACAGTAAAAGAGATAAATAAGGAAATGGCTGCAAGATACGAATACTAGGAGGAAATGGCAAGGATTGAACGTGAAAATTCGAGCTAGGCGATTAGGAAATTTGGGTTGTCTTCCTCTGATTTGGAAAACGATAACAATATTATATTTCTTAGGATGAAAATGGCAAGTCCAATAAAATTGTCTTCTCATGATGAAGGTAGGAAAAGAACTGGCGTCCATTAACTCCCGTTCTGACGAGTTACCTTGGTCGTATATTGATAATACGCAAAAATCAATAATTAATTTTTGAATTTAAGATGTCAAGGTTAACTTTCAAGCATATTACAAACCACCATCTGCAGATATTTCTGGAAACTCCTAAACCAAAATGTACAACTTTCACAATAAAAAGTATTAACTAGACAATGAGAGTTCATCTTTTATTAGAAACCTTCAATTACTATAACATCAATGAGTGAAGCAGGAAAAACAAGCAATTATGGTAAAGTTTATAGAGACAAACAAATGAAACTGATCGTGACAGTTGCACAGGAATTCGGCAATTGGGGTTCATCTTCCAACAAAATACAAATATTCGAGGTGATATGGAAACAAGAATTTCAATATGCTCCCTCACGCTTTCACCTGCTCGTGCGACACAGCAGAAGTTGCAATATAACCAGTGAGTGGCATCATTTACCAGCATGGCTCAAGCATCGGGAAAGATTCTTCTTTCTCCCTCTTAATTCGGCAACTTTGCCTTAGTCGCACACGATCGATCTAATTAAGACAAATGGAAGGTCAATGTTATTTCGAGGGACATCTCCACTTTCCCCTCTCGGCCACCAGAGTGCTCTGCCGTGCGTAGGTCGGCAAAGTTTTGGAAAACAAGTGTTCCCCCACATTCCGAGTTAAGGTTTGGGAAGTTAAACACCATTCGCCGATTACGGTCATTAAGCGCTGTTTTCTATCTCCTGAATACACATCATTTTCTCTCTGAATGATGCTATAAACTTAATGAAATATATTGGGTTCATAAAACATCAGAAGAATGTACTAAAACCTATTAATTAATGCATCCCAGAAATTATGCTTTGCTGTAAATGAATGAAAATGGAGAATTTGATTCTGTTTGCCCATCTGATAGAAAATTTTGCTTTTCTTGGTGCTGCTTGGGAGATTTCAGGCTTCCACCGATAATTGTCAATTACGGTTTTCATCCCCTGCTACCCACTAAGGCGGCGAATCGCATGCATACAGTAATTAAATATAGATGCAGTGCACCAGATACATCAACCCACGCTCAGAAACCGGTCTAAAAAAAAACAAAAGTTAAAAAAGAACTGCAAAAAGCAGATTCCTAATGCGCTTAATTTAGAAAGTGCACGTGAACTGTCGGAAACTTCGACCTCCTCTCCCTCCTTGTTATTTAAAACCCAAAATCAATACTAGTCTAAACAATCGTGAGAATCTTCGCTTCCCAGCTCCCCTAGCTGCATCAAAATTTTGAACATGGACGGACAAAGTGAAAACATAAGCGCCAAAAACAATACAATGAAGAGTTTTCTGAAACACGCATTGTAAAGAGGGCAAAAATAAAAACTTTTTCCTTCACGCTTAAGTATTAAATTTTATGACTCGCGCATGAACATCATTACTTTGATGGAATGAATGTCTCAATTGGCCAAGTAACCGAAACCGAGAGAAAATTTTCCATGGCGGCAGCTTAACACTCAAGGTGAAACTGAGGAGGTGGAGTGAGAGGACTTATGAGGAGAATGTCGCATTCCTGGAGAAAGAAAGATAGAACAAGGGAGAGAGAAGGCGGGGAAGGTGAGGAGTAGGAGAGAGAGAGAGAGATAGAAGGGATGACGCGGAAAGAGAGCTCGTCGGAAGAGAAGGGGAATATAGATGCATAGAAAGGGAACATCGAGGAACCACATCAGCTTACCAGGATGTGTCTCGCATTTCCTTATTCACGTAGGGGACTCAAATCTTTTCCACAAGTTTCCCTCGCTTTTCTCTCTATCTTTTCTTTTCCCTCTATCTCTTTCTCCCTCACCGTCTTCCTCCTCTCGCCCCTCCCGCCCTCGAGATTTATGCGAGCGAGATGAAATAGATAGAAGTGACGTCACCTTTGGAGCACTCGAGAGGAGCGGACT
This sequence comes from Tanypteryx hageni, assembly GCA_028673005.1. Taxonomy (NCBI): domain Eukaryota; kingdom Metazoa; phylum Arthropoda; class Insecta; order Odonata; family Petaluridae; genus Tanypteryx; species Tanypteryx hageni. Next base: position 110,649,980 of record CM054113.1, on the reverse strand, counting down.
TCATACCACCGCCATCTTTGCGATGCGTGTGTTCCCATCCCACTCCCCCCTCTCCTTCTCTTCCTCCCTCCCCCACGGGTGCTCTTCAGAGAGGGTCGCGGGTATTAATAAACGAGATGTTACCCGAGAGAAAAGTGAGTTGGTGGAGGTGGGGAGCAGGTCGTCGTCTTGAGGGGGGAGGAGGGAGGGGGGAGGAGGAAGGGGGGAAGAGGAGGGGAGCAGTAGGAGAAGCTGGATGCGCGGGAGAAACGCGACTGTCTATTGTTCGCTTGGGAGAACAACCTCTCTTGAATAGGGAAACGACTGCGATGACGGGACGTTTGCAGGAGATAAAGAGTATAAACAATGTTTAACGGGAGCACAACATACAAGAGAAAGTAGACAAGAACGAAAGTTGTAAAAAAATAAGATTTTGCAACACAATATTCATGTTTTGTACTTTTTGCACGAAAAACTTCTCGTTAGGTTCCATGCGACTGTTTACATCGTGGGATCTTCTTCGTCGTCGCTTCGAAAGTACTTAATTTTTTTAGCGTAGGAATAAATTAAAAATGACTCAGAGCAACGTGTCTGTGTGTGCAGAAGTCTCAGGTGGAGAATGAAAATTAAAGCAAGGATAAGAAAATCAACAGCGGCGAAGTGGAAAGAATGAAAGTCACGTCTTGAGAAATTTCGGGAAATGTTTTTATACCCTCAGTTTACTTAAATTTTCTCAACATGTTTATCATAGATACCTATAATTAAGGCTAAGGGTCTCAAAGGCGCAGCCCTCGAAGTAGATTATACCATGATGCTGTCCGAACTCAAATATATTACTTATAAAATCTATTATGAAAATAATACTTGTCAACGATCCTCGAAATTTAAGGAATGTATTTACTCAATACTAAAATAGCCAGAATTTATTTTTTATTTCACTTTGAAACACCATATACAGTTGGGGTGCAAAATAATGTTTTTTCTGCTGTCAGCGTGTTTCTTGCCGTCGTCCGAAGGACCTAATCTGCGAAACCAAATCTAGTATTTTCGTACGAAATCGGTTTGGGGACATATCGGAGGGAGATGGGGACATCCAAGGGCGGAGGGGGACGATCTCCACCGTAGGTGAAAGGTTAGACTGAATGTGCGGAGAATACGAAACGGGGCGGGGACTGGGGAAGCCAGTAGCCTGAAAAGCGGCTCACGGATTTGGTTCGGTGCCCCCATGGGACCCACGCACTGATGTGAGTTTGAGATCACTGATTTAGATAGCTAAAAATAGCCATAGCAGAATTTAATTAGCTGCTCCTCTGAAAAACATGAAACAATTAACTCGAGTGTTGAATACACTTTTCGAAAATCACAACGCATTTTCAAAATATTTTGTACTCAAGTAATTTATATTCAATTCTGAAATCAACATTGTTCAATCCTGATGTTTCAAGATATACAGTTGCACTAAATAATTGATTGGAAATTTGTGATGAGCCTCCAAAATATTACGACCGAATAATTAGAGTTAAAACAGAGACATTCATCGTTACTTTCGCTGCATTCGATCAACTAATTCCGGTTGAGTTGCTAAAGTGAATTTATTAGACGACTTTCAATGTTTTATTCGACAGTAGTTGAATTTTCCAAGCCTAAGCGCTAGTATAAATGATTTTTTAGTCAATACTAGTATTATTATTTGAAGCAATTAAATAAGTGTACATTTAGCGTTCTTTTGTATATTTTAGTCATATAGCCGACAAACAACTCTTATATTGTTTGATGTATACATCTCATAAGGTGCTCCCGAATGCCAACCCATATCCCTTCCAGAGAAGCAGAAACCATCCCGACCGCGCAAAGTCTGCGTTCCGTCCTTCGGAAGGGACGTTAAGCCGTTGGTCCCCTTGGTGCTCTTCGTTAAGAGTAGGCTAATGCCGGTTTTCCTCATCCCTTGTGATTGTGTTCGGCGTGGAAGGATTTACGGCCAAGAGGTTGATTAGACAAATACATACACACACAGAAACCATCCCGCCATCTATAGTTCACTTAACATTTTACAAATGCAAAGGGAAATATCTTCCTTGTCCCTCTTTTGTACCATTGCGAGTGGAGAGATTGGATAAAATGTGAGAATAAAACAAGGATCAACACGCGGAGCCAAAAAAGTTTTCTCGCTCCAACTTTTGGTAAACAGCATAAGGTTTAACCTATTTGCTTTAGAGTCCAGTGGCCCGATTAAATTCACGGCGTTAACTTGAATGTCAACGCAAAATAATTAAAAAAAAACGGTGTCCTCCATCATGTCATCAGTACAAACAAACCTCGATGCACGAAATAAGTCCTTAATTGCCCGGTGGACTCCATTTTCAGAGATGTCCTAATTCAAAGCAAATGATAAACAGATCTAAATCTAACCAGATTTTGCGGCTACCAATCGTTGTACGGGGTTGCTTTGACCATTAAATCTTATGTTCATTAACTCTGGTGATTTTCCACACAAATATTCTATTTCGTTATTGAAGGAGATTCACCTACGTGTAAAATGTACTTTTTGTAGGGCCAATCTAGTAAAAAGCGTCAATTATACGACAAGGATAATTTTATTTAACAAAATATTAAAGTTCATTGTAGTATTTTGGACCAATCAAAATCATATAAAGCCATACGGGCTCCATTTTTATTTTATTAACTAAAAACCTTGATATAACCTTTTCAGCTTTAAATTGTCTAGTCCTTTTTTCCTTTGCTCCACTTCAAGAATTCGATTTATTTCTATCTTATTAATGATAATTACAGAGTTATCTATTTTAGTTTTTGTGGCATATTAGTTTAACAAATTTATGAATATTTATTATCTAAACAGGAACCCTCAAAAATGAAAAATATGAATTTAAAAAAATCGTCTGCGTGAAATCTAATAGGTACTGACTTAGCTGAGTTATCTAACTGGCCCAATTAGTGATCCCACTTTTAACCTCAATATCACTGAATCGAGTTTGAAGTTCTCTAAGAAGGTTTCAAACTACTAAATTCTGCATAACATGTAATTACTTAATGGAGTTGGAATAAAGGTCTCTTTTTTTCTACACTTAAAGAGCAGTAGCGAAGCATGCGCCATTTCATGGATATTTTTCTTTTGAACATTATTAACTTTTCCAAAGACCGATAAATGTAATAAAATTTTAAGAAACCCACGGGTAAACGCAAAATTAAAATTGGAGTATGAAATGTTTTCTGCCCATTAACTCATCAAAAAGTAACGAAAAATCTTACTGTGAAATATTCAGTTAAGATACTTTTTTAAAGTTGCTTGGGCACGTATACCCATGATATATAGCACAAAATTTCGTTTCTCTTGCTCGCCGGTGAAGATCCTTTTTTTTTCAAATAAAGAAAATTCAAAACCTGGACTATAATTTTCCTTCTACTTAGTGCCAAGAAAGCACTTATAACGTTTCCGAAATACCACCTCCACGCAAAGATTGTTTCCGTCTCCAGATCTCCATTTGCCGATAAACATTTCCCTCAAAAACTGTTCTTTTACCCGTCCTTGACTACAGGACCTCGGGTCGGGGACCTCTGATCTACACCATTTTCTAGGAGATTATTTTTGCAGCTATACATTCCGGAAGGTTGTCGTAGATGCCCTAAATATATGCATATAACATAGTGTAGCATTTTAGCACAGCTTATTGATTTTTTTGAAATTATTAAATGCGTATCTGAATTTCATATAATGGATGAGATCATAATAAAAAAATGACCATTTAAATATATAAAAGTTGCACAAATTACTTTACATATCGCAGCAATTGGAATTCATTTTTTTAAATTGATGACTTGCATTTCGACTTGTAGAGAGTTGGCGTTTTGAAGATTTTCTTTCAACTTTTTGTAAACATATTCTAGCTGATATTTCTCAGTTGGCATTGGTGCAAGACCGTTCATATAAGAAAATAAAAAAACGTTTGTATAAAATAACATAATTTCTGTGCGAAATATTAAACTTGTCCGTATATAAAGGATCATTTAAATTTTGATATAGGTTCCTAAATGGTGAATAATTTACATTTTTGAAGTAGAAAGAAACTTATAGTATATTCGAAGGTCACTTCGCAAAATTGTTTTCTACTGCCACGAGATTGTATTTAATACTAATTTTTTGATCCGTTTACTTTCCTCTCGCAATCTAATTGATTTTCAAGATTTCCTTCCGAAGTAGTTTTGCTTTGTATTTCAACTCAATAGCATAGTTTTATTATAAGATGCAATTTCAAATCTTTAATTCGGGTATTAATTATACCTTTGGTTATATGTCTGTCGTTGATATGAATCTTTCATATGCGTAAATATATTGCAGCAAGCTATTTTGGTCAGCTTTATGCAATAAGTTAACGTTCTCTAAAACCATGGCCTTAGCTTCGTTTCTCACGTATCATCATATACTTCCATTTTGGATTCCCTCAACATAGTCAACTAGTTTCACTGTCTCTTGTACTTTTCTATTATCACTTCCCTTTGTTCTTTCGAGGCCATAAACCATCTATTCATTATTACTCTGGAGTGTCATTTTCTTTGTTATCCTTCACGTTGAATCATCTAGATTCCTTATTCCCACGCGTCAATCTGCTTTTCATAAACTTTTCGATACATCCATAAATTATAGTTTTGAATACCTACGTACCTCTATGTTCCAGCGCGATGCTCATTACTTACACTTATTGAAGACATTAAATAATTAATAATATATTTTGTTTTAATCTTTTTACAATATGAGGCCTAATTTACCTGGCTTTGTGACATTGTGTATTCGCAGTGTAACTGTCACAAGCTAACCTTTTGCAATTTTAAAACAACTAGTGTTTATAGAATGTTGCATAACTCCGTCTCCACCAGAAAGTATTGAACGGTAGTTATTATAGGTTTGTTTCAATTTCCAGCAACTATGATCTCAATAACTAATTTCTTTGGGCAAACGTCATCTCTTTCTAATCGAGATTAATATTCTTCAACGCACGCGCTAAATGACCCCCAGGGCGTGCAGGCACGTACTTTTTTTCTGTCTGTCTTCGCACGCTGCACCAAACACGTTCAACTCAATCTTCGCTAAATGCGATAAGGTAATTAATGAATTGAGATCTGACAGTTACCAAGATTTCCTCACTGGCCACAAACATCACTCTTCCACAAAAACTATAACCCTAAGGGAAAAACTATTGATAAGCTCTGGTTTCACTGAGCCAATTTCCTTTTCCTATTTATAAACGTGGCGCCAAGCTTCCCAGGAGATATTCAAAATGCAATTCACACTGATAGCATTCAACATTTTCAAACAAGTAAATTCTTACTTTTCGCAAATTTTATTTCGCACGTGACGCTTGTGCAGAATATCTTTTCCTAGAACACACTTGATTACCAGCGTCATTTGTGAGTTTCAAATTCTTTTCTCGAAGTTTATAGGGCGATAAGGAAATCCCGCAGCTAGCGTACCATGCAACTTCATCACAAGCTGCATCCCGCATTCACGCGCACGAAGGGCATTCCGGGATTGGCCTCCAACAACTCACCAAAAAGAGAGAACGGAGAACTGCGCATTTCAGTGTCCCTACCGGCGAAATGACCGAGAGATCGGGGTTTGGAGGTTTCGCGCTCGATTCCATTGCCCTTTCAGTTTCTTCATGCCCTACAAAGGCATGGGTTTGCGTCACGTTATCGGTCCTTCCTACATTTCAAGTGAATGAAGCTAATCTTGGTCACTTTTCTTCTTTGGGCGTTATTCGCGCACACATTGCATCTACAGGCTAATAAAGAATAAAAACACCGTATTTTAATAATTAAGTGTGCTAGTTTTCTTTAAAGATTTTTAAAGCAACAACAATTCTAAAATCAACATTAGACTGACGGGTATTATGTATTAAGGCAACAAAATCAAAAAGTACGCAAAAGATTGGTCGTTTCGGCGCTCCCTGAGCAGAAATTATTTATGAGCAGACTTCTGAAAGCAATCGGCCATAAAATTGAGGAACGGGAAAGTGGGAGGGTCGCCAAATCGAGTGTATATAATCCAAAAGGGTTGCAATTACGCCCCTCTCTCCCCCTCTCTCTCTCTCGCCCTATCCGCCATCAATCATGGAGATTGATGAAACATTGAAAGGTCAAACATGAGGTCTGAACTTCTGAAAGGTTGTACATGCTTGCGCTAATTGAACGATGCGTTTATTCAATCCCGATTTCGGTAATTTAACGCTTATTAGTGGTCTAACCAAATATCAGACCATTTGAAGGATATCCTTATATTTTAAACTGCGGGAACATGCGAATAAAATAAAATTCACACGAATATTCGATGCAATTTTCCAATAACTCATTTTTCAATATCTATGACAGAAAATAGAAGAAAGCATACGAAATCAAGCTGAATTTTAGCATGTTACTGCACTTTTCTTTTGCCTCGATGATTTTCTCCTTTCCAGCAAATGCAACGAGTTTATTTCATTCGTTTCTTTCATGGCGATATATTCTCTCGTGACGTTTTTCTCTTTCCCCTTTTCTCCACCATCACTTCTGCATATTATTTCGGGTCGTTCAAGCCTTTTCTGCAGATTTTTTGGTCAGTATCTGAATCTCTACTCTTTAAGGAAGAACCGCCGGGAAATAATCTCATTTTCGGATTAAGAATGATTTCGGCATATAATATCTTTTCTTAATAAGCTCAATCCCATCCTTGTCCTTTCCCTTGGTTTCATGAATATGACCGCACACAACTGCCTTCAAATCTGTTACGTCGAAATTATTTTCCTATTACTGTAATAGAGAAAAATTTACCGCTAACCTTATATCAAACTTACTGATTTTGTTTTCTCTATGCATATCCTTTTTTAATGATTTTGGTTTACCTGTATTTACGTTCCTTCTTTCTCCACATCTCCGGTTTCTTTGTAATATAATTTTCAGTCCATTTATTCTTACGCATACATATAAAGGCACAAATTCAGCTTTTATAAGTGGCGACTAAAAGTACACTCCAGGCAATTTTACCTCGTATATTTAGCAGCACTTTATCAAAGATATTGTGATATCCCGTGCAATATTGGGTGCGTATGATGTCGGTGAAGACTGCCTTACTGTTTTAATTAATTCGTTGCGAGAGGAATATTAAATTCGCTTTCAGCAAAGGATGACTACTCCCGCTTCTCCGTGGTTTCGTGACATGCAGCCACCTTTTGCGTCCTCCAGATAGAAGCAAGGACCTCCGTGATCGCTTGAGTTCACGCACCGACGCGCAACGCTCGCCGTCACCAAGGCAACGCTCTCCTCCCTCCTTTCGCTCTGCCGTTCTTTCAGTTCCTACGCATTAGCTGTCACGGCGCCAAGAGGACCTTATATGAGCCATTGCGCAGGCGCTCGTGCGCACCTAAAATACGCAAAAGGAAAGTCCCCTCATATTCTCACCCTTCTGGCGCACGATCTGCCAACGCATGGATGAACCGAACCAGTTTGCCGCCACCTCCTCACCCTTTCTGCCTTCGCCTCCGCGTCCCCAACCCGCCCCTATCACGCCGCTCCTTCCCATCCGGTTACCAAGCCAAATTATCACCATGGCCAATGGCGTGTGAACATATTCGACGAAGCAAATGCATGTATGACTGCTTCAAAATAAGTGTTGCGACGATTACTTCAAGTTGACATAAGGGAATGTTTGGGGTTGCTTCAGATTAGGGATGATAACCTAAAATGACAACAATTACTTTCCAGTCAATCTTTGTCTTCTGTTACGCAAAATAAATATTTTTTGTTATTTTTTATTGAAATAATCTATTTCTTGGCACACTATAGTCTACCAGTATCTCCAACGTTTTTAAAATTGAATTTTTTGGGGAAAATTAATTATTTTTCAAAATACTAATCTGTTGTTTTCAACTTTCTTTTTGCCAGTAATAGCTCGCTACAATAAGGCATGAGTGGCTTATGCGGCGCTTGGCAGAACCGTAGAAATGTGCTTTGTTTGAACGAGCCGGATCCGTTCTCGACACTAGGTAGATCCTCTGAGATGCGGATACATTGCGAGTGTACTGCGTGCACTCGTTACGTCATTAATAAATCCACTGCTTGAGGTAGTATTCTAGCGCCGACGATTGTGGATAGCGACGAAGTGAACGGCTGCTTGAGAGAAACTCATGTTAGCAGGAGACTCAATAGCCACTAAAACTCTATCGGAGGGGTTGTTTACTTAGGTCCGGTCTAGACCTTTGATGGCACCGGGTAAACTTTTTCGGCAGCCCTGTGAAAAAGTACAGTAGACCAATATACGAGGGACCCTAGATCAGGGATTCGCTCATACAAGGCCTGTAAAACCTGATCAATTGTAATGCATAGCAGAGGTGAGATTTCCATGAGTTTGTGTAAGCAATTCTTGTAGTTTTAATCTCCAAGCTTTCTTTCTGGCCATCACCTACTCACGGCAACACATGAAGATAAATTAAACTACCAACCGCACAAAAATATCCTGAAACACACCGTTGACCAGAAATTTATATTTATTCCTTTAAGGCTATACCAACTATCATCTAAATCATTCGGAAATGGATATTTGCTCCAAATCTGCTCATCTTCGTAGCTTGATAAAATTAAATGATTTTTCGCTCTGGATTCACTTTACCTCAACTAGAACAAACATGTTTTCACTGCGAACGCAACGCAACCAAAACCACAATTACCTTAGACCTTAGACCCTTTCATAGTTTTTACGTCAATCGCTTTAGTTGCCTTTTCTGACGTTAAATCATTTTCCCATGTCCCTCTTTTGCCTCTAAAATACAAAAATCATAAGATCTATCAAATTAAAACTAAATTACTCCACACATATCTTTCAATCCTTTTTCGTGCGGTGATTCTTAATGAGCTTATGAAAAACATTTTGGGTGAATTAGGTCCTTCGTTAGAGAATTCAAGATTAGAGGAATGCTTCTATGTGTTCCCTCACTGCTTCCAAATTTTTCATTACGGAAAGCGAGTGCACTCTACCTGAAAGCACTACGGGTGGGGTTAATAACTCTCTCGAAAAATTTACTCTCATTGGGTAAAATAAAGATGTTGCATTCACGTGTCATTACAGTATTTGTGAATAATGCTTTAAGTCCAGATCCCAAGGCAATACCTTGATATGTTATCACGGAAAGAGATAGAGGAAGAGAATAAAAGTCGTCGAAAAAAGATGCGCTTAGTATAGGAAGTAAGAAAACAAAGAGAGATATAAAGGTGCCGCAAATATAAAAGCGTTTATAAACGGAACGAAAATTAGAATTGAAAACTTTCGTGAAGTGACCATCAAATTTTAATGCCGAAAACGGATATAATTCTATACCGTGAGACATAAATGGCTCGGAGAGGAATAGCGACCAGAAGCGTTTACCATAACCTCACTTGTGACTTTGTAAGCTTTTGCGGACATTCGGAGTAAGGACGGAGATTACTTTAAAACGCTTCTTGGGAATGGTCTATGATGTGATTAAAAACAGCTCCCAGTTGGCGAGATAGACTTACATGGTGAAGAGAAATTCGGGGACGATGCAAATAGTAGTTGAACCTTACCACTAGGAGACATCATCGTCGAGAAAAGAAGCCGCTTCTAACCTTTTCTTTCGATCATCTATCTACGCACTGAATCAAGTCAGACCAGCGCCTTTTATGAAATGGCCGGCGGGCCAAGAATGGTAGCAGCTTTTCGGAATTTTCAGATAATTCCTCAGCCTTATGATATAAAGATAAAAATCAACGATAAGGATGAAATTTTTGCAGAGAGAACAGAGAAGAACTTCGCACACGGACTACATCGGAGCATAATTAACACGATCAATTTATAAACTCGCCCAAATATCACCGCTTTTGCACACGCAATTCCGCTCTCAGTTCGTGGACCTGGTGCGGATCTCGTGTGCAGTCAGGAAAAGACGTGAGGCGGTAGAAAGAGGAAGGATGTGGAGAGAGAGAGAGAGAGAGGGGGGAAGGGGGAGGAAGGAGGTGAAGAGGAGAGATGGGTGCAGGAAGGGGAGATAAGAAGACAGTGGAAAGGGCGAGAGCCGGGAGAAACGAAAAGGGTAGCGGGGTGGACAAGAGAAGCGGGAGATGGAGGAAGGTAGGCAGAGGGATGAAAGAGGGAAGTGGGGAGAGGAGTGGAAGAGGGGAGGGGGAGAGTGATGGATGGGAAGAGTCGAGGATCGAGGGTGAGAGAGAAAGAGCGAGGAGGAATACCGGGATGAGCCAAGGGAGGGGGAGGTCGGAATAAAAGGGGCAGAGAATTGAAGTTGCGAGAGACTGAGGATGAGATGAGGGTGGGGATGAGGGGAGGCTGAGGATGAGGGGAGGCTGAGGATGAGGGGAGGCTGAGGATGAGAGGAGTGTGAGGAGAGGAGTGTGGGGATGAGGGGCGAGTGGGTATTAGGGGAGTCTGAGGATGAGAGGAGGGTGGGGATGAGGGGAGGCTGAGGATGAGGGGAGGGAGGGGATGAGGAGAGGAAGGAGAGAATAGAGGTTCCCTGCGCGTAAGTTGGCGTATTTAACGAGGGGCGGATCGACTGCGGAATGGAAACTAAGATATATTAACGCCTTTATTCTGCTGGAATTGAGTTTATGAAGACCCTCATCACGTTTAACCCATCGCCGAGCGTTATCAATTGAATTTTCACATTTCAATATTTACATATTAAAGGGGAGAATAAATATGCTTTACAAATTGAAATTTTCACTTTTTTGTAAACATTTGCATATTAAAGGCAAAATAAAATGCAGAGGATTTGAAAGGAATTCCAAGTTCTGAAAATAGAAGTGGCGAGTGGACGAGTGGGTGTGCGTGGAAATTCAATGCCAACTCCGTCAATTGTCTCCAAGAACTTGCCGAAGCTTTTCCAACTTCTCGCGGCGAATATCAAGAGTGCATCATTCATTCCTCTTATACGGTCGCGATTCCCGCAAGTTCCTTTCCAAGCACCCTCTTCACCTGCTTCATATCATACTGACTTTTATTAAATGCGAAAATCGCTTAAGAGGCAAAGAAGTTCTCCGAAAAGTAGGTCACTTGCGTGGAGTTGCAGGAAGAATGCACGCGAAATGTACTGCGTTCCTTTTTTCTCGCAGTTGGAAATGTACTCATCCGATACGTAAGTCAAGTCTGGAGTTGGGTCGCAGAAGAAATCGAAGGAAAAAAAATGCTCGAATTTGTGAAGCTTCACTTAAATGCTGAGATTTGGGTCGCGGACTCCGTCATATATTGCCCTCATAATAGAAGCATAGGCTGCGCTGTGGACTTTGAAAAAGAAAATAAGATCAGAGCATTGTATCGGATTTCACGAGACTTACCACATAAACATATACGGTTGTTTGCTTGAAAAAATTAGATTTACATATAATACAATAATATATAATGCACACAATTCGCTTATTTATCTATCATCGAAACTAAAAGTCTCATAAAATCTCTTCACACAAGCTTAGATCTCCTTTCATCGCAAACCTCACCTTTTCCCATCGAATCACCACATCGCTATATCACGGTTAAGCGCCTTAAATCCTTAAATTACTTCCCTCGATGCCCATAAACTACAAGCACATTTTCCTAAACCGTTCTTGATAAGCTATACATGGAAATATTTCGTCACCCAACAGCTCTTCATTACGCGGTTCTATAGGGGTTCGCTGTTTCAAAAGAGAATAATTAATGCCGCAAGCAGGTCCCGAACAGAAACGCTATGATACGACCAAATGCATTTGGTTCGCTACTTTTCGAACCATTCAAATCTACAGAACATACATCCCTTAAACGACACATTTACAACAAACGCCAAATGTAATTTGTAAAAAAATATACATACCGTGATTAATCGTAAGAAAAACAGTGTGCTCCTTGAGAGACTGAAACGAGTTTCTCGATAAAATCGCATAGGAGGCAAAATACATTTACAATTGAATCAGCATTTTACAAGGGATAATTCGGTGGATATCTACATTAGCATATACAATTACTCTACTCTGGGGCAGAACGGACCAGGATAGAATCCCAGGAGAGCCAATTTCAAGGAATGAAGGGCAGTGATGAGAATCCGGCGAAAAGATTTAACTTCATCACCAGTGATCCGACATTTCCCGTCAATATTCTCTCTGCTCCCCTTGAGTTAGAAGCGTTCACAAAGAGAAAGAATTAAAATGAAGTACCAAATACACAACTGAAAGCATGAGCCGTTGCTTTGTAATAATATTATAAAAATAAAAAAATATTTTTCGTTATTGGATTTCCTTGTGGTTTCGCCAACGAAAGGTATTTTTTCATTTTTATAATATCGATAAACCACCACTTTTTTATGTATTTTTTATGTTAACTCGCAAAGAATTTTATCTTATTCAGTTGTTTATTCAATACCAAACTCACCTCGTTTAATATGGACGAAAATAAAAGAAAAATTCTAATCTAATAAACTCCGTAAAGGGCAGAAAAAAAGCCTCCAGAATGACGCCGAAGAATAATATTTCCTCAAATTCACGCGCATGCGTGCGAAAATATCGAGAAAAACATAGAAGGAACGATATCCAGCGAGTTTTCGCGCGAAATCTGCCGGAACAATAGAACCTCGACGCCTCCAAAATATGATTTTCCGAGAGGGAAAGATTTCAATAAAAACTCGCACTCGGCACAACGATGACAGGACCACCTTCAGTCCCATCCCGCACGGAACCGCTCTTTCCTTCGTTCGGTACAAGTAAGTGCGAACCCTCGCGGGGATATTCCTACAGCGCGAAAAAAAATCGAGAAATAGAGGAAGCCCTTCCTATCGTCGGCAAAGAGGGAGCCGCTCGATTCGTCTGCCTCTCACTCCCTCTCTAAAACCCTCTCCTCCTCCCATTACCCACCCTTCCCCGTTCCAACCCCCCTCCCCGCCCCCCCTCTCCCTATCGTTCTCCCTTCCCTATCGCCCCCCCTTCCTTATCGCCCCCTTCCCTATCGCCTCCCCTTCCCTATCGCCTCCCCTTCCCTATCGCTCCCCTTCCCTATCGCCCTCCCTTCCCTATCGCTCCCCTTCCCTATCGCCCCCTTCCCTATCGCCCCCTTCCCTATCGCCCCCCCTTCCCTATCGCCCCCCCCTTCCCTATCGCCCCCCCCTTCCCTATCGCCCCCCCCTTCCCTATCGCCCCCCCTTCCCTATCGCCCCCTTCCCTATCGCACCCTTCCCTATCGCCCCCCCCTTCCCTATCGCCCCCCTTCCCTATCGCCCCCCTCCCCTATCGCCCCCCCTCCCCTATCGCCCCCCTTCCCTATCGCCCCCTTCCCTATCGCCCCCCCCTTCCCTATCGCCCCCCCCCTTCCCTATCGCCCCCCCTTCCCTATCGCCCCCCCTTCCCTATCGCCCCCCCTTCCCTATCGCCCCCCCTTCCCTAACGCCCCCTTCCCTATCGCCCCCCTTCCCTATCGCCCCCCCTTCCCTATCGCCCCCTCCCGCGCATCGCACCGTCCCGGCCACGCAGACGCGATACCCGCGCCCGGCCCCCACTCCGGCCAGCATCTCAGTAGGTCGGCAGGATTTCTGGGCGGGAGGTGCGCGCGTGTCCTCTCCATCTCTCGGCGTTTTCGCCCCCTCAAAGAGTGCCACGGCGGATAGAGCGGTCGCCTCGGGCGATGGGCACACGGCGTCGCCTGCCGCTCCACCCCCGGGCGGTGAGGCGAGATTAGCGGTGCACCCGAATTTCTTTGGGAACTCGCTCGTCCGCGGCATTGCCCTCGGAGGCTCGTCGAACGACATATCCGGCGACGGTCGCCCGCGGAGTCGGCAGAGTGCGTTTGCGGTCGTGTCCGATTAAAAAGAAATTTTGGCGAACGGAAGAAAGTGGAAATGGGTGATTCTCCTGACGACGCCGGAGACAGTTGGGGTTTTCGCGGCGACTGGTGCTGAAGGACCGCTCGATCCTACCGGAAGAAAATCGCGTTGTTACCGCACCCCGGCACGGTGACTCGATTTCTGTGACATTTGATGTTCACAGTGTTGTGCGATTTCCGCGTTGGACATAAAAGATTTTCAAGTGAAGCACGAACCGAGTTTGTGAAGATTGTCACGGTTTCCACCGGAAGTGAAATCTCGCGCGAGTTGACGAAGAACGCGTCGCTTACGTAACTTTGTCCGCGTCGCTTGTGCATCGTGCGGAGCAGCGGAGGCGACCGGACGTGTTGCGTGTGAGATACTCGTCGGCCGAAGGTGTCTTCGTGTGCTCCGACGGACTGCCGGAGGGCTAAGAGCCAAATGCACGCGCACTAGCGGTTCGTTAGGACTGATGAGATTATTCGCGTGAACTGCTCCGATCGTGTTAAAATTAAAGTGATCGTGCGGAATTGATTGGATTTTTAAAACAGAAGATTAAGCCTTCCATACATTTCGGACTTAGCCTGCAGAGAGTGTTCTAATCAAGGTAAACTGCGAGTCGGGTGGAATATCGGATTTCCCGATTAATAAATCATTACTGATTGAAATGTTTAGCGTGACGCCGAGAGAATTTCGGATGATTCGATTAACCAATTCATCATCAATTTGCGTGTGAGGCCTCATCTTATTGTGAAATGAGCCACAAGTGAAACTAATTTAATTTATACTAGTTTAATGGATTAGTTTTACTCTCCATGCTTGTTTAATAAATTACGTTGACGTGTTACAAGTCAAATATAATGCGTGCAAAGAATTTCAGGCTAAACGCTTTAAGCTTGCCGGTGGGTATTCGCCCAGTGCTTAAGTTTTATAAATTAATTATTAATTTTATTAATTAACCATAAATTAATACTTGATATTATTGCTTGATATTTGTTTAAGCTTCAATGCTTTAAATATTTTTCCCTGATATTCAGATACCTAGAATGTGAACAACGGAAAAAGAATGCAAAAATATTTAGTTCGTTGCTTATGGCATTTTATCTCGAGTGTTATAACATTGCTTGAAAAAATGCCACCTGAATTTTACAGATCGAGCAATAATTTCAAAATTCGGATAATTTTTATAGCTTGCTAATATATAGTCCACCGATTAATCGAAAAGTTGACTCTAGGAAAGATTTCGGATAACTGCTAAAAGTAAAGTAATATAATCCGTGAATCTCATATAGAGTACTAATCGTAATAATGAAATTGAGAGAACATTTTAAATGGAAAAAGACCCAAACGCACGTATCTTAATAAATATTCCCAAAGTTCAACTTTTTTGGTTCCTTTTAATCGTAGGAATCACCATGAAACATGCTAAACTAAATCTAAAATGGAAATCAGAACTGTCTGATCTGTCGCAAAAATAGCTAACAGGAATTCATTAGATTATTTCCTCCAAAGGTTTCCAAATTTGTTCATTTAAATGCCACGCAAACATCGGGCAGTGCGTTGCTTATATGATAACGTCAGTGATCATGCTGATAAAAATTTTACGCAGTTTAGCATAAAAATTTCTTGCGGTTTTCTCGAAACGTACAATTTTAACGGTGCCCACACTTTTAGACGAAATTTACTTTAGGAAGCAAGCGTAAAATCTTTTCCCGGAGAAAGTTTCCGCAAGGGATTCGGCCTACGCCGCCTGTATTAATAGGGAACAAAATTAATGGGGAAATAAATTAGAGAGAGAGAGGGAAAACGGAAGTAGCAAGGAGGCGGTGGAGCGTTGCACAGTCAGTGTATTAGATTTAACCAAGTTATTCGGGCGGAATCGGATGTGTATATATATATTGAGGAAGAAGGAGAGAGAGAGAGAGCGGGGAAGAGAGAGAGAGACAGGGGAGGGAAGATGAGGAAGGAGAGGCGTGGGAAGGTGATTTAGGCGAAAAACAAAATAGAGGTGAAAATGGGGAAGTCGGGGATCTTGGAAGAGGGGAGAAGTAAACGAGAGAACTCGAGGGAGGCAGAGAAAGAGAGAGGATGGAGGGAGAGGAAGAGGAAAAGGGCGGGGAGAGAGTCGTAATATATAAGCAGCCCGGAGGCGGAACGCTCTCCCGGGCTAAAAATCATTACCGTGGACATGCTCCACACTCGCATAAACCG